>JAMXBD010001177.1:0-456528 GCA_024138025.1 Combretum micranthum | reverse complement strand
AAACTTAGTGTAACATACGAGTACATTACCCAAATGTATTCATTTTTTTGGAGCTGGGCCTTGAAAACACATTAAAATCTAATTTGAAGTAAGCCATGAACAATATAGGCTTGATTCGTGATTCTTAGTCTGATACACTAACACCCTCGAGAGTACCCTTTAGGTTAGATTAAATTTGTTTTGTTCTTCTAGCATAGTCTTAGGAGTTCCTTTTGGATTGTACTTTTTAGTTTAAACTCACTAAATACTTAACTTTCTGGATAAGTCTCTAGGTAAACTGATACTATTTATCTTTTTAATTTAAAATTAGCACATTTATTTTGTTATCATAAAAACTTTCTTTGGAGAATAACATTCCCCCTTTTTGATATAACAAAACCTTTCTCAAAAAATTTAAGCAAGAAATATGATATTGACAATCAATAGCATCATTATATCCTATCATTCGAAGATCATTCAAAATTTTCTCTTCCTTTTTGTTATCAGCAAAATATACAATGAAATGATCAAAACATAAGATTTTATTAAGATGCAAATCACAATTGATAGTTAAGCACCAAATGCTTTAGCTTCTTTTTTTTTTTTAAAAGGTTCAAACTTTATCAAAAAGTTAACTAGCTATATATATATATATATATTTAAGAATCTAAGCCCATATTAATATTAAGTAGATATTCATACTTAGAGAAAACTTGAGTGTAAGTGACTTTTTCCTATCTAGAACTGAAATGGAGAGAGAAATTGTAACGAGTATACATATGTATGTGTAAGAGATGAGACATTTTACATTTCATGTTGAAAAAAGACGGAAAAATCAAATAAAGAGAGGAAGAGACCAATGGTTACTAGGAATTCTAAAAGTTCATATATATTATTTGATCATTAATTATCTTATTATTAATACACTATTATATATTTTGCTTACTATTGGAATTGCATATTAGCTACAATTTCATGATAGTTATAGCGATTATTATTTCCTTATTATTGTTATTTATTATTATTAATTATGTATTATATGCACAAAACTAAAAATATTATCAAAGGAAAGGAAATGTTACTGCTATATTAAAAAAAATGAATAATCCTTAATGGAAAATGTTATAGAGTTGAAGAGAGAAGGAGAAGGAGTTAAAAGAGTGTTTGAATAGAAGGGATGAATGTTACGAAATTTAATAGAGAAGGAGTAATAGAGCTATACCATTTTATTATTGAGTAAGAGGAATTTGTTATGAGACAACTCAAGGAAGTAATGCATACTATAAGTATTTTCTTATTTAATCCCACTTGTCATTTTTTTTCTAGTTGCAATAAGGTTAAAGAAATCATATGGAAAAGTGTTTCTGCTTAAAAAGCAAGGAATTAACTAGATTTTATGTACAACTTATACAAATGTAATTAACTGTTATGTATATATGATAATTTTATGTTTCAAATGAGATTTGTCATATAGCTTATTTGTAACATATTAAGGGTGAAAATAGATAGAAAAGTATTATTCTTGACATATATTTTAAATGCCTTATGATTACATTGGTAAGTTAACTATATACTTGTACCCTTTTAAGAAGTTCCTTTCCAAGAGGTATCAATTATATTATGTGTGCTTTTTTAATTTGTTTCTATAACATGCTTTGCCGTATTAATTTATAGTGTATACAACTATATAGTATAGAAGTATTATAAAATATAGGAGTATAGTTTATACCCGAAACATTGCTTATATAGACATATATATGTATTTCTAAGTAATAAATTATGAAAACTTTTGATATAGATATAACATTGAATAATTTATACTTATGGGTTGTTAGAAAAATCTCGTTTATATGAGATACATTTTATAGAAATAATTTGTATATGCAATCCTATTACATTTTTAGTTAAAAATGCTTTGAAAAATCAATAACTTCCTAAAATGCTATAATGTTAAGTATTCAAATATACGTTTTACATTTAACACTTTATGTACACACACCTAGGTATGTTAAGAATTAAACTAAATAGAGATAATGTTATGAATGGTAATTGAACTTTAACAAAATATGTAATTAAGTACCTAAACTTCAAAATTGATCAATTTAGTACCTATAGAGGTATTGTTGATGTACATGAAAAGTTCTTTTATATACTAAATTAGTCAATTTCAAAATCCAGGTGATAAATTGATCAATTTCAAAGTTTAGATACTAAATTTGATCCATTTTAAAGTTTAAGTATCTAATTACATATTTTGTTAAAGTTTGTGTATCATTCGTGCTATTAACCAATTAAATACATGTCTTACACAAGAGACAACTTATATTTATATTTTTTTGTATATAATATCATCTATTTGCTTGTGAACAACTATGTATGTAATTATATAGGCTTTCAAAAAAGTTGCAATAAGTAATACTTAATACCAAATGAAGAAACAAGGCTATGCTTTTTTCATGAAATACAATCTATATATATATATATATATATGCACATATATACTTAAACATACATAACATATTCAAATCAATGTTATACAATAATTCTCTACGTGTGCAATCATTAAGCGGTTAATTCGCCAAATATGTTAATAAATTGCAACAAAGTGCTCTCATTTATTTATATGTACTAGATACACTTCTTTATATGTCAATTTAATACTACTATTTAAATATAAACATATTTTGAAATATTAAAATGTTGCACTACAAATCATATATAAACTTCACTATTATATATATATAGACACATATGCATATATTTATTATTATATTTATGCATGTAGATACTTATATCTTAAAACATGTACTTATTCGAAAACAAGTAAATATATAATGTCTTTTAATAAGTACCTATACATGTATTATAATTGGTAATAGCTTATAATTATATGTATGAAATGTATCAACAAACAAGTTAAGTTAGGTGAGATTGACATAAGATATTGATGTTTTGGCATAATATATATAGAGTTTACAAATATTGTGTCAATCTCTAAAAGATCTATAATCAAGAATCATAAAAATGATATTATAATATGCATTTTTATCCTTAGTCATACATATAAATAAAGGGAGCGAATTAGGTAAAAAACATAAGGAAGTTTGAGTTTATAAATGATTATACATAATACAAAGTGAAGTTAATTATTACATTTATATGCATTGGCTCTATCTTTTAATGAACTAATGTGATATGTCATTAAACATTTGATTTGCATTTTTTGTGCATGGACCTCTAAGCTTTGATGTCATGCATCTAATTTATAGGTCAATACTACATGATTATTAATATTTCGTAAGAGATTTGAAGGGGTAGTCCCTTCATCTCCTATTTGATAATTTGATATCTTATGTCACTTGGTTAAGCATTAGTAACTTGAATACCATGAAATGGCGAGATCCAATGAAGACTAATTGGTTACAATAAACAAAATATCAAATTCATCATGTTATAATCCATCCATAGTTTACACTAGGAGCTATCAGCGTTTGGGGTAATTTCATTTAAGATAGCAATGTTTCAAGTGCTTCAAAGAAGGAATTAACATTTTGCAAATGAGTCATACGGGTATTTACTTGAAATGCATTCCCGCTTTTGCTAGTTTTAAGTTTGTCAGACAACTATGAATGCACATTTTGAACAAAAATCAATTTTAGTGCAAAAGCAGCCAGTAAGTATACCGATCGTGTAAGTATAGTTTAGCGAAAGTATTCAAGGTCGTGATCCATAAGGAGCACGAGACATATGTACCAGATTATAGTGATCCTACATGAATATGGAGTTTTTGGAGTTTCTAAGTTAATTAAACTACTAAAAATTACCACTATATATTATAATTGATTTAACGCTAAAAATTACACTAATGATAAGATCATATTTTATATAAATCTTGATGATCAAAAGAGCTAGAATGGATATTTGTTTTGATTAAATTTTATGTTTCAGGACTAATTTGGATAAAGAAATCAAAACAAGAGAATTTGAATCGAAAGTAGGAAAAATTGAAGTCAAGGCCGCAATTCACCATTCAAAGCCGCCGGCGTTTAGACGGCTTACATCCAAGGCCGTGGCAGTACTACCAGCTTTGCCTAGCATAAGTTCAATCTACATTCAAAGCCGCCTCAAAGCTGCCGGCGTAGAAGATGAAGCAGCCAACGTACTTGAAGGCCGGCAGCCCAGAAATGAAACATCACCAGCTTTGAAGGAGTTACATTATAAGTCGGCACTTAAGCCGCCGGCTTTGAGGCAGCGCACATCACAGATTTGAAGCGACATGAAGATATCCAATGCTTGAAGGAAATTGAAGAGACAAATCTGTTGGAGTGTCTACGCCGGCATGAAAGCCGCCAGCTTTGGGACGGCGTTCGTTATAAATCAGCCCAACGCTTCATTTCTGACCATATACGCCAGCTAGATCTATATCTAAGCCACCGGTGTAGAAGCGGC
This sequence comes from Combretum micranthum, assembly GCA_024138025.1. Classification (NCBI taxonomy): domain Eukaryota; kingdom Viridiplantae; phylum Streptophyta; class Magnoliopsida; order Myrtales; family Combretaceae; genus Combretum; species Combretum micranthum. The sequence continues at coordinate 452,100 of JAMXBD010001177.1, read as the reverse complement.
CTACATGTGTAACTGATATTGAAGGCTGCCAGTGCACTGCCTGCGCAAAGGATAATCCGAAGATACGCCGCCTGAAAGCCGCCGGCATAGGTTCTATAACAGCCGGCGTACATTGTGAAACAGCAAAGTTCATTTAATGTTTTGCACGAAATTTTTCCTATAAATAGGGAGTCTTCCCCTCACTTTCAGAATCATCCAAGCATACATTCCACAATCCAAGTAGCTCTAGAATACTTAGAACTAGGCATTTCATTGAGATTTTTTGAAGAGATATTTGAAGTTATTCAAGAAGTTGCAAAGTGAAGCTTTGGTATTTTGAATTGGTGATATCTAATCTTATTTCTTTTATGCAATTCATATATCTGAATAGTTTGATCATAATGAAATCATTTGCAATTTCTTATCTGATTTTTGAATCATCATCCATGAGTAGTTAAATTCTTTTTGTGGGAAGTTGATGAAACTTTAAAAATGCTAAAATGATCTTTGAATCCATGTTATAAGATAGTTAGAATCATTAAACATTCATATTGAATTCTGATTATTCATCATACTTTTGGTGTATAAGAATTCTAGTAACTCGGAAGGGAAATTAGGGTTCATATGAATTCATAAATTGAGATTAAATTGCAATTGCGGAAGCGGCGAAGTTTAATCTAATTTAGAAATTGTCCATAAACATTAATGCAATGTTTTATGTTGATTTCTCACTAAGGAATTAGGAGATGTTAATATAAAGTATTAGTCAATTATAGAATCGAAAGATTTATAATTGTAATTTTGATTCCACTAATAATTTATTTAGCGGAAGTTATTGAATTGTTTTATGGTTTAAAAAGGTTTTCAACTTCTGTTTTTAAATCTTGACAATTTCTTATGAATGTTCACGAATCTAATTATCATTATAATATGAGTTCAAGTTGATTGGCAATAGTTTAAAGTGGATTCTGCTCCTTCCCACATTTTTCCACCATATCCCTCTCTTTAAAAAGCTCATTGCATTCATATAGATAATTAATTAGATAATTTAGTTTAATCTAATCATCTTAAAAAGATCAATTGCCTAGATATTAGTATTAGTTGATAATTGTCTAGTAGTTAGTAAATCTCCGTGGGATCGACACTTTATTCATGCTATATTACAATAGAAGACCTAGTACGCTTGCTAGAAAGATGCTTTAAAATTAATACTAAAACAGCACATCAAGTTTTCTGGCGCCGTTGCCGGGGATTTATTAATATTAGACTAACTTCAGCTTTGCTAGTAGTTTAGGTTTGAATTTAGTTTGAAATTTTTCCTTTTCTCTCTGCAGGTTTTATGCGTAGAAGTAGAAGTGCTGAAATTCTACCTTTAGATCCTGAAATAGAAAGAACCTTGCGTCAATAGAGAAGAAGGAACCAAAGAAGAGGAGCAATGACAGAAAATCAAGGAAACAATGATAACAACAACCAGTTGCAACCAGCTGCTCCCGCTTCAAGGGTAATTCGAGACTATACAGTGCCTACTATTCAAGATCCCGCCATACGAATGCCCACTGTGGAGGCCAACAACTTTGAGCTTAAACCGTCCCTGATTCAAATGGTTGAGTCACATCAATTTGGAGGATATCCGAATGAGACGCCAGATGAACACCTTGCCAAATTTCTTCAATACACCAACACTGTCAAACTAAATGGTGTAAGAAATGAAGTCATCCGACTTTAGCTTTTCCCTTTTTCTCTTAGGGATATAGCTTTGGCATGGTACAGTTCCCAACCTCCAGATTCGATCACTACATGGAATGATCTGACAAAGAAGTTTCTGAAGAGATTTTTCCCTCCAGCAAGAACCGCCAGGTTAAGAAATGAAATTTCCAACTTCACCAAATTCCCTGGAGAATCATTATATGATGCTTGGGAAAGATTCAAAGAGGCGGTCAGAAAATGTCCACACCATTTACCCGATAATCTACTAATTGAAAATTTCTACCTAGTCTTGATGAAGCTTTAAGGTCATTAGTAGATGCTACATCAGGTGGATCACTGATGGGAAAAACATATGAGGAAGCTAGTGAGATTATTGAAGAATTAGCTTCCGCTGCTCATAATTGGAGTTGTGAAAGAACTAGATCTAAAGTAGCATCTTTGGAAGACAAAGAAGATATCCGAATGAGACGCCAGATGAACACCTTGCCAAATTTCTTCAATACACCAACACTGTCAAACTAAATGGTGTAAGAAACGAAGTCATCCGACTTCAGCTTTTCCCTTTTTCTCTTAGGGATAAAGCTTTGGCATGGTACAGTTCCCAACCTCCAGATTCGATCACTACATGGAATGATCTGACAAAGAAGTTTCTGAAGAGATTTTTCCCTCCAGCAAGAACCGCCATGTTAAGAAATGAAATTTCCAACTTCACCAAATTCCCTGGAGAATCATTATATGATGCTTGGGAAAGATTCAAAGAGGCGGTCAGAAAATGTCCACACCACGGTTTACCCGATAATCTACTAATTGAAAATTTCTACCTCAGTCTTGATGAAGCTTTAAGGTCATTAGTAGATGCTACATCGGATCACTGATGGGAAAACATATGAGGAAGCTAGTGAGATTATTGAAGAATTAGCTTCCGCTGCTCATAATTGGAGTTGTGAAAGAACAAGATCTAAAGTAGCATCTTTGGAAGACAAAGAAGATATCTCACAACTCAAGGCTCAAATGGCAACCTCATCACTCAAGTAAGTAAACTCACAACTACAAATACTTCCAATAAAAACAACAAGTGTTTTGTTGTGAGATTTGCTCAGGACCACACTCCTCTTTTGAGTGTCCGCATGGATCATCTTCAAATGATGAGCAGCTCAATTATGTGGGAAATTTCCAAAAGGGAATTTTGGAAACACATATCATCCGAATATGCGAAATCATCCCAATCTTCATATCGGAATGATGCCAATGTTCTAAAGCCACCACCTGGTTTCAAGGACAAGGATTTGTGAGAAATGCCCCACCTCAACAGCAAATTCAAACATCCACTGATGCATTACTGAGGGATTTTTGTTACCACAACAAACTCACTCAACAATCAGAATGCAATCATTCAAGATTTGCAAGGGAAGCTCCATCAACTTGCACAACAAGTGAGTAATAGACCATCTGGGTCTTTACCAAGCAACACAGAGGAGAATCCCAATTCTGTAAATGCAATCACCCTGAGAAGTGGTAAGGAAATTACTCCAGTTGAGGAGACTATCAAAGATCATGAGGAAAAAGATCAAGAGGAAATTCCACCACAAAACAACAAAGGGAAAAGAAAGGTGGAGGAAACTATTCAAGAACCACCTGGGGTGAAATCATATGTTCCTCCCGTCCCTTTTCCAGGAAGATTAAAGCAACAAAAGCTTGATGAGCAATTTTCAAAATTCCTGGATGTTTTCAAAAAGCTGCACATCAACATTCCATTCTTAGAAGTGATTCAAGGAATGCCTTCCTATGCCAAATTCATTAAGGAATTGCTGTCTAACAAAGGAAGATTGATGGAAATGTGATATTCACTGGAGAATGTTCTATGATCCTACAGAAACAAACACCCAGTCTGCCCACTAAACTCCGAGATCAGGGAAGTTTTACTGTTCCTTGCACCATTGGTGATTGTTATTTTGATAAAGTTTTAATTGATTCTGGTGCAAGTATCAACTTAATGCCTTTATCGGTATTTAAAAACTAGGACTTGGAGATTGCAAGGATACACATGTAACCTTGCAACTTGCTGATAGAAGTATAAAATACCCTAGGGGTATTGTGGAAAATGTCCTAGTTAAAGTTGACAAATTCTTTTTCCCTGTGGATTTTGTAGTTCTAGACATGGATGAAGATAGGGAAGTTCCCATGATCTTGGGCAGACCGTTCCTTGCAACAGGAAAAGCACTAATTGATGTGGAACAAGGGCATTTACATTACGGGTGATGGATGAACAGGTTACTTTCAATGTCTATGAGGCAATGAAGAAATTTGATGATACTGATGCCTGTTACACCATCAATACCATTGATGAGCTGGTTTCTGAATCACTTGAGGAACAAACTGGTGTGGAGACTATGGAGTCCGTCTTGAGAGACGGACAATTGGAGTGATGATGAAGAGGATGAAGAAATACTGGAAGATGTACCAATGATCAAAACCAGATATTATGAATCTTTGGGTACAAATGAGCAGAAGCAAGTTCCGTCTTTGATGCAGCCACCACCTTGGAACTGAAACCACTTCCTGACCATCTGAAGTATGCTTTTCTTGGAATTGGCGATACTTTGCCAATCATCATTTCATCTGCATTGACAGATAGACAAGAACAACAGTTGATTGAAGTGTTGAAAAAGCACAAAGAAGCAATCGGATGGACCATTGCTGACATTAAGGGTATTAGCCCTATGATTTGCACTCACAAAATCCTTATGGAAGCTGAGTGTAAACCTACAGTTCAACCACAAAGGAGACTTAACCCGACACTTAAAGATGTTGTCAAGAAAGAAGTTTTGAAGCTGCTTGACGCAGGTATCATCTATCCTATCTCTGATAGTAAATGGGTTAGTCCGGTTCAAGTAGTGCCAAAGAAAGGTGGTATGACTGTAGTGAAGAATGAGCAAAATGAATTGATTCCTACTCGTACTGTGACTGGGTGGAGAGTTTGTATTGATTACAGGAAGTTGAATGATGCCACCCGAAAGGATCACTTTCCACTTCCCTTCATTGATCAGATGTTGGAGAAACTTGCAGGCATGATTATTACTGTTTTCTTGATGGATATTCTGGATACAATCAGATTTCTATTGCACCCGATGATCAAGAGAAAACAACATTCACTTGTCCTTATGGCACATTTGCCTTTAGGAGAATGCCCTTTGGACTTTGCAATGCACCTGCTACATTTCAGAGGTGTATGATGGCTATATTCTCAGATATGCTTGAGAATTTTATCGAGATCTTCATGGATGATTTTTCAGTCTTTGGAAAGTCATTCGATCTTTGTCTTGAGAATTTAGCCTCGGTTCTACAAAGATGCAAAGATACCAATCTGATCCTGAATTGGGAAAAATGCCACTTTATGGTTAGAGAAGGGATAGTGTTGGGTCACAAAATTTCTGCGAGAGGAATTGAAGTGGATAAAGCCAAAGTGGAGATTATTGAGAAGTTACCACCACCCACGACTGTTAAAGGAGTCAGAAGTTTTCTTGGACATGCTGGCTTCTACAGACGATTCATCAAGGACTTCTCCAAAATTTCCAGACCTCTTTGCAACCTTCTGGAAAAAGATGCGGTGTTCAATTTTGATGACAAATGTTTGCAGGCATTCAATTAAAGGAAAAGCTCATTTCTACACCAGTAATCATTGCGCCAGACTGGGAGCTTCCTTTCGAACTCATGTGTGATGCCAGCGACTTTGCGTTGGAGCGGTACTTGGTCAGAGACGAGGTAAGATCTTTCATGTTATATACTATGCAAGTAGAACACTAAATGAGGCCCAGAGAAATTATGCCACTACTGAGAAAGAGCTTTTAGCTGTTATCTTTGCATGTGATAAATTTAGGCCTTATCTGATAGGTTCTAAAGTTGTAGTATACACTGACCATGCAGCTCTCAAGTATTTGTTTGCTAAAGCTGATGCAAAACCTAGGTTGATTAGATGGGTTTACTACTGCAAGAATTTGATCTTGAAATTAAAGATAAAAAGGGAACTGAGAATGTTATTGCTGACCATTTGTCTAGACTTGAATCTGATAGTCTCGACATTCCCATCAATGAGAAGTTCCCTGATGAACAATTGCATGCAGTAGAGATTCTAGATTTGCCATGGTATGCTGATATTGTGAATTATTTGGTTAGTAAGATTATCCCATATGGTTTGTCATATCCTCAAAAGAAAAAGTTTTTGCATGATGTAAAATACTATTTTTGGGATGAACCATATCTGTTCAAAAAATGTGCTGACCAAATAATTAGAAGATGTGTGCCTGAATCTGATCAGCTTAGCATTTTAGAACACTGTCATTCAAGAGAAGCAGGGGGACACTTTGGTGTTCAAAGGACTGCAGCAAAAGTGTTATCATCTGGATTTTATTGGCCTAACTTGTTTCGTGACTGCAGGAATTTCATTATGTCATGTGCTCAATGTCAAAGGACAGGTAACATTTCTAAACGGCATGAATTACCACAAAACAATATTCTGGTAATTGAGCTTTTTGATGTTTGGGGGATTGACTTTATGGGTCCTTTTCCCTCATCTTTTTCAAATAAATACATACTTGTGGCAGTTGATTACGTTTCAAAATGGGTGGAAGCTGTTGCTTTACAAACAAATGATGCCCGAGTAGTTTTGAAATTTTTGAAAAAGAACATTTTTACCAGATTTGGGTGCCCAGAGCTATAATTAGTGATGGGGGGTCTCATTTTTGTAACAGGCAATTTGAAAAACTTTTGGCAAAATACGGTGTTACACATAAAGTGACTACCCCCTATCATCCACAAACAAGTGGGCAAGTTGAAGTTTCTAATAGGGAGATAAAAAGATTTTGGAAAAAATGTTAATGCATCAAGAAAAGATTGGTCTTCAAAATTAGATGATGCATTATGGGCTTACAGGACTGCTTTTAAAACCCCTATTGGAATGTCCCCATACATGCTTGTTTTTGGTAAATCATGTCATCTTCCTGTAGAACTTGAGCACAAGGCATATTGGGCCATAAAATTTCTTAACTTTGATGAAAAAGCTGCAGGTAAAAACAGATTGCTCCAATTGAATCAGCTGGAAGAATGGAGAAATGAGGCATTTGAAAGTGCTCGTATCTATAAGGAACGAGCAAAGAAATGGCATGATAGGAACATCATCAAACGAGAATTTTTTCCTGGACAAAAAGTTTTACTTTACAATTCTCGTTTGAAGTTGTTTCCTGGAAAATTACGGTCAAGATGGTCGGGACCGTTTGAGATTGCAAGAGTTTTTCCATATGGAACGGTTGAATTAAAAACTGAGGATGATCGGACTTTTAAAGTGAATGGGCAACTGCTCAAGCATTATTTTGAGGGGGAAAATCTTGACAGTACTACTACTGTCATGAATCTCAAAGAACCATGATCAGGTCAGGAAAGTCGGGCTAAGCGACTTTAAACTAAGCGCTTCTTGGGAGGCAACCCATGTCTAATTTTAGAGTAATTTTTATTTGTTTTGTTTTTACTAACTTAGCTATTAGTATGGCAGGATATTTGAAAAAAAAAAAATTTGAAAAGGCTGAAGGCCGGCTCAGGGCTGCCAGCCTTGAGCAAGCTTTGAAAAACAGGAGAAGGCCGGCTCAATGCCGCCAGCTTTATGCAGGCGTAAAGGAGTAGGTGAGCACCGCAAAAGAGGTCGGCAGTGGAGAGTTGAAAGCCGCTGGCTTGGTTGCCAGCGTATGAAACATAAGATGTAGGCCGACTTGGGAAAGGTCTAGGCCGCCGGCTTACATGCCTGCGTAAGCGTACAAGATTTACGCTGGCAAGGGAAGGTGAAGGCCACCGATAGATTTCTTGGTTTCTGAAAATTCCCGATCAAGGCCGGCATCTGGGATTTAAAGCCGCCGGCTTTATGCTGGCGTATCCTCCTAAGCCGGTAGTGTAAATCGATAAGCGGCCAGCTTTGAGCTCTCGGTATGTAATTTTTCCATTTACACTGGCTGTAAGCCGCCGGCGTACATTGCAGAAATGCCGGCGTAAGTGCTGCATACGCTTATACTAGGTACGAATCTCCTCTCTCTCTTTCATTCTTTCATCCTCGCTCTCCCTCTCTCACTCTCAATCAACAAGCTTTACCCCTTAGTCATCAATCCATTGAGTTTAGACCATCTACCAAGTAAGTTTTCAATAATATCTTGTCGAGCCTGGATTTTCCCACTTATCTGGTTCATTTCTCCTAACCCGATTCACATTAAACCCGAACCCATTTAAAATGAATCCTCGACTAGGGGTTAAAAGAAATTCTCATTTTTGAAAATGATTTAGAGTCGCCACCCGATATAAATTGGGAAAAATAAAAGCTAGGATCAATGGGTCGGTTGATCCTAACTTAGCTACTAGTCTGCGAAAATTTGATTTAAAAAAAATCAACTTTTAAAACCAGATATCATGGATTCGAGGGCTAACCTATTAAAACCAAATTGGTTACCACTTTCGGAATTTTAAATTTATAATCTATCCTTTATATGCTCAAAAATTCAAATAAAAATATTTACAAGTCACATTTTTTATTTTTCTTTTTATATTTTTATATTTTTTTATTTCTCAAAAATTACACAAAAATAACCAAAATGATAAAAAAAATATTTTTTCATTTTTTATTGTCGCCCCATAGGTGCCTACGTACTCGCTAATCGAGATCAGACAAAACGTAGTTCTTTTTTAAAAAGAACTTTAATTTGTTGATCAATTTTATATTTTTGAACTTTTCTCACTTTAAGTTCATTAAATTTTAAATTTTTATGAAAATCATTTTTGATGATCTTATGATCTAATCAATTTATTTTTCATTTCATGAAAATACAATTTTTCTAAGCCCAAAAAATCATTCATTTTTTTTTAATTTTAGTTTTGGAAAAATCCAATTTTATCATTTTTATTTATTTTTATTATTAATATTAATATTATTTTTATTTTTTTTATTTTGAATAATCATCACATAAATTCACAACATATTCAAAATATTTTACAATATATTAAAATTATTTTTATGCATTAAATATGCATTTCTAAAGCAATTTATGTATAAATACATATTAAAAATATTCAAAAATATTCAAAAATATAAAAAAAAAATAAATTTATATGAAAAATAATTATTTTGATTTTTCTGGATTTTTCTGAATTTTTTTATGAATTTTGATGAATTTTTTACTATTTTTTAATATTTTCTGAAATTATTTATATAATAAACTAATAATAATAATACGGACTGACCTGGACCGTTGGATGAAGCGGACGAGATCTGGAGCGTCGATCGTATTGACTGATCCTGATCGTCTGATGGAATTGACCAAATCTAAGGTGTTGATCAAGATGATTAAATCTGGGCCATCTGATTTGCTTGATTGAATCTGGGCCGCTGATCTGCTTGATCAAATCTGGACCGTCTGATCTGCTTGATCAAATCTGGACCGTCTGATCTGGATGATTGAATCTGGGCCGCTGATCTGCTTGATCAAATCTGGACCGTCTGATCTGGATGATCAAATCTGAGCCGTCTGATCTGCTTGACCGTTGACCGATGACTGTTGACCGATGACCGACCGGGTGGGGTTCGGATCTTCGGGTCGGATCTCGGAGCTCCGACGGTTGAAGAAGATAAGTCGCAGCGTTTCGGGGCTGATTCCGGCGGATGTGGTGGTTGGCGGCGGCTGGAAGCTTGTCGGCCTGACTCCTAGTGCAACGGTGGATCTCCTGAAGGTGGTGGCGTGCACCCAGAACGGCAGCAAGGGGCGGCTCCGGTGGTGGTCACCGGCGGTTGTTCAAAAAAAATAAAAAAAATTTTTGCAGAGATGATTTTAATTAATTTAATCAAATCCAAGCACACTAAAACATCAAAATGAAGTTTCTAATACTCCTAAAACACTCAATTTGATCCAAATCTGATCAAATCACTTCGAATTTGAAAAATTTGAATCCTACATCTAAATTCGAAAATTTCAAATTGATATTGTTGTGTGTGTGTTTCTTCGAAATTGACTTGTGCCTTTTGATCCTAGTACCCCCTATTTATAGGTTGCAAGCTCAATTTTACGTTTCGTACAGTTTCGAAAACGAATCGATTTTTGCCTTTTTATTTTCACAAATTTAATTCGAAAATTCGTGTTTAATTTGTTTCAAACTGATGAATTGATGATTACTCTTTCATATTCTTCATCAAATCATTTAATGTGGGTAGATTAATTGTCCAATTTCATCAATTCTCATTAATGGACAATTGAAGTCTCACAAATTGCATTTTTTTTCAATTTTTTTAGCACGAATTTTGCGACTTTTGGGTTGTTTTTACACATGAATTGTGCACTAATCTTTCATATTCCATAACTATTTTGCAATGGCATCATCAATTTTAATAATTAATGATGTTTTATCAGTTAAAAATTGATGCAAAGTAAGGCAAAAAGTCACTTTGAGAAAGATGAAAAGGCAAAAATAAGATGATAAAAAGGCAAAAATTTGCCTTTGCTAGGGTTTGAACCTGTGTCCTTGAGCTTGAGTGTGTGTTTGGGTCAATGTATTTAACCAACAAGCCATTTGGCCTGTGCCTTGATCACTTAGCCAACTTCATCAATACTTAATTAAGGCTTTTTTTGGAAAAATGAGTTTAATTAAACAAAAATAAAGATTCTGTTTAATTTTATAAATTTAAGCCTTAATTAATTGGGCAAAAATTGGGTGTCTACAGCTGCCCTCTTTGTGGTAAAGTTTGAACAAAACTTTTGCCACAAAGACAAAAAGATAACCAATTTTTGCTTAGCTTCTCCTCCCAAATTTTATTTTCAACAAAGAGATTTTTATCTTGTGCTAAACCATCTGTCGAGTTTAGACTTTAAGATTCGCTAGGTCAACTGTCGGACCTAGACTTAGAAAACTGATAAACCATCTGTCGGGTCTAGATTTTGAGATTTGCTAGGTCAACTGTCGGACCTAGGCTGATAGACCGTCTGTCGGGTCTAGATTTTGAAAAATGATAGGCCATCTGTCGGGCCTAGACTCAGAATACTGCTAGGTCATCTGTCGGACCTATGGGCTTTAATTTGGTCATTTGCCGGACCTATGGGCTTTGGTTTGGTCATTTGCCGGACCTATGGGCTTTGGTCATTTGGTCTTGGTCACCATCTGGAATGGATGGATTTCTGAATTCTGTCTTGATCACTATCTTTAGTGGATGAATTTCTGAATTCTGTCTTGATCACCATCTTTAGTGGACGGATTTCTGAATTCTGTCTTGATCACCATCTTGAGTGGATGAATTTCTGAATTCTGTCTTGATCACCATCTTTAGTGGATGGATTTTGAATTCTGTCTTGATCACCATCTTGAGTGGATGAATTTCTGAATTCTGTCTTGATCACCATCTTTAGTGGATGATTCTCATTCTGTCTTAATACCATCTTTAGTGATGGATTTTGAATTTTCTGTCTCCAAAAGGATGGATTTTGAATTTGGTCATCATCTCAAAAGGATGGATTTTGAATTTGGTCACCATCTCAAAAGGATGGATTTTGAATTTGGTCACCATCTCGAAAGGATGGATTTTGAATTTGGTCACCATCACGAAAGGATGGATTTTGAATTTGGTCACCATCTCAAAGGATGGATTTTGAATTTGGTCACCATCACGAAAGGATGGATTTTGAATTTGGTCACCATCACGAAAGGATGGATTTTGAATTTGGTCACCATCTCAAAAGGATGGATTTTGAATTTTGGTCAGTATTAGACTATCTGTCGAGTCTAGACTGAGGGGTATTTGTGATTTTTCAGTTCACTGGGGTTTTTTTTTTTTTTTTATACAAGCATGCTTCAATTTTCTATCAAAATTGGTTATCCTTGCAGTAATATTTTCTTTCAAAATAAGAACAATCAACAGACCAAACTGTATAAATGCATTCATTCAGCATTATAAGATGCTCAAATTTCTTTGTCTGATGATTCAAATGGTGTTTGGTTGTAAATTTATTTGGAAGAATTTCAGGCTTTGATTTGACTTAGAATTTCAGGCTTTGATGACTTCAGAGAATTTCAGGCTTTGATCCGACTTCAGAGAATTTCAGGGATATCAACTTTGTTTATAATTAATCAAAATAAAATCAATTGATCACTTGAAATGACAAATTTTATTGATCAAGGATAATACAACTTTACAGCATCTGAGTTCACAGGATCCTTTAAATCGGGTCCATCCATTTGGGAAAGGATTAATGCTCCTCCCGACAAGACCTTCTTCACTATATATGGTCCTTCATAATTTGGTGTGAACTTTCCTCTGGAATCTTGCACATTTGGCAGTACTTTTCTCAGAACCAAATCACCTTCTTGGAAATTTCTTGGCTTGACTTTCTTATTAAATGATCTAGCCATTCTTTGTTGATATAATTGCCCATGACACATGGCAGTCAATCTTTTTTCATCTAAAAGATTTAACTGTTCAATCCTTTGTCTAACCCATTCAGCTTCTTCGAGCTCTGTTTCAGCCAGTACTCGGAGTGAAGGAATCTCAACTTCTACTGGTAAAACGGCTTCAGTCCATATACCAGGGAATAGGGCGTTGCCCCAGTTGACACTCTTACAGAGGTTCGATACGCCATCAATGCTAATGGGAGCATTTCATGCCAATCTTGTATGCAATTGTCATCTTCTCAATGATTCTCTTGATGTTTTTGTTGGCGGCTTCTACTGCTCCATTCATCTGTGGGCGATATGGAGTGGAATTCGGTGTTTAATCTTGAATTGCTGACATAAATCAGTCATTGCATTGTTGTTCAGATTTGTACCATTATCGGTAATGATACTTTCTGGAGTTCCATATCGAGCAATGATATCTCTTTTGATGAATCGCACCACAACGGCTTTTGTCACACTGGCGTATGAAGCAGCTTCAACCCACTTGGTGAAGTAATCGATTGCAACTAGTATGAATCGATGACCATTTGAAGCTTTTGGCGAAATTGGCCCAATTACATCTATTCCCCACATTGAAACGGCCATGGTGTCGACATTGACTGTAATTCCTTGGAGGAGCATTTATCTTGTTTGCGTAAATTTGACATAAATGACAAGATCTCACATGTTTGATACAGTCCGATTCCATGGTTAACCAGAAATATCCTAGCCTCATAATCTTTTTAGCTAGCATATATCCGTTCATATGAGGTCCACATACTCCCTCATGAACTTCTTCCATTAATTTTTGAGCTTCTTTTTCATCTACACATCTCAACAGGGTTGTATCGAATGACCTTCTGTATAAGGTATCTCACTTAACAAGAAATGACTTGCCAGACGCCTCAATGATTTCTGATCCTTTTTGTAGCACACTCAGGATAGCTACCTGTTTGCAAGAACATTTTGATATCTTGAAACCATGGTTCACTTGACTCAATCACAGCACAGAATGCGGGTTCACTTCTTATTCGGACTTGCAAAGGTTGTATTCTTACTCCTTCAGTGAATTGGATCAAAGAGGCCAGAGTAGCCAATGCATCAGCAAATTGATTTTGAGTTCTCGGCACATAAGTGAAGGAAATTTCTTTGAATCTTCCTGCTAACTCAGCCAAGTGATTATGATAAGGAATCAACTTGGGATCCTTAGTTTTGAACTCGCCTCGAGTTTGGAAAATGAGTGATGAATCTCCAAACACTTCGAGCTCCTCGATATTCATTTGAATTGCCATTTCTAATCCCATGATGCATGCCTCGTATTCCGCTACATTATTTGTGTAAGGAAACATTAATCTGGCTGATGCCGGGAACTGTTCTTCTTTTGGTGAGATGAGGACTGCCCCTATTCCACACCCGTATACGTTGGCTGCTCCATCGAAATACAACTTCTGTTGCTTTCGACTTCTGTTTCTGCTATCCTGATACCTTCATCTGGAAACTGATCTTGTTCCTTCAATTCTTCATCAACTGGGCTTTCTGCGAGTTGATCAGCTAAAACTTGTCCTTTGACTGAACTTTGACTTACATAAGTGATATCAAATTCAGAAAGTAGCATCTGCCATTTCGAGATTCGACCAACCAAAGCCGGTTTGCGTGCTAAGTATCGCAATGGATCATGCTTCGTAATCAACTCGATCGAGTAAAAGAGCGTATACTGTCTAAGTCTGTGCATAACCCATACTAATGCACAGCAGGTTTTTTCTATTTCTGAATACTTTTGTTCTCCATTTGAGAATTTCTTACTTAAGTAGTAAACAGCTCTTTCTTTTCCTTCCTCATCTTTTTGCCCGAGCACACAACCCATGGATTCAGGAAGAATCGTCAAATATAAGAACAATGGTTTCCCCGGTTTTGGAGTAACCAGTACTGGTGGATTCGTCAGATATTGCTTTATCCGATTAAAGGCTTTTTCACATTCGTCATTCCATTCAATTAGGGCATTCTTCTTCAGCAGTTTAAACAGCGGTTGGCATTTATCAGTCAACTGTGATATGAATCGAGCAATGTAATTCAATCTTCCCAAGAGGCCTCTGATTTCTTTTAATGTTTTTGGTGGAGGCAAATCCTGAATTGCCTTGACTTTATCAGGATCGATTTCTATCCCTTTTTGGCTAACCATGAATCCTAATAATTTTCCAGATGTCACTCCGAAAGTGCATTTTTCTGGATTCAATTTCAACTGAAACTTCCTTAATCTTTCAAAAAGCTTCCTTAACACCACTACATGATCCTCTCCTTCCTTTGTCTTGGCGATCATGTCATCTACATATACTTCCACCTCTTTGTGCATCATATCATGAAGTATAGCAAGCATTGCTCGTTGATAAGTTGCCCCGGCATTCTTGAGACCGAAAGGCATGACCTTGTAACAAAAGGTTCCCCAGGCTGTAACAAATGTGGTTTTGACCTTATCTTCTTCGGCCATTAATATTTGATTATACCCTGAAAATCCATCCATGAATGAAAATAGATGATTTCCAGCGGTATTATCCACTAAAACATCAATGTGAGGCAACGGGAAATTATCTTTCGGGGTTGCTTTGTTTAGATCTCTGAAATCCACACAGATTCTTACTTTCCCGTTTTTCTTAAGTACCGTTCATAAAGTATGCACTATATTTGATACCCAATCCGAATAATCAGAAACCTCAATGAATCCTACTTCAAGCAACTTTTTTACTTCATCCTTGATTTGGAGGAGTAAATCGGCCTAAATCGCCTTAATTTTTGCTTTTTAGGTTTAAAATCCTCCTTTGTTGGCAATTTGTGAACCACAATGGATGGGTCTAAACCGGCATATCGCTATACGACCATGCAAAAACATCCAAGTATTCGGCTAGTAACTTGGTTAAATCTTGTGCCGTGCTCTCAGGCAATTTTCCCCTATTCTCAGATTCCTAGGGTTTTCGCTTGTTCCCAAATTAATCACTTCAATGGTTTCGGGAATTTCAATCCTTCCTTGTTCAAAATTTTGCCAAATTTCTTGTGTTCTAAATTGATAATCAATATCATCTTCAACGTCTAACCCAGTAGAGTTAGAGGTGATATTGATATTTTCATTAATTATACGCGCGAGATATCCCTGAACTTCATCACAATTGTCGAATCTGGTTGAATATGAATGAGGAATGTATGAGAATATGTGAAAGCACAAACAGAAATAAATTTCATTAAACTGGGACGGTGTTTAAGTACACTTATTTGAGCATCACATAATACTGAAAAACACAAAACACAAATCTAGTCTTAGATAAGTTCTTACTTAAAAGACTTAATACTAGCGCAAGGCACAGAGAACCAATTTCTCAAGATCATTTCTTTGGATGAAGCATCTTCTTTGATATCATCTGGCTGCTGGATATGATGTGGCTTTGGAAAGGAATGGCTGATGTGAGGGATTTTGATAATTGGATCATACTCCTTGTCGAGCTTCCTCCTTCTCATTTGGTTTTTCATTTCTGCCACTTCAGCACAAGTGGGGGAATAACCCAGTCCAAAGGTTCCCACCTGAGCTTCTTTTCATCATTCATCATGCAGACTTCGTCAAACATTTGGAGCCCGAAGTCTTCTTCTCCTTCTTTTCCAATGTAAGGGACAGCCGTCTCCTTGTAAATGGCATAATCCTGTTCTCCCATAACAGTGATGAGTTGACCATTGGCTATGAACTTAACCTTCTGGTGCAGGCTTGATGGTATTGCCTGGCAGCATGGATCCATGGTCTTCCCAACAGCAGATTGAATGTTCTGGGGATATCAATCACTTGGAAAGGAATAATGAAAGTTTGAGGCCCGATGGTGACTTCTAACTCCACTTCACCTATTATATCTCTTTTTGATCCATCAAAAGCACGAACACAGTAGAGCTTGGTTTGATGTCTGACGGTTCAATCCCCAATAGGCTCAAAGTGGCTAAGGGGCACACATTCAAAGAGGATCCATTGTCAACTAATACTCGAGAACGATCTTTCCACAGCTTTTGACTACAATGAAGAGGGCTTGTTATGTTGATCCCCTTCTCTCCCAGTTCTTCAGATGAGAAAATGATTTGCTCATTTGCAAAGATTGAGTTGATTATATGCCCCAAGGCTTCTTCTGATACACCCTCTGGAACTTTCACTTCTTCTAAGGCTTTGAAAAGAGCCTCACGGTGTACATTAGAGCTAATCAGCAGACTCATGAGCGATATTTGGGGGGTTTTGGCCAACTGCTCGACAACTTTGTATTCACTTGCTTTCATCAGTTTTGCCAATGCTGACTTCTCTTCATCTTTCTTCCCTTCTTCATTTTGCTGCTGTGGCATATTCACAGTTGCATTCTTTCCGGTCGACTCATAAACTCTTCCTGAGCGAGTAAGGCCACCATGGCCATTGAAGCATGATTTACCGCTTTATAATCAAATGGAGCGGCTTTATAATCACTCACAGCAAGGGGTATCTGAAAGGTATAGTTCCTAGGCTTTGATGAAGTTGATCCATCTTCACTGCCTTTGCCTATCTCGATTTTGATGGATCTAGGTCCACCTTCGATCATGCACACAAGCTCTTCTGGATCCGGAATCTCAGCGGTAATCATATTGATAACTGGTCCATGGTTGCAATGGGTTAGTAGAGACGTTTGGAGCTTCAATGAAATCCAACTGGATGACTTTTGCATCAATAAGATCTTGGATTTTATGCCTAAGCCTCCAGCAGCTGTCTGTTGATGCCCGATTTGCCCCATGTGATATTCACACTTCAGCTCAGGATTGTAATTTTTAGGCCTGTAGTCTTCCCTAGGAACTTCAAGGTTGATCAGATTATCGGCCCTTAGTTTAGCTAATACTTGGCTAAGGGGAACCGGAATTCGAGTGAAGTTCCGCCTGTTGAACCTTGATTGTTGATTTGGGACTGCACTTTGTTGAGTCTGATCCTTATTCTGATTTTGATTCTGATTTGTTGACAACACGAATGACTTAGTGGGGCCAGTTGCACCTGAAGTATTGACCATGCTGACGGTTGAATCTTTCCCTTTGTATGGGACATTTCTCGGTGCAGTATATTTCTTTTCTTGTTGCAATTTTCCTGCTGAAATTGCATTCTCAATCCTGCATCCAGCTATCACCACTTCTGAGAAACTTGCTGATGCATGCCCAATCAGATGGGAAAAGAAAGGTTCCTCTAATGTGTTGATAAAAGTGAAAGTGAGGTCCTTTTCAGGCATCGGGGTGGTGATCCTTGCAGCCAATGCTCTCCAGCGCTGAGCATACTCCTTGAAAGTCTCTTCTTTCTTCTTCTTCAGATTGCTTAAATCCCATACCGAGGGCGCCATCTCAATGTTAAACTTATACTGATTAAAAAATGCCCTAGCCAACTTGTCCCAAGTATCAATTTCTTGATGGTCTAATTGGGCGTACCAGGCCAAAGCAGCACCAGTAAGACTGTCCTGGAAGGTTTGCACCATCAGCTTGTCAAACTTTGCGTATTGCCCCATTCGTCGTACATACAATCTGGTATGCATATTAGGACAACCTGTCCCGTCATATTTTTCAAATTCCGGTGCCTTAAATTTCTCAGGGAAGGCACCTTCCTCATATTGAGGCAAATTCAGGATCGCGGTTTGATCAAAACCATCGAACGTCTTCATTTTCTCAAGCAGTTTTCTCTCCATCTCTTTAGCCTGAGCTTCCAGTTCTTTCTTCAACTCAGCCGCATTAAACTCATTTGGTGACTCCTCTTGCTGAATAAGCTGCCCTCAATTTCTTTTCCTTTCTGTGCCCTTGAGGATTCTTCAGAAGTTGTGGGGGTCTTAAGTTGTGCAAGACTCTGTGTTAAAGCCTGCATCTGTTCAGCA
The DNA here is from genome assembly GCA_024138025.1 of Combretum micranthum. Lineage (NCBI taxonomy): Eukaryota > Viridiplantae > Streptophyta > Magnoliopsida > Myrtales > Combretaceae > Combretum > Combretum micranthum. The sequence goes on along the minus strand of JAMXBD010001177.1, from coordinate 434,083 downwards.
ATTCCAAGGAGGGTTTGTTCCACGGTGTTGAGTCTTTGCTCATTGGTCTGGTCTGTGGGGTTGCTCCCGGTGTTAGACATCTTAGCTCGGGATCTGGTAACAATAGGGCTCCTAACCGGCTTGGACGCTATCTTTCAAGTTTTTGACTTAAACTCGAATTTGCTAGACCTGGACATTTATTATTTATTAATATTCTTTAAAGAATAAATGAATTAATATACATATGCAAGAATGTAGATATGCTATCATACAGATGCAAATGGGGATATTGACCAATGATTTTAAAAAAAAACATTTGTATTAAAAGATAATGTTTGACATAACAAAAACTTCTAATGGTTTAGAAACCTTATTTCCTAGTGACTGAATCAAAACTACTTTCTAATGGTTTCAAAGAACCTTGATTCCTAAGGACTAAACCTAAACCAACTAAACCAGTCTTCTTGTCTTAGTGGGGCAAACAATCTTGTCTTCCAGGGCTAGAATTTTCTTTCGAGCTGCCTTCAACTCAGCCTCTAAGAATGCAATTCTGCTTCCAGCACTTTGCAGGCGATCCACCATTTCCCTCTCTCTTTCTTGGAAATCTCGGTGACATACTTCCAGGCGAGCCGAAACAGCTTCCATGTAAGCAGTTGTTTCAGGGTCAGGTTCCGATGGTGCTGGTTGAAGGACATCGGGAGCTTCATATCGAATATCCTTATTCTTCTTCATTTGGCTAGCCACATACCACCTGGTTGCTCTATACTTCTTGGTTTCCTTACTTTCTGGCTCGACTTCAAAAACCGGCTTCACCTCTCTATTTTCCCATATAGCTCGGATTTGATTTAGCTTGAATTCTTTAGCTGGTAGTATCTTGGTTGGATCCAGATAATCTAGAGTGACTTGCTCCAAATTAGGCTTGACAGTAATATCTTGCAGCATACCATACTGTCTGATAACACTTGAGGGATAATAACCAGTACAGCCGGTGAGTCCAATTAGGGGTACTGCCATGTATTCCTTGCAACTTAGGATGGCACAGGGCTTTTGAACCAGCGAGCTTGCCACATCATGTCTTCAGGTGGCATGTCTTCAAGAATGGCAATTATATCCCATAGAGGATGATCATCTTCCATGTGGACCCTTTCAGCAAAAGATTGGATGAGATCATATTTCAGCTGATGAGGGATCCATTAGCCAATTCTTTTCCATAGTGCTTAATGTGGCTAGCAAACCAAACCATCAGTAAGTGCATGCTTGCTTTGAACTTGCCTGTCCTTTAGACTTGATGTGATTCAGACTACGGACTTGTTCGGCTAGAAGAGCGGGAACATAGGATTTGCCAGCTAAATATTGAGAAACCAGCTCTATGACCCGGAAGTGGATGAACAAGTTGCCATTAGGGAAGAGAATGGTTGCAAAAGCAGCTACTATGAAGGCATTAACCCGGTTTTCTTCCCAAACTTCAAGTGGTATACTGAAAGTGGCTCGGTTGCTTTTAAAGTATTCAGGGTTCCAAACCAGTCCATCAGTGTGGTTAGCCGGATGCAATATTCATTGCAATCATTGATGGCTTCAAATTGGTCCCCTCTTGATCCCAAAAATTCTGATAACACGGACCGGGCTATGCTTGAAGTTCGGAACATAGATTCCTTCAGAGGTAGGAGGTGCTTGGAGTAGTCTAGTATATTCCTCAATGGTCGGGCTAAGTACATGCTGACCCAAACGGAAGACACTTCTTCAGGTTCCCATAGATGAGTGAGGGCTCGGAACATGGTGAATGGAACATGGATCTTTGGTAGGCTGAGGATTGGGCCTAACCTATCTTCAATGAATGACTTTTGGACCGGACTAAAACTGACAAACCATCGGTCCAGTAGGAGCATTGGATCTTTGAAAGGTTCCACTCGATTTTCTCTAATAAGGCGAGCCCATAAGCTATCGCTACTGTCGGTTGAAGACATCATTTTCTGAAATTTTTTAAAAGGTATAAGCTAATATTTACAAAATTTTTTGAATTTTTTGACAGCTTTTTATATTTTTTTAGAATTTTCTTTAAGTATTTTTTTTTAAGTATTTACATATGTACATTTATATTTCAACTCCTTTTTTTTAGAAAAAGTTGGTCATATCCCATGCTAATGAATGCATGATTTGGTAAGGTTCTATAGGTTCCCCGATTTAGTGGTACTAAACCGGAGTGGGAGGACATTTCTTGATCTAGAGGGTGGAAAGCCACAGCCCCCGGACCTTACTTCGTCCTCCTCGCTTAGGCTCTTAAGACGGCCCTGGTACGACCGTATCTAGCACACAATCATGCTAATGCAAATGCAAATGCAAACAAAAAATCAAGCTTTTGTTTTCTATTTTTCATACTTGCAAGGTTAGTATATATTTACAAAACAATTGTTCAATATAATATACAAATAATTATATATTCACATGGTAATTTACAAAAAAAATAACCAAGGGTAAATTTAAAATTTATAATTCCGAAGTGGCTAGCCCTCTTTTTTTTTTAAAAATTTATTTCCCCAATGGAGTCGCCAAGCTGTCGAGCTTGGATTTTTCCACTATCTGGTTCATTTCTCCTAACCCGATTCACATTAAACCCGAACCCATTTAACATGAATCCTCGACTAGGGGTTAAGAGAAATTTTAATTCTTGAAAACTTTTTAGCGTCGCCACCCGATATAAATCGGGAAAAAATAAAAGCTAGGATCAATGGGTCGGTTGATCCTAACTTAGCTACTAGTCTGCGAAAATTTGATTTAAAAAAAAAAAACTTTTAAAACCAGATATCATGGATTCGGGGGCTAACCTATTAAAACCAAATCGGTTACCACTTTCGGAATTTTAAATTTATAATCTATCCTTTATATGCTCAAAAATTCAAATAATACATTATGAAACAATATTCACATTATTCATTTTTTTTATGTGCTTTTATTCATTTTTTTTTTTTTTTTTAGAATATGAATATTAACAAATATATTTCTTTTTTTAAAAACAAAAAACTTATATTTACAAAATAGTTATTCACAATATTTAAAAAAAAAAATTTTTTAATGTCGCCCCGCAGGTGCCTACGTACTCGCTAATCGAGATCAGACAAAACGTAGTTCTTTTAAAAAGAACTTTAATTTGTTGATCAATTTTATATTTTTGAACTTTTCTCACTTTAAATTCATTAAATTTTAAATTTTTTATGAAAATCATTTTTGATGATCCTATGATCTAATCAATTGATTTTTTTTTTATGAAAATATATTTTTCTAAGTCCAAAAATCATTTTTTTTAAAAAATTTTGGTTTTGAAAATCCAATTTTATCATTTTTATTTATTTTGTTTATTTATTATTATTTTTTTTATTTTTTATTTTATTTTTTTTAAATCATCACATAAATTCACAACATATTCAGAATATTTTACAATATATTAAAATTATTTTTCATGCATTAAATATGCATTTCTAAAAGCAATTTATGTATAAATACATATTAAAAATATTCAAAAATATCAAAAAAAATAAATTTATATGAAAAATAATTATTTTGATTTTTCTGGATTTTTCTGTATTTTTTGAATTTTTCTGAATTTTTTATGAATTTTTATGAATTTTTTACTTTTTTTCCTATTTTCGAAATTAATTATATAATAAAAATATAATAAAATAGTGCGGATTGACCTGGACCGTTGGATGGAGCGGACGCGATCTGAATCGTCTGATCTGAAGACCAATCCTGGCCGTCTGATTTTGTTGACTTGATCTGGGGCGTTAATCTGCTTGATGAAATCTGGGCCGTCTGATTTGGATGATCAAATATGGACCGTTGATCTGCTTGATGAAATCCGAGCCGTCTGATCTGCTTGATCAAATCTGGACCGTCTGATCTGCTTGATCAAATCTGGACCGTCTGATCTGGATGATTGAATCTGGGCCGCTGATCTGCTTGACCAAATCTGGACCGTCTGATCTGGATGATTGAATCTGGGCCGTCCGATCTGGGATGACTGTTGACCGTTGACCAGGGGCGGGTTGGACTTCGGATTTTTGGGTCAAATTTCGGGTCGGATCCAACCCGATCGGGCGAAGAAGACGATTACGCGACCTTTCGAGCCTTCCTCGGCCGTCCCTGGTGGTTGTTGGCCTCTACAAGCTTGACGGCCTGACTCCTTTGGTGGTTGCGCGTCCGCTGGTGGTGGTGGTTCGCGCCCAGAACCACCGTGGACGGCGGTTCGAAGTGGTGGTTGCCAGTGGTTCAAATTCGAAAAATAAAAAAAAATTTGCAGAGATGATTTTGATCAATTTGATCGAATCCAAGCACACTAAAACAATCAAAACTTATTTCTAACACTCCTAAACCATTCAATTTGGATCAAATCTGATCCAATCACTTCGAATTTGAAAAATTCGAATCCTACATCCTAAACTCGAGAATTTCGAATTGATATTGTTATGTGTGTGTTTCTTCGAAATTGACTTGTGCCTTTTGATCCTAGTACCCCCTATTTATAGGTTGCAAGCTCAATTTTACGTTTCGTACAGTTTTGAAAACGAATCAATTTTTGCCTCTTTATTTTCACGAATTTAATTCGAAAATTCGTGTTTAATTTGTTTCAAACTGATGAATTGATGATTAATCTTTCATATTCTTCATCAAATCATTCAATGTGGGTAGATTAATTGTCCAATTTCATCAATTCTCATTAATGGACAATTGAAGTCTCACAAATTGCATTTTTTTTTTCAATTTTTTTAGAACGAATTTTGTGACTTTTGGGTTGTTTTTACACATGAATTGTGCACTAATCTTTCATATTCCATAACTACTTTGCAATGGCATCATCAATTTTAATAATTAATGATGTTTTGTCAGTTAAAAATTGATGCAAAGGCAAAAAGTCACTTTGAGAAAGATGAAAAGGCAAAAATAAGATGATAAAAAGGCAAAAATTTGCCTTTGTTAGGGTTTAAACCTGTGTCCTTGAGCTTGAGTGTGTGTTTGGGTCAATGTATTTAACCAATAGGCCATTTGGCCTGTGCCTTGATCACTTAGTCAATTTCATCAATACTTAATTAAGGCTTTTGGAAAAATGAGTTTAATTAAACAAAAATAAAGATTCTGTTTAATTAACTTTATAGATTTAAGCCTTAATTAATTGGGCAAAAATTGGGTGTCTACAGTAAGGAATGGATTTTCATAAGTATAGATAGATTTTACCAAAAGATATGACCAAAAATGAATTTTATAAATTCGGATCCCAACCAAGACTAATTTTGAAAACCCACATATCAACTCAAAAACTCATGTTTTATGTGAAAAATAAGGGTATAGTAATAGGTATCATTAAGTGGTGATTTTTACAAGTTGAAATGAGGTTGGATATGAGTAATGTGTGAAACAAAAAGTAGAATCAAGATGGAAAATTTTGAGTTAGTAATCAATTTATGAAATTCGTAATTTTGAATGAAGGCCATAAGAACACCTATTATCCAAGCTCAAAATGAAAGTTTTATGTAATGAGTGGAGTCCTTAAGTAATAGGTACCATAAGGTCTTAATTTTTAATGCATTAAACAAGTTTTTCCCAAAGGAATCATTCAAAAAGTGGATTTTCTAAAATTCGGATTTTTGAGTAAATCATATTGGAACACATATTTGCAAAGTGTAAAATGCAAATTTTTGTGTAAGAATGAAGTCCTTAGTGGTTATGTATGATTGAGCCCTAATTTTCTAAATATCAAATGATTTTTACTTAAAGGAATCACTCAAAAACCAATTTTTACCAAATTCGAATTTTGGAATCAACCCTACTTGAAAACATGTTTACAAAGTGTAAAATGGAAATTTTTATGTAGAAATGAAGGTTATAAGTAATATATATATAATGAAGACTCAATTTTAACAAAAATAATTATATTTTCTGAAGTAACAAATCCAAAACAAATGGAAATGATCAAAGTTAGAAAACTAGATTTTTCATAAGTAGTTGTTATTATGGTCTTGCAAAATAAAAAGTTATAAAATTTCCTTTTAGCAAAAATCATCAAGATCATGCATACATTAAGCTCATCTCATGTCATTCATGTTAGGAAATCACTCATATTGCATGTATAGCCAATTTATATAGTAGGAACATTACAAACAGTTACAAAACTATTTTTCGGAATCGGAAACCGTTAGTGATCAGATTTGATCCCTCTGTTCCGAGAACTAAATTTTTCAAAACTTAAAAATAATATTAGAAATAGATAGATCTTTCGAAGTAGATAGAAATCGATATATAATTTGCGAGATTCCGACTTAAAATGACCAAGTTATGGCCGTTTTAAGTTGGAATTCTCGCTTTGGACGAGAATTACGAATTTGATAGTTTGTATGAGATAACTTGGACTAGTTAAGTGATGGAATACTTATTAGGGTATTTCTTCCTTTTTAGGTGACCCCGATATCGATGATTCCCTATCACCGGATTACTTACTAAGAGACCGGTGATCTAATGGCCGAGTGAGTATTACTTCCGATTTCATTTATTGTAGGTGATTGTAATAATAGTTGCACTAGATATTTGGTAAAGATAAAATGGATATGCATGATGGGGACGAATGGGAACTATGTATGCTTGTTGTTGATATGAGAAATGGAATGTAAGAATATCGAAGCCGAGTGATTAACTATTGCTTGTATAGATGAATTAGAATTGATTGTCTGCGATTATTGACTGATCACTTAAAAGAATTGGTATAAGTTATTATTTGGATTGAAGATGAAATTGAACTCATTCATACACGATGGGGATGGAGCATTAGCATTTGTTGGTTTATCGTTGTACCGTAAACGATTTTATAGTTTATAGTTGTCCATAAGTGAAAGGTCTTGGTCGTATCGCAGGATTCGTTAATCTGCTAACCCGGGATGGAGGGCAAGTCCATCCACATATGATTTCCGGCAGGTCATATGTTTGTTGAATTCACGTGTTTATGCATATCACTTGTCTAACTAATCACTTGATTGTATGACGTGTTATAAATATAATCCTGGAAGTTTTCACTCACTAAGCTAGTGTAGCTTATACCCCAATAGTTGTTTAAATGAATAGGTTATCTCAAGAATACTAAGTGGGGACTGAGATGGTTGAAGTTGAGAATGACTTCAGGATTCCGGCAAGACATAAGAATGTTTGAAGTTATTATAGGTTTTATTATTTACCTTGTAATAGTTTTATGTAATAGAATCTTTTGATGAATTATAATTGAAGTTTAATGAGTTGTATTTTGAAGAATAGTGAATTGAATTTCCTCACATTGTTCTCAAGTTGTATCAACATAAAATGCCCTACTCTGATGAGTCTTCTCCATGTGTTAGACGCCTTGTACATAGTATGGAAGCCTTCGCGTGACTGAGGTGGTCATTCTTAGGCTTTAATATTATGTACGGTGGATTGCCACATTTAGGGTACCCTTCGGGGTGACAAAAATCTTTTGATGAATTGTATTTGGAGTATAGTGATTCGTATTTGAAGTATAGTGATTTGTATCTGAAGTATAGTGAATTGTATTTCCTTTACGTTGTTACTCAAGTTGTATAAATATAAAATGTATCTCTCCAATGTGTCTCTTCTATGTGTTAAACGCCTTGTACATAGTATGGAAGCCTTCGCATAACTGATGTGGTCACTCTTAGGCTTTAATATTGTGTATGGGACTGCCACGTTTAGGATACCCTTCGGGGCGTGACACCATCAACTACATAATCCTACGCTCATTATCTCCTTCTTACCACAAAATGCTTTTATGTAAACTCTTTCCAACCATTCATTTTAACCATGTCATGTAACTTAGCATATTCATGGTGTTGTTTTGAAACTCATATGAGTAGTAAAAGTAACAACATATTCTTGTTTTGTTCTTGCACATGAGATTCCTATATTATTATCATCTCGTTATTATGTTTCTATATATGTTGTTATTAATGTTATTATTGTTATTACCTTGTTGTTATTATGCTTCTAACATAATTATATATGTTTTATTATCTATATATATATATATATATTTCTTAGAGCCTAAATGCTCACTAACTTTTACTAACTTGCTCCTATTACTATTATTGCTTTTATTATTGCTTTTCTTTTTCTTTTACTTTTCCCGGATGCCTAGATGAAGCCAAGGCTCCTAATACTTGATCGGGTTGCCTTGATGAAGCTAAGACTCTCAATGCTTGATCGGAATACCTTGATGAAGTGAGGTTTCCAATACTTGATATATTATCTTACTTATTACTAATACTTCTTATATATTTTCATCATTTTTCATATTATGTGCTCATGAACATGCATCATCATAATGATCTTGCCTCAACAAAAATTTAAAGTAGACTTCTCCTTAATAAAGGAAAATGGAACTAAACTCTTTCAACATATAACTTTATGTTTAAATCAAGATTTTGTTAGCAAACCCATAGGAAAAATTATTTCACAACTTCTTTTCAAACTTACCAATATTTTTAATAATAATAAAGATGATTTTCTCCAAGAAGTTAACTAACAAAACAAATGTTTTCTTTTACTATGATGAGGCGCATAAAATTATAAAATTTTAGTAATAATAAGTTGTGGTATATAAATTTTTCATAAAAGACTCATGATTAGAATCTTTCCAACTTCATAATAAAAACTAATAAGCTAGTTTTCAGAGTTAAGATAAAATCAACCTTATAATATAAAAATGCACATAAAAAATAAGGAATTTCCAATTATATAAATGATAAACTCATTTTCAAAAAAAAAAAAAAAAGAATAGAAAGAACATATATAAACCCGAAAATTTTCCACATTAGTACACGACTCTAAAGTAGAATGTATGAACTAGTTAACAAACTTAGAGTCCAATAAAAACCTAAGAATAGATCAATGCATTGAATTTGGCTAGATTAGGATTTAAAAGTCGAATAAAGAACCTCTTTGATCCTAATTGATACCAAAAACGAGATTTCGTATCTTGAACGGATAATTCAAGATATAATTAAAGGAAATCTAAATTTTCAAACCCCGAAACTTATCATACAAATAGATGAAATAGAAAAATATAAATATAGAGATTAAATAAATACTTTTGAACTCAACAATGATTTGAGACTAGAACAATGAGTAGTAATGAGCTATGCATGGATTTAAACCTTAAATCCAAGATTCCTAGATAGTAATAAGATTTCATAATAGGTATCAAAAACCAAAGATATATAGATAATTTAGCTTCTATATCAAATGCAATATTAAGTAGTTAATCAACTATGCTTATAGATAGGAAACGATAACCTAAAGATAAACCGTTAGGATTATAAATACACAATAAAAACATAAACTGATGTATAACTAAAGATCTAGACATCAAATAAATAATTGAATCACGCCATTGTTCTAATTAGGATTTTCTTAAGCTATTGGAGCCTAAAATAAAAATTGACCTAATGAGTTTAGGAAACTCTAATCGCGAGAGATAAAATTCTAAAAATAATTAATCATGTAAGTTTAAAACTTAAAGTTGTATTATTTGATAAACCAAGTATTTTGTAGAATCCTATAAAAATATTTTTTGTACAAAAACTCTCAAATATGAGCTAATTTATACCCGCATACTTATTAAACTATCCTAAAACTAAGTTAATTAACTAACTAATATTAATATATAATGGTTGTTGTGTTTTTTTCGGCTGCAAATTGTAGAATGGAGGGCTTGGATTGCATTGAGAATTGAGAACCGAAATTTGATTAAAACATCCAAATAATGCACCAAAGGTCAACAAAAATCAACTCCTACCCCAATTATAGGTTGCCAACTCAACATACACATTAATTACAGTAAAACAACAAGCAAAACAGTATAAATTTTGGAGGAGAACAGATGCAATTGTCGAAGGAAAACTGTCTCCTTTTCTCCTCTATATATACATATATTTATAGCTCATAATGTAGAAACAAATAAACACTAAATACTCCTAGATTTTCCAGATTAAACAAGCACCTAAATAACAAGCAAATTAGCTAAAGAACAGAAATTAACTCGTCCCAAAGCAATCCAATCTGAACCAAGAAAAATACAATACGAAAAACACTTGAAACAAGCTCGAGGTGAGTTAATGTAATTCGAATGATTTTCTTTTAAAACTAGGGATTGGAACTGACTTTTGATATCATAGGAACATAACCAACATGAAAACAAGCTTCGAATTCCATCAGATTAGCTCAACCAAGGTAAAATTCGAAAACCCTTGTTGTACTTTACTAGAATCAAAATTTAAGAATATATGCTCGTAGAAACGTTAGGAGTTGTTGTATGTACATATACATGATATAGAAACACTTAGGACTGGTTTAAGAATGTTTTTGACGTAGAAAATTTAAGAAATAAGAATTGTTTTATCGGGGAAGATGATGAACAATGCTAACACTGTTCATAAGCCGGCAGTGTAAATGTCCAACGCCGACGGCTTACATGGGTAGGCCGGTGGTGTAGAGACGGCTTACACTGGAACAGAAGCTACGTAAAAATTATTTTCATGTAAAATGAACGAACACCGACTATCTGGGATTATATGTCAGTGGCTTATAGTCTGGTACATGGAAAGCTGACGGCTTTCAAGTTGATGAAAACGATACAAAATAATATGTAAAACAAAAGAACACTGGCACCTGAGTTTCAACTCTGGCGGCGTAGGAGCCTGTTTCCCTTTTTATAATCTATATTTTACGGATGAATATTATATAATAATTATAATTATATTATATATATTTATGTCAAAATAGAAGTTACTAAATAGAAAAATAATATAAATATTTAGAATAATTTGGTTAATATTTGATAATTCTTAAAACCTGGAATTATAGGAAAATATTAAGTGTTAATAACAACTATAAATAATCAAATAGTTGTTCTATGTAGATAAAATAGGTAAGAATGGAAATTGAAATAAGCTAAATTTACTATTAATATGACAAAATAATTATATAAAATAGATTAGGAGAAATACGATGGCACTAAGTATTAATAATTGAATATGATTTACTATAATGAGTCAAGTATAGAATAACATTAAATTAGTATTAATACCTAAAAAAAAAAACTTGATAAATATCAATTTAGGACACCAAACATGTATAGGAGTTTAGTTATCTAATCTATATTATATTGATGAATACTTTATTCATCTCAATAGGTGACTTTGATACCATAGAGGATCTTCTGATGGATTATTACGATTAATTCACTATGAGTAGGTGAGTAATTCAGTCATATTATATTGTTTGTGCTTGTAAATAGCTGAATATGTAATGTAAAAACAATAATAATAAAATGAATGTTGTGATGAACATGTGTTGTGATCTGATTGTATGATTGCTAATCTACCATTATAACAGTGATAATACAATGATATGATGATGTGAAGTAGTATGATGATGAATGTATGTAATGTATGATCACCGTGAAAATGAATAAGAGCTATGACTTATTAAAATAATCTGGTCATGCATTGCACGTACTGCATTATTGCATATATGAACGGTGACAACTGCTACATATTAATATTTCGGTTCTCTGTTAACGCTTGGTTTTTCCAAAGTGTTAGTTGTCACGCCCAAAGGGTGTCCTAAACATGGCAGTCCACCGTACACAATATTAAAGCACAGGAATGACCGCGTTAGTCACGTGAAGGCTTTCATACTATGTACAAGGCGTCTAACACATGTAGGAGACACATCGGAGTAATACATTTTATATTGGTACAACTTGAGTGACAATGTAAAGGAAATACACTTCACTATACTTTAAATTACAATTCATCAAAAGATTTCACTACATAAAACTATTACAAAGAAATTCATAAAACCTAGCTAATAACTTCAAGTATTCAAACTTCCCGCTGGAATCCAGAAGTCATATTCGGCTCCTACCATCTTGGTCCCCACTTAGCATTCTTGAGATAACTTGTTCATTCAAACATCTATTGGGGTATATGCTACACTAGCTTAGTGAGAATTTGCTTAATTCCATACCATAACAAGCAAGTTATAAATTAACCATATGCTATGCATGAACAAACACATGAGCAGACAATTATGTATGGGTATCTGGAACCCATACACAGAACGGATTTACGCCCTCCATATCTTGGTTAGGGATGGTATTGAAAGTCTACACGACCGCTGCTAGTCCCCGAGCCCTCGGCTCATAGCACTCGACTCGGCTAGGCTCACCCATGGAATGCATCCCCGATGCGCCTTAGTTCCCTATGAATGAGCTCTGGCACCGGGTCTCATTATCCAAACGAGTTATCGGACCATATCGATCGACCTGCGTAGGAGTAGCACGCTACCAAATGCAACATGTCTGATGCAATGCATGACCAATTTAATTTTTGCTTAGGTCAAATCATTCATACATTCTTTAGAGTGGCCAACAAATATCATACACAAGTAGAAATAATATGAATAGTGCAGTTATACAATCGAATCATGGTTTCGATATGCTTTAGTATTCTTTGGTATACATACATCAAAATCTCATCGATTATCCCATCCCCATTCGTATCGTCTTTTATCTTGTTCCTATAATTCTAATGCAACTAGCTACAAGCACAAATAAGGTAACAAAATAAGAAGAAGACTCACTCAGCCATTGGATCATCGGTCTATTAGTAAAAGTAATCCGGTGTTAGGGAATCGTCGATTTCGGGGTCACCTAAAAAGGAAGAAATACCATAATAAGTATTTCATCACTTAACTAATCCAAACTATCTTATACAAACTATCAAATTCGTAATTCTCGTCCTAAGCGGGAATTCCAACTTAAAACGGTCATAATTTGGTCGTTTCAACTCAGAATTTAGCAAATTATATATCGATCTCTATCTACTTCGAAAGATCTATCTAATTCTAATATCATATTTAAGTTTTGAAAATATTTAGGTCAAGAAACAGAGGGATAAGATCTGATCATTAACGATCTCCATTTTCGAAAAATAATTTTGTAATTGCTTGAAATGTTCCTATTTGATAATTCAAGAATACATGAAATATGAATGATTTCCTAACATGAATGACATGTGATGAGTTTAATGTATGCATGATCTTGATGATTTTTGCTAAAAGAAAATTTTATAATTTTTTATTTTGCATGACCACAATAACAACTACTTATGAAAAAGCTAGTTTTCTAACTTTGATATCACACTAGTGTTTTGCAATTCATTCTTAGGAATTTCTAGTTATCTTAGTTAAAATTGAGTCTTCATAACATATACTACCTAAGGCCTTCATTTTTACATAAAAATTTGCATTTTGCACTTTGCAAATATGTTTTCAAATAGGATTTACTCAAAAATCCGAATTTTTAGAAATCCACTTTTTGAATAATTTCTTCGGGAAAAATTTGTTTAATGCATTAAAATTTAAGAATTTACTATACCTACTACTTAAGGACTTCATTTAATACATAAAACTTTTATTTTGAACTTGGATAATAGGTGTTTTTATGGGCATCATCCAAAGTTACGAATTTTACAAGTTGACTACTAACTCAAAATTTTCCATCTTGATTCTACTTCTTGTTTTACACATTAATCTCATCAAAACTCATTTCAACTTGTAAAAATCACTACTTAATGATACCTATTACCTATACCCTTTATTTTTCACATAAAACATGAGTTTTGGAGTTGATAAATGGGTTTTCAAAATTGGTCTTGGTTGAGATCCGAATCTACCAAATTTATTTTTGGACATATCTTTTGATAAAATCCATCTAACTTGGGAAAAATCATCCTTTACATATCCTATCTTAAGAGCCTTCCATTTCTTGAACAAAATCTTCATTTTTGAATCGTAAAACATGTTTTTTAAACTATGCCTTGGTCAAAATCAAAAAATGAGATTTTTATTTTGAAAATCACCTTTGATTCTTGTAAAAAGAAGTCTTGATGATATACATCCACTAAACCTTCATTTTCTCAACTAAAACTCCCATTTTGAGACTTGGAAGAGAGTTTTTAAATAGGTTTTGCCAAGATACGAATTTCACTATTTTTATTCAAGTTCACAATCTAAGATCTACACATAATATGAACATGAATATAAAAGAAATGCATGGTAGTGAACTATAAACTCATAGATTTAAACATAAACATAATCAAAGCTATATAAAAAGTTAGATCTACAAAATATAACCACTTCTAGAAAGAAAATAATAATATACAAGAGAGTACTCATGGATAAGAGGAGTGTTTCATTTGGCATCATCATCCTTAGCTTATAAGCTTATGGAAGGTCATTTGATGCATGAAACTCTCACTATATTTTACCTATATCCTTTTTGGAAGCTTAAGAAGAAGGTTTACTGTAAGGATCTTCAAGAATGGAGTGTGGAAGCAATAAATGGAAATGGGGGCAGCTTGTTTTCTTGGAAGAACAAGAGAAAAGAAGAGAGAAAAAGAGGAAAATAGAGAGAAAAGTGTAAGGAATGGTAAGGGGTAAAAGGTGTAAATGAAAGAGAGAGATTGAATGAGTTAAAGACTCATTAAATAAAGAAAAAAAAAGAAATGGGCAGCCAAAGATGTCCCATAGCTGGCGTGAAAGTGAAAGAGAGAGGGAAGGGAAGTTGGTTGGTTTTTTGAGTTGAAATTGAAATGTATAATTAATGTGTAAGTGTAACTTCTTGAAGAAGGATTTAAAATAGGTTTATTTAATTAAATTGGGGGCATTTCAAGGGAAAAAAGGCAGCAACAAGAAGTTAAAATCTGCCATGAAGTGATATAAGGAAGTGTAGAAAGATTAAAGTGAAAAAGAAGTGATGTGTGAAAGGTGTACTTAAAAGTATGGGTTATAAGAGTACTTTCTTAATAAAATAAAATAAATAGAAAAATAAATAGAAAATTCATTCCAAAATTTTGTAGCATATTTTTATAATTAAAATAAGAAATTGATTAATTTATTTTAGTGAATTATCAAATAAGTTACCGTATGATCAAAATACGCGAATATGAGTTATAATTAATATTTTTATAACCCGAAAAAATTAAAAAAAATATTTTATGAAAATAATAATATTTTTCAAATATTTTCCAATTATTAAATTAATTTATTTTATTTTTAGTATCGGGTCTTAAACAGTATTTGATTCTATATAACTCGAAACGAACTAAATTTGGAAAAAATGAAATTTTCTATGATATATAAAATATTTATCTAAAATTATTAGGGTTTATAACAATAATAAAATTGTGTAATGAATAGTGCAAAAGACTAATTAATTACCAGTAGTAATGAAATACGAATAAAATCGCAAAATCAGATAATTCTAGTTATCGAAAAATTATAAAACTGATATTTTAGAAATCTTTATGAAAATACGAGTCTAAAGGTATTAATGGTATATTTTTGATATCTCGAGCCCTGGGACACGCTTTTCGAAGTCTGTATCCGAACGAGTTCGAAATAGGTAAAAAATTTACCAATCTGATATTTTTAAGCAACCTTTATTATTACGAGCTACACTACACACTTAAACCACACCTTGGCCTCTAGGCTAAGAGTGCGAGATTGCCGGACTTAGACTACTGTATTCCACTTAGGGTTCCCGGGTGATTTTTCGATTTAGATCTTTGCAATTTAGAAATTGATGTTTTATGTTTATACAACATTTTTAATTCGAGAAATTTATTTTAAATTTTATTTTTGTAAGTATTTAATATCTCTCAATGTTTTCAGAATTTTTGAATTGAGTTTTATTTCCGAAGGTTTATCGTTATTTACTTTTTATTAATTTGTTTTTGAATTATATATTACTCGATTTTACAATTCAGAGTTAAGTATGGAATTTGTCGTACACAGTGGCTTTGAATTTGAAGACTATTGAGTTCTTATTTTATTTTTAAGAAATCTCATTTTCTTAAGATTAAGAAATTTTCGGATTCGTTCGTGATTTAGGACTAGTCAAAGTTCAGTTTTAATTTGGAGTCATTTTTAGGGTTTATTTTCGAAGTTCATTTTGGAATTATTTACTGGAATTTTCCGAGGCTTACATTAGTTCTTCCAAGGTTTTCTTTGTTCCGTTGGTTTTACGAGAACTAAGTGGTAATGAAGAACGTCGTCCGCAGTATCACTTTGAAATGATTAATACTTAGGAAGTTTATGAGGATGGATACATGAAATGGTCAGTTAAAACTATTATATTTAAAGTGATAACCTTAAGACAAGAAATCGTTGATTTTCCTGTAAACTTAGTCTCTCCTGGGCAGGTGGGTCATAAAGTAAATGTTCTTCAACCCTAAAAAGAGGGCGTAAATCTTTTTCCCTGTTTGGATTCTACATCATCCAAGATTGTATCTGAGCATGTGATTGAGTGATTGCATTGCATATGATTTGTTAATAACTTGTTTGATGTATAATATGTCTGGTTATTCACTAAGCTGTGGTTTCGCTCATACTTCAACAGTCTTTTCAGGTTTACACTTCGACCTTGGTTAGTTACTTCTAAGAACATGGCTTCGGTAAGAGCTTAAGAGCTGAAGTCTAAGGTTTCTGCTTGGGATTAATGGTTATGTTTTCTTAGAATAGATTAGCTAGTGCTATTTTATCAGTTATGAATTATAAGAAGACTACATGGTTTGTAATAATCCGTGATACTTTGTGATTAAGATAGCAGTTATTTACTAATTTATTTCTTACATGTATTTATCATTTCTTATCGAAGTAATTAAAAGATCCTGGTATTTTGGAAAACATGTCACTTTTTGAAGGTAATCTAGTGATAGTATTCAAGTGTGACTTATTTACTTCTACCAGGGCATGACAACATAAGTATGATTATTTCAAAAGCAATGGATTTATATCAACAACTAAAAGAATAATTTCTTTCCAAGTAAAATTGGTAAAAACTTAAAGAACTAAGTTTTGGAAAATAAAATTTATTTTGAAAAAGTTAGAAGATGAGAATATAAAAATAAGAAGACTTGTTTAACTAAACCATTTTTCTTTAAAAAGGAAAATATATACAAATCAAAATCACTATAAGTTATCAACAACTTTGGGAACTTAATTTTGCCACAAAAAGCAAAATTTGTAGGAGATTAAAATAAAAGGGGAATTTAATTGTTTTGAAAAAGGAATTAGAAAACAAGGTAGGAATATAATTGTTATTATAACAACCTAAGAAATTATAAAGTTTCTCTAACTCCAAAACACTTAGAAATGATTTGCTAAATATAAGTTTCAACACCTTTAAGATGAACTGTTTTACAAAAAATAATCATTGAGACAAAACATTAGAATCTTGCATATATTATGAGTCTACATAAAAACTCAAAGGATTTTTCAACTATATACATATCTATATAAATGCTAAAGGGATTTTTGAATAAAATTGAGTTTGGAAATTATTTTACAAAACTAGGATTTCTCGTTTTGGTTATGTACTGAAGCTTTTGGGAAGCCAAATGACGTTTTAAGTAGAAATAATCTTAGAAATGGATAGATCCTTTCAATTAGGTAGAAATCGGTACATTATATGTGAAATTCCGAGTTAAAATAAGCAAGTTATGACTATTTTAAGTTGCAATTTCCCTCTATGCGAATTTTGACAAACCTAGTAAAAATAGAATTACAAGTTTAAGTAGAACTTCCAAGAAATACTCATTTTGGGTATTTCTCTCATTTAGGTGGCGAGCAGACCGAGTGCTCGTATCCCGAGGATTTCCTTGACTAGAAGTAGCCGCACAAATGGCCGAGTGAGTTTATTTCTTACATATTTGCACTTATGTTTTGCTTGTAAAATAATGGCACTAGAATTAAGGAAAGATAAAATGGAGAATGCATATGCTTTACATACTTGGTTGAAATTACGATTAAGTATATCGTGGCGGAATTGTTTATAAAGAATATCTGATTTAGTATATGAATGATTGTCTGCAAATTCTATGATCACCGCTGAATATTTAATAATGCCATGAGTATTTATTAAATTGATTCATGCATATCATTGGGTGAGTTCATTGCATTTATTACTATTCCTTTGGTAGGATAAAGGCTTAGTATGGAGATTCATAGAGTCTATAATTTCTATAAAGCAACCAAGCATTGTCTGAATCAATTAACGATGAGAAAACATCTAATAAAAACATATCTAGCAGCTATGTGGTAGCTCGGAAATAAACTACAAATAAGTTGGATTATGTTATTTTCTTTTTGGAAAGTTGATAAACAAGGACTTTCATGGAGTTATGTTTATAAGATGGCCTTTATGGTCTGGAACACTTAACCACCGTGTTGAGTGGTAAATCCATTCAAACATATGATTCTCGAAAAATCATATGTATTGTTTGCCCACGTACTTGCGCATTTCATATGGTTGCTTAAATAAACTTGTTTTGATTATTGGATGTCGAGTTTATTTGTGGAAATAAATCTCACCAAGCTAGTAGCTTATGCCCTCTTAGATATCTTTTGCAGTTCTCGTACTTTTGGTTAGAACCAAGAGGTTATTTTACCCAGGTAATGCTTCCAAAGCCAAGATCTTATGGGTAGGCATGTAAGCTAGAAGTAGATATGGATCCCGATAGAAATTCAAAAGTGTAGAAATCGTTTTATGGTAGACTCTTCATTAGTCTTAGTTATCTTTAATGGGGAATGCCCCTTAATGTTGTAAAGACTCCTAATAGAATTTTTTTTTTTTTTTTTTTTTTTATGAACCTTGGGTATATTGTTATGACTTATTTTCTAATTGCTATTATGTATAATTGCTTAAACTCATGATCTAAAGATTAGTCCACTATGATAGCAAAGGTACGCCTTACACTCGATATTGAGACTTTCGAGATGACTAAGGGTATCATACTTAAACCTTAATATTAAGTGTGGCGGACTGTCGTATTTAAGGTACCCTTTGGGCCGTGATAGGTGATTTTTTTGTTTTACGATAAAAGAAGGAAGGAACATCGTTTGTCTTCAGGTAATGTGGTTATAATGATGTTTTTGTGTTAGTAAGTACGATTTAAAAGTTTGATCTAGGTTAAAATCAAGAGAAAAAGGTTTATTTTTGTTGTTTTCACGTTTTAGAGGGAAGGAGTTACGAACAGAGGGTCACAACCATGACACAGGCCGTGATCCCCTTGGGTTTGGTAAGTGATGGTCGATCATGGTTGTGATGAAGGTCATGATGGTGACATACCCCTTATTATGGCATGACAGGGGCATTACATCATTTTTTCCCTTCTACAGCCTATCACACCCCTTACCATGGGCATGATCAATAGCGGTTTGTGTGATCTTCCTATAACCCTTGTTTTGTCCTTCTTAAGCACCTAAATCTAAGTAGTAAGACCTAGCGATACCTAGACTAGTATAGTTCTTAGTAGTTTAGGGGTTAGATAACCTTAGAAATATGTTTTCTCATTTAAATCAAGTTTTAAGCTTGCGTTGGCTTATGGTTAGGTGTTTCTAGTTAAGCTAAGTTATCTGTTCCAAATGTTATTTTGGGTACGTCCTTACCTTGATTGTTGTTTGTGAATGTTGTCCTAGAAATTGCAAATGAACTTAATGCTATCCAACTTTAAATTGGTTGTAGCTTGTGTTTGGTTAGTGAAGTGGATCGAGAGTACCGACGTTAATAAGATGAAGCCCTAATGATCTATGTGTAGCATTGTTCTGAGTAAAGTTGTACACAGAGATAATTCTAATAGTTTAGGAGCAGTACGAGTACAGTACCCATGGTATGTGGAGAGCATTCAACACCAGTATATGTATAAGTATCTAAGAATATATGTATCTATGTTTTATCGAGTCTTGAGTTACTCTAGATTTAGGACTAGTTGCAAATAGTTCTAGTTGTTTGGCTAATTAAAGATAATAACCTGTGATTGTTACGCATGTTACTATGTTGAAATTGTAAGATATGAAAAGTCACTAAGAATACTCAAGAGGGGGGATGAATTGAGTATTTGCCCAAAATTTTGAAATAATTAATTTTAAAATCAGCAGATTAAAATTAAAAGAATTTGCAGTAGATAAATAAACAATAAATAGAATGTATCAAAGAAAAGAGAGGGAAAATCAAGCCACAAATTTAATGTGGAGTTCGACCTTTTGTCTACTCTCCATGGTCCACCAAATGCCTCTTTGAGGTATTCACCGCTACTTTAATTAATTTCAAAGGTTGGCTTGAGAGAGCAATATTACACCCATAGGAGATAACATATCTCCTCTCTCTCTCTCACATGCTCTAAAAGAAATAGCAATTAATATTCTGAGCACTAGAGTGTATTTTCTCTCTTAGTAATTTCAAATATTATGTACAAGAGAACAAACAAAAGGAATTTATTTAATCACAGTTAATGTGCTCGTAAAATAATTCGGCACTTCATTTTTATGTTGATCTTTAGGACTTTGTATATAAATAGCCTTTGAAATTCAAAAATCTATTAGACACAATGTCTATAACATGCTAAACATTAAATGCACTGTAATGACTCTTTTTCTTTCTATAAAATATGGAGATAAAGATGAAAATATAATGAATTATGAATCATAAGATGATATAGGATGAGTTTAAGGTCAAAACAAGTAACTTGTAAAGGTTTAAGTTTGATTGTAGAATGAATGTTGAAGTTCGGATTTTTGCAATTTTTGATAGATTCAACGCCGCCATCTGGAGAATCTAAGCTGTCGACGTAGAGACAGCGTAGGAAGGGAATAGTAGCATTTTTCTTAACACTGAGTGGAACACTGCCGATGTGCGCGAGAGTTTCTTTAACACCGGATAGGAATGCCGCCGGCATAGGTCATGATTTGTCGACGTATGTTGTTGGATCGAAGTTCTGGGAATTCAAAGCCTCGATGAATGCCACCAGTGTTTGTGTAATTTTTACCAGCATAAGGTGTATGCCGGCAAGATTTATACGTACGCCGCTGACATAGGTGCTAGCATATGACCAAATTCTATAAATACGAGACCGGAAAAATGGTTTTTGAAAAAAATGTTTACTTATATTTTTCCTTCGTCAAAGAGAGTTTTGGAGTGTTCTTAGAGATCTAGGATTGGAGAACCATCAAAAGTGTGTTTTTGATCCAAAGTAAGTGATCTTAAACTTCTTCTATGGATTAGCACGAGTTTTCTTAAGGTTTTACGGTTTTCATGAAGGTTTTGGAGAAAAACCCTAACTTTGTGTGGAATCCGAAATTTTGAGAAAAGATTCAGGTTTGTGATCCAAGTAAGTAAAGGTTTTTAAACGTAAAGATTCAATAAAGGTACATTTTTTATATGAATGTGATTGTTCTTGTTGTTATGAATATTAGGGTTTTGGAGGATTATCGAGTTTTGTAGATTGTTATGGAAGATTTTTCGGGTTAGACAATGCAACTTGGTGATTTTCTTTGTCAGGTTAGGATTTCGGGAGTTATAGTACATTAGGGTTTGTTTATATCATGTTCTTATTTGTTATATATATGTATCTTATTGACATGAACTTGGAGATTTGGGTTGTTGTTGTATTGTTAATATTGATTGAAGTGTTGTCGAGATTCGAGATATTTGGTTGTGGTTGGTTGTTGTCAATAAAGGATTTTTAGGAGATTCATATTAGAATTCTTGAAAATGAGAAAGGTACGACTAATCTTTACTTGTTGTTTTTTTCGCTTGTAAGTTTAGTAATGCCTGACTGGTTATAGGAACAGAATTTCATAATAAACCTAATTATATTCGACTTAATAATTGTCTATTTAGTTGTGCTTAGCTTTGACCAATAAAGACTTGGCAGACAGTGATACTGCTGAGGCACCCTAATGATCTTGGTGTGAAGTTGTCCCTAATGGAATCGTGTCTTGATATGATTCCGGTAGAATTAGGTGTTCTGGATTCAGGGTGTTTGGGGAGTATACTGTAAACCCCTGTTTTCTAAGCCTTAACCTTAAGCCGGAAAGTCTACCGGAGACCTTAAGTCAACAAATCTTGAATAAAACCCTACGGTTTAAATCCTGAAAACCCGAGTTCGCAAATCGAGGAGTCGAAAAATAATTAAAGTGTTCAGGATAGTCCGTAATAATATTTGAATTATTAAAAAGATCAGATCGGTTCAATTTCGGCTTATTTCAAACCCGTTTGGATACTGCTTTGGAAAGCATGTCCCGGGGCTCGGAAAATTAAAAATATATCTTCAATATTTTTAGAATCGTATTTTTATAAGGATTTCAAAAATATCAAGTTTAGAATTTTTCGGATTCTAAAAATATCAGTTATAGCTCATATAAGCTTATTTTACTCTTACCGGTAACTTAATTGTTAAATTTCTAAAAATAATTTAATTGATTATGTATTTAATTCATAAAAATTCTGCCACTTAAATAAAAATATTTTTCTTAATTTATTTTATATATTTTCTTATTCAAAAAGCCACTTTATCAACCCATATCTCAAGTACACATACATTATCATTACTACACATTATATGTCTTCTTTTGCTTTTTCTTACACTCCTCTTCCCCAAATTTGCAGCTGCCCATTCCCCATAAATTTCCCCCACTTTCATTATTTTTAATCAATTATTTGATATTTTAAAAGTCTCTTTTAGTTAGAATGGAAGCTACAAGTTACACTTTCAAAATTACAATTCAATTCAACCAAAACACCCCCTATTCTACTCCAAAAATCACGCCAGCCCTCCCTCCATGCAGCTGTGTTTTATTTTTTTTAAAAATTTAACACCCATTTATCTCTATTTAAACATCTCTTTCCTTTCCTCTTTCACCTTTACAAACCCTATATTTTTCCTCTCTCTTTTTCCCTCTTTTTCTCTTCTTTTTGGCTTGTCTTCTCCACAAACAAGCTGTCCCCATTTTTCTTTCTTGCTTCCATACATATTCTTGCAATTATTTGAGGTAATCTTTCCCTTTTTGCTCTTATAAGATGTTCTAGGATGATACCATGGATGTTTCATGCATCAAAGGACATTCCACAAGCTTAAAAGGCTATGGATGATGATGCCAAGAAGTGAAACACTCCTCTAGATGATGATCTCTTTTGTTCTTAGTATTTTTGTTATATGGAAGGCTTGTTTATCTTCTTGTTTTTGTGATAGCTTGTAGATCTAGAGTTTTATCAAGCTTTAGTTATGTTTATGTGTAGATCTAGAAGTTTAAGGCCTACTACTAAGTTTTTCTTATGCTTTCATGGATATATATTGAGTAGATCTTAGATTCAAGTTGGAATGAAAAAGTAAAATTCGTAACTTGTCAAGGCTCCATGTTAAAAACCCTCTTCCAAGTCTTAAAATGAAAGTTTTTGTTAAGAAAATGAAGGTTTGATGGATGTATATCATCAAGACTTCATCTTACAAGAATCAAAGTTGATTTTCAAAGTTTATTTTCAAAAACAAAAATTGTATTTTCGGATCAAGACAAAGACCTAAAATAAAAACATGTTTTCCAACTCAAAAATAAGGATTTTGTTCAAGAAATGAAGGGTTCTTAGGATATAATATGTAATAGGTTGTTTTTCATGAGTTTTAATAAATTTTCTCAAGAGATATGTCCAAAATAAATTTATGAAAATTCGGATCAAGACCAAGACCTATTTTTGGAACCCATCAATCAACCTTAAAATGAAGATTTAGACAAAAATATAAGGGGCTCTTGATATAGATATCTTAAAGAATGAAATTTCATAAGTTTAAATGAGTTTTCCTAAAAGGCATTACATAAATCAAGTGCTTTGTAGAAGACAAAATCTAGGTCTTGTTTTCATTGTAAATTTCAAAGTGGAAATTCGTAATTATGGGGAGACCAATTTTGAAAACCTTCTTTTTGATCTCAAAACAAGTATTTTATATTGAAAATGGAATGCTTTGATGATATATAATATAGGAAAAATTATTTTCATTAAGCTAAGTAAGTTTTAGTAAAGGAATTACTCAAAACAAGACAATGAGTTTTGACTTGTAAATTTCGGTTTTATGAAAATGGATTCTTAGAAGTTTCATTTGAACTTTATGTTTGGTATTAGATAAGTGTGAAATCTCTTAATTTTGTTTTGAGAATCTCCTTGCAAGCTTAGGACTAAAATAAATTGGTCTAAGTAGTTAAATAGAGTAGATATAGCAATTTTTCACAAAGGCTCAATTCTTGGAAATTTCGCAACCCTACTGTACAGTATATTTCCGACCCTTAAATAACCTTAAATGTTTGAATTAACTTTAGAAATGGATAGCTCTTTCGAAGTAGGTATAAATCGGTATATTATAAGCTAAATTCCGAGTTAAAATGAGTTAGATATGACCTTTTTAAATTAAGGATTCAACCTAGACAGAAATTGACGAACTTAATAAACAAAATTGTTAAGTTTAATAGAACTTCATAAGAGATACTCATTGAGGGTATTCTTTGTACCTAGGTGAATTGGAGGACGGGTTACCACTTCCCGAGGACTATTACGACTAGTGGATTTTCACTACATGGACAAGTGAGTTCATTTCTCAATTAATTATGCTCTTGGATGTGCTTGTAGTAGTAGTGGCATTAGACTTAGGCAAAGATAAAATTATGGTTGAATGGTGATCTAAACTTGCATGAATGAACGATAAGTATATCGAGGCAAGATTTGTTGCAATATGTAAACCCCGGAAATTCCCAGTAGCTAGGAAACCCCGGAATTGGAAGCGAAACCCTAATCCGATCAGACTGAGTTAGTAAGTAAAGCCTAGGGACCCTAAATCCGGCTTTCCTTCGGTTTCATAGTAAAATAAAAAATTATGGAGTAAATGAATTTGAATTATTGTTCCAAAGTACATTTCAAACCTTCGAAAGTTTTAAATTCGGGAATTTTTCAATTCCGGGCCTTCCCGAGCCCAATTACGGAAAAGCGTCCCCGAGCCACGATTCAGAAAATATTCCGGAATATTCATTAGAACCGTAATTTTATAAGGATTCCAAAAATATCAATTTCATAATTTTCCGAGCTATAAAGATTACAGTTATAGCTTTTCCCCGTGTTTTCGGAACAACGGTAAAGTAGATGTCTTGTCTACTATTCACAAGTACAACCTACACTACACACTACCCATACCCTATTCTTACATCCTTACAACTACTCATTTCAATTTTCTTTTCCAAGAAATTTTGTCTCTTAAACAATTATTACATTTATTACAAATTCATTTACTAAATTACAAATATCAAAATTTTTTTAACACACACACCCCCCCCCCCTACATGATGGCCGGCGCCCCTTTTGTCTTTTTCCCCCCATTTAATTATTTTCATCTCATTTAATAAAGCTAAACCCTAATTTATTTGATATATAACATAATAGTCTCTCTCTCTCTCATTTTCTCCTCATTTTAACTTTGAAAAGAGAAAAACTCTCCTCTTTTCCCTCTAGATGCCGTGAGCTTGCCCCTCCCCTTCCTCACATTTCCAACTTTGTTTCTTCTCCATTTCACTTCAAGACTCATTGGTATGTGTATTTAAGCTTTGTTCTTCCTACTCTTGTAATGGCAAAGCTATATCTTGTGTGTTTTCTCATTTAATCCCAATGAGCTCATGCTAGGGACATGAAAACACATGAACAAGAATACAAGCCATCACAAGACATGGATCTAGTGTTTAGATGAGCTTATGTTAAGATCTCACCTTGTTCATGCATGTAAAGTAGTGATCTTGCATATATATTGTTATTCATGCCATGAGATCCATGATTTATGCATCATACTTAGTAGATCTAAAGTTTAGCTACCCATTGTCATTTACATGTATGATCATAGAGCTATTTTCATTTTCATGCATTGATGACCACAAAAATGTAGTCTTGTTCATATATAGTGATGATAGATAGTATATCTTGACATAGATGGCAAGACATTGAAAAAGGAAGGACTTTGTTAGATATGGAAAGTTGAAAATTCGGATGAAATGGAAACCCTACCCTAAAGACCTCCAAAATCAATTTTAAACTTATATTTCATAAGAAAAATGAAGGGTATGTGTAATAGACATGTTGAAGGAATTATTTTCATAGTTTAGATGAGTTTAGGCATATAAAAAAAAAAACAAGAGGTGAAGTTAGATGAAAAATGTTGACTTTAAATGTGTAGTCAAATTCGTAACTTTGTGTAATGCCTAATAAACACTTAGTATTTAAGTCTAAAATGGAATGTTTTATAAGCTAAATGAAGTCCTTAGATAATGTATACATTGAAGCCCCAATTTTTAATGCATTAGACTAGATTTCCCTTAAGAAAAATGTAAGAAAAGAAAATTTGGAAAATTCGGATTTTTACAATAGCTTATTTGAAAACATGTTTACCAAATGAAAAATGTGAATTTTTGTGCATGAATGGAGGCCATGACTATTATAGACTTTGAGAACCTATTTTAGTTAAATAATAAGTAGATTACAAGATTAAAAACCAAAGAAACCCTAAGGAGTATAATGTGGGAAATAACTTCTTAGAATTAGCCTTTATGAAACTTTCCCCAACACTTAGGAGTTCCTAAAAGTTTATTACTACAAAAATCATCATGACCATGCACAATTGAGTTCATTACATGGCATACACATTGTAGTTCATTCCTAAATCATTCATGCATGAATCACTAGGAACATTTCTTATCAAAGCAAAGCACATTTTCAAAGGGATCAATTGCGGGACAGAACTGATCCCACTGTTCCGTGACCCTATTATTTTCAAAACTTGGATTTAATACTTGAATTAGATAGATCTTTCGAAGTAGATGAAGATCGATATAAAGTTTGCGAAATTCCGAGTTAAAATGACCAAGTTATGGCCGTTTTAAGTCGGAACTTCCAAATAGCGAGAAATCCGAATTCAACTAGTCTAGATGTATAGTTTGATTTAATTACATGGTGAGAATCTCATAGGGATTATTCTTGATTGGTAGGTGATTCCGAGCAGGACGACTCTCTACCACCCGATTATTATATTAAGGAGTTTGGTGACCCATGGCCGAGTGAGTTACTTCCACTCTCAATTAATGCTTGTGAATGTAATGTAGTGGCACTAGTGATGTAGGCAAAGATAAAAGAATTGTACAAGCATGATGGGGTATGTGGGAATTATTTATGTTGTGAATTGTTGATATGTGAAATGGAGCTTAAGGCATATCGAAACCGGTGTTAAGATATTGATTGTTTTATTAGAATCATATGATGAATGTCTGCGTATACTTGTTGGTCACTTAAAAGAATCGAATTAATGACTATTCGACTCCGACTATAACTGAGTTCATTCATGTCACAATGGGGTTGGAGCATTTGCATTGGTTGGTTTTTCGTGACCCATAAAACGAATGTGAGGTTAATCGTGATCCATAAAACGAGCTTTTAATCAGTTGACCGTGAGCTTAAACGGCGTCGTACCGCAGGATTCGTTAATCTGCTAACCCGGGATGGAGGGCGCAAGTCCATCCACATATGATTTCCGGTTGGTCATATGTTTGTTGATTTCATTTGTATGGTGCATACACTTGCTTGAATAATCACTTGTTGAATGATTGTATTAATTGCGTTATGGAAGTATTACTCACTAAGCTAGTTAGCTTACGCCCCGATAGTGTTTATCTTTTGCAGCATGAGTTTATATGGCTTAGGCCAAGACAAGCCACAGCGCAGGTACCGGAGATAGGAGTTTCCATAGAAGTTTGATTCATTTCTTTTGTATAGACTTCCATTGGAAACTAAGGACTCTGGATGACTGTAATAGACTGTTATTCTTTTGCGGGGGAATGCCCCTTAGATTTTGTAAACCTTAAAGATTTATGCGTTTTGATTTATTATCTATGGCTAATGAATGCCTTGTTAAACTGTTTAAACTCCATTTGTTGAAGTATTCTATTGTCGTAAGGAACGCTTTACATCTACTTAAGACTCCGAAGGCCCCGGTTAGGGAACTCGAGAGTCTTACTTAGTATGTGGCGGACTGTTACGTTTAGGATACCCTACGGGGCGTGACAGTTTAAGTTGGTATCAGAGCCTAGGTTATAAAACAAGACAATAGAATTAAAATAAACGGACCTAGAAATCTAACTACTAGGTTAAATGGAGTTAAAAACGTTTTCTTGCTAGTCTAATTAGTAGTATTGTTTGATGTAGGTCTCTCTGGGTGAGACTAGGGAAAGGGCAAGGAATTTTACAAAAGAAATGATGAAACCATGGTAGAATATAGACTGAGGCTAAGAACTGTGTGAAGATTTTGCCTTGCCCGACATCCCCGGACCCTAGGGGAAATGTACAGGTTATGGAAGGATGGGCTGAGATATACCAGATGGGCTTCAGTAGTGGATCAATTGAGTTATGATCCTATGGGAAGAAGGAGCTGGACGAAGTTAGAGACCATCTACTTAGAGAGGATCATGGTTGATTACGGGCGTGAGCCCATGACAAGAGAAGCCACGTTTATCTTGAAAAGTGGAGGAAACCGAACCCCTCCAGATTTTAGGGTATGGATCCCCATAGGGCCCTTATATGTTTATGCTCATGATAACTTATTTGATCACCATGACTGGAACATAGCTGATGCATGGAATCATATCACCTGGCATGCAATCTATCTGGACATCCTCCCCCCCCGTGTAATTGCTCCACCTCCAGCTATGGATATAGGTATGCAGCTGAATGGAGCACCTGTGATTGAAGAGGAAGAAGAAGAGGAGGAGGAGGAGGATCCCGAGGAGGATCCGAACTGGGAACAAAAGGTGCCTAGGACCCCTACCCCGCCTGTTGAACCAGAAGTGCAGGTAAACCCAGAACCCGATCAAATTATATGGGATTTTAACCGGATGTTGGAGATACCAGAGAGTGGGAGGGTAGAACCCGAGGTAGATTCCAGGCTATGGAGAGATGTGTATGTGGAGGGTGAGAACCCACCTGTGCTTGACCTAGCAGTAGTAGAACCCGAGGCCCCAGTGCCTATGGAGACAGAGAATGTGGCAGATGAGCCGTGAGAGAACCTGAAGTAGAGGTGAACCGCCTAGGTGAGCCCGAGATAAGAGGTGGAGGAAGAAGTAAGCCCGCATGAGGGGCAAGGGACTGAAGAAGAAGAAGAAGAGGAAGAAGAAAGTGAGGATCAGGAGCCTCTAGTTCGACCCGCTAGGAAGCGGAGGATGACCACCAGGGAGTATCTTAGCTTGTTCGTCCGACAGGACGATGGTGGTTCTACCAGCAGGGACGACTTCCTAGCCCGACCCCCGACAGCTCTAGTGATGATTAGAGACCGGGATGTTAGCTAACCCATAAAGTCCAAGCGGAATCCTGATTTTCTTATTTTGTAGTAGGCAATGCGGGATGCCAAATTGCCTTAGGATTTCAGGATAGTTAGTGTTTTGTTGTTCTTTTTCCCTGTATTTTGTCATGTTTTCGGGAATAGGGAAATTGATTAGAATAGGAAGGAAGCTTAGCTAGCCAAATTTTGGGAACTAAAAGTTGATGTAATATTTGTATGGCTCGCTAAAGAAATGAAAAGGATCACTTTTGTTTTAAAGAAATGGAATTGTGAAAAGCACGCATTCTAGTCATGATACATAAGAGAACATTAACTGCATATAGATTGCATAAGCATCACTCATTCGCATTATGTGTGAAATATCAATTAGTTACATATGTGTGGATTCTTCTATTTCCCTTGTGGTTCTTTTAATTATTCCTTATTTCTTTTATGGATTGATATTTGACTCATCTTATGACTTTATGGAGTTATGTATTCCTTTTTCCTTCTGAGTTTAAATTTCAGATTCTTGCAACTTCTGAGCTTGTTATTAATCCTATTCCTTTGAAACCTAAAAACCCTAAATGCTAAAACTCCATTAAACATTGTGTAAACAGACGAACCGACGAACTCGGAACCAAGGACAAGGGTCTAACCTAATGAAGCCGATCAACCGGCTATACAACAACCTGACCCCCAAGGAGTAGCACCCCAAAACCAACAGGGCGATGTACTAAATGCGATTGGGCAATTGGCCAATCTCCTGAACACCTTCATTCAGAATCAAATCCAGTGCAGAACCCACCCCAAGTCAGAGTGCTCGGGATTCAGCACCACATCCGCCGCCCGCAGATCATCGGGAAATGACTGCGGAGCACCTGCTCCACAGAGGAGCACTCCTATAATGTGCGGTTGCCGCCACCCCCGCCATACAGGAGACCCCACCGAAGCTCTTTACCGGACTTCATTAAGAGCAACAGGTACTTTGATGGGGCATTCGGTAAGCCGGATGAAGCTGAGGATTGGTGGCCCAAGTGGAACGTTCTTTTGCTGCATACGAGATTCCACCTTACTTGCAGCTAGAATATGGGACGTATATGTTAAGATACAATGCTCGAGTCTGGTGGGACTCCAAGAGAAGGAATTTGACCTCCCCGGCCACCTGGGAAACCTTCCGCCGGGAATTCTTGAATAATTACTTTCCCTCTAGCTTGAGGGTGAAGTATAGTGCGGACTTCCTTCATGTAAAGCAGAAAGGGAGAACGGTAGAGCAATATGAAACTGAATTTGTTCACCTGCTGCAATATGCCCCTGAATCTTTCAGGGATAGTGAGGAATTAAAGAAGCAGGTATTTCTGGGAGGCTTGGACGAAGAACTACGATCAAGCTAGAAGAGTTTGGAGTAAGAACCTATCCCGAGATGGTAGAAAAGGCTCGAGTCATTGAAGGGGCTAGGAAAAGAAAGTATCAGGAGCCCGAAAAGAGAGTATTCGGGAAGAGGCCGTTTGATGCCTCGAGCTCAGGATTCAAGGTAAACGGTACAGGCCGTACCAAGGGTTTAAAGAGGAGTCTAGCAGCAAGCCACCCAATTCAAAGCCAACGTCACATGTTGGAAATGTAAGGGACACATGCACCTAGGCAATGCCCGCAGTTGAGAACAAGTGCTATTTTTGTGGCGATGCTGGCCACATGGTTTTTACATGCCCAAAGAAGCTGGCAGTAACTTGCTTTATTTGCAAAGAGAAAGGGCACTTAGCTTCCGAGTGTTCACAGCGAAAGAGTGTGGCCACCCGACCCTTCGGAGCCTCGAGCAATACTAACCCCTTGAGGTCTGGTAACAAGAGCGGAAGTCGAGCAGCTTCCGCGATGCACGGGATGAGGCTGTATAATTTGAAGGCCAATGGATGGTGGAAGAAGACGAAGATGAGGACGTAGAGTTGGCAGCTTTGGATCAAGCGAGAGTTTGATGGTGGCCTGGTGACAGGTTAGTAACAGAAACCCTCTCTAAGTTGAAATTAAGTTGTTTAAATTGATTGCTGTTTAAATGAAATTGTATATTATTAAAGCTGGAAGTAGAGACCCTATGGATAGCCTTAAGAATATTTTAAGGTTCATATGTGATGGGTGTTTGTGACCTCAGGACATATACAAGTAAATAGTGGAAGCCTATGCCTTGTTTGACACGGGAGCGACCCACTCGTTCATCACATAGTTTGGCAACCGACTCGGATTGCCCATAGCCACAACCATGGTTAGCTTGAGGATTAAGACCCCCACGGGGAGTGTGTCACCCGAGATCTATAAAAGACTGTCCATTGGAAATCCATGATCACCACTCCAAAAGTGATCTAATTGTGCTGGAAATGAATAAATACGAAGTTATCCTCGGGATGAATTGGTTAAGTAAAGTAAAGGCAATAGTGGATTGCCAAAAGAGGACTGTATGTTTTTATGATCAATCGGGAGAAAAAGTAGAATTTATGGGAGAGGCCTTAGTCCCAAGAAGGATTGATCTAAGCTCGTTCGAGCTGATGATGGAGGATGAGGAAATGATACCGATTGAGGACGTCTTGGATGAAGGGGAAAACCGTGAGGAAAAGGAATATTCCAGTGGTGAATGAATACTTGGATGTGTTCCCAGAAATTTTGCCGGGATTACCGCCAAGAAGAGATCGACTTTGAGATTGTGTTGGCTCCAAATACCGAACCAATATCTAAAGCGCCATACCGGATGGCACCGGCTGAGTTGAAGGACTAAAGACGCAGTTACAAGAGCTCTGGACCAGAAATTTATAAGACCAAGTGTGTCGCCATGGGGCGCACCCGTCTTTTTGTGAAGAAGAAGGACGGATCGATGAGGTTGTGTATCGACTACCGGGAATTGAATAAGGTGACTGTCAAAAATCGATATCCCTTACCAAGAATCGATGATTTATTTGACCAGCTACAAGGAGCTTGTGTGTTCTCACGTATTGACTTACGTTCGGGGTATCATCAGCTAAGGATTAAGCCTGAGGATGTGCCTAAGACAGCTTTTCGTACTCGTTATGGGCACTACGAGTTTTTGGTAATGTCATTTGGACTGACTAATGCACCGGCTGCATTTATGGACTTAATGAATAGAGTCTATAAGCCGCTTTTGGATAAATGTGTGATAGTCTTTATAGACGACATCCTCATATATTCAAAGACCAGAGCAACATGAGGAGCATCTCCGTTTGGCATTGCAAACCTTACGAGATAACAAGCTGTACGCCAAGCTGTCCAAGTGTGACTTTTGGTTAGACCGGATATCCTTCCTCGGACATGTGGTAACGGGTGATGGGATATCAGTTGATCCCGAAAAGATCAAGCAATAGTGGATTGGAAGCCACCACAAACCGTTACTGAAGTGAGGAGTTTCTTGGGATTGGCTGGCTACTATCGCAAATTTGTGAAGGATTTTTCAAAGATAGCTAAGCCGTTGACTCAATTGACTCAAAAGAACGAAAAATTCATTTGGACAGACAAGAGAGAACAAAGTTTCCAGGAACTAAAGCGACGACTGGTCTCGGCACCGATTTTGGTTTTACCAGATCCGGAAAAGTCTTACACGGTACATAGTGATGCTTCGAGAAATGGTCTTGGATGCGTCTTGATGCAAGAACGGAAGGTCATTGCGTATGCTTCTCGGCAATTGAGACCGCATGAGCAGAACTACCCTACGCATGACTTGGAGCTAGCTGCAGTTGTCTTTGCCTTGAAGTTATGGCGACATTATCTGTATGGACAACGGTGTGAGATATACACAGATCATAAAAGCCTTAAATACCTGTTCACACAGAAGGAGTTGAACATGCGGCAAAGGAGGTGGCTGGAATTAATAAAAGATTATGACCTGGGATAAATTGCTGTCCAGGAAGAGTAAACGCAGTCGCGGACGCCCTACGTAGGAAGAATCACGGGAGGTAGCTGCTTTGATTACAAGCCAAGAAGGAGTTTGATTAAGGAATTTGAGAAGTTAAGGATCGAGTTCTTGGATCGAAGTGCTGAGCTGGAGATATTAACTAAACTGTGCTGGAAACCAACCCTCGTGGAAAGAATCAAAGAAGCACAAAGGTATGACGAAGTGATACAAAAGATAAAAAGGGAAACCCAAGCAGGAAAGTGCCTTGGACTTTGCCGTGGATGAGGAAGACGTGATCCATGAACGGAAGGTTGTGCTACCAGAGGATGAGGAGTTGAAGAAGGAGATAATGAGAGTGCAACATAACTCCGGGTATACCATGCATCCGAGATGCACCAAAATGTACCAGGATTTGAAAGGTTGCTATTGTGGAATTGTAAGCGAGATGTGGCAGATTATGTGATGAAGTGCGCAGTATGCCAACAGGTGAAGGTAGACACAGAGGGCCGGGCGGATTGCTAAAGCCCTTACCCATTCCTGAGTGGAAAGTGGGATCAAATATCCATGGATTTTGTTTGTGGCTTTCCCAATCCATCGGGTTGTGATGCAATATGGGATAGTGGATCGGTTAACCAAGTCGGCGCATTTCCTACCCATAAATATGACCTATTCAATGGAAAAGTTAGCCAAGATTTATATCAGAGAGATCGTAAGATTACATGGCATACCTGTAGGGATCATCTCCGATAGGACCCTAGATTTGTATCCAAGTTCTGGATGAGCTTACAGAAGAGCTTGGGTACTAAATTGCATTTCAGTACGGCTGGAGTGTGTGCAAATTCTGTGATCATATTTAAATTATTTTAATCAAATCTATGAGTTATATTAATTGAATCATACATATCATGTAGTTAGTTTCATTTCATGAGCTACTATAACCGATGGGACAAAAATATAGTAGTCAGGTTTGTAGGAGCCATAAATTTGCAAGATAGGCGAATATGAGTCAAAAAGAACTATTTCAGGATGGGAGAGTAGGAGCCAGAAATAAAATACATAAGTTGGATTTCAAAGATAGGTTTTAAAGAGCCTGAAACACCTAACCTCTAAATGGAAGGGTAAATCCATTCAAAACATATGATTTCCGGTAGATCATATGTATTGCTTGTTCATTTGCTTGATGCATTCATATGCTTGTTTAATAACTTGTTTGAAATTATTGATATGAGTATGTTGATTCAGGATTATTCTCATTAAGCTAGTTATGCTTATACTCCGATAGACTTTTGTTGTAACAGGACCAATATCTTTTATGCCGAGGACTTCACATACTCAAGTGGAATTACGTTTTGGGGAACTTCTGGAAATCTTTTGAAGATCTTAGACTAAATATCCTTTAATATCTTTTGGTGTTAGTATTGTTTCATTGTGTGGATAAGCTGATATTGCGATTGTTTGGAGATTTATAGGGGAAAGCCCCTAAGATGATGTAAGGATTATATTCTTATAATGTTAAAATTAGATGGTTATTTATATTTCCTGTATGCTATATTTACTATCCCGAACTACACATTCCACTGGTGTGTCCTATTGTTGTGATAGATGCTTTACACATGGTGTTGAAGCTTTCGCATGACTTTGGGAAGTCATTCTTAAGTCTTAATACCATATGTAGCGGACTGCCACGTCTAGGGTATCCTTTGGTATGTGACAGCTGTATAGATGAAAGATGTGCATATATTAAGCATTTAAAGCATTTAACCTTCTTTCTATTTGCTTCTCCTCTTTTGTTGCACTTTTCTCTCTACTAGGTTCTCCTTTCTCAAAAAAATTTTTTCTCAATTTTTTGTCTCTCCTCATACTTGTCATGCTCAAGACCAGAAGAATTTTGATAGTACGTTGGGCATTTGGGACGACAAAAATAAGTGCCTTCTTTTGTGTTGGAATTAATTCTTTTTTCAAAAGAGGTGAGACTCACCTCTACTTTTCACTATAAACACCTACAAACTCCCTCTACCCCCTGGCCTTCCTTATTTTTGCTCAAGTTTCTCCTCTCTCCTCTAAATTCTAGCATTTGCTTTGTTTTATTTTTTAAATTTATTATTATTAAATTAGTAATGATTGTTTATATTTTTTTTTCTTTGCTCCTGGTATTTCGTTAAAAGTTTGCATCTACCATACGTCTTGTTTTGTATGTTTAAGGGTGAGTGAAGTATTTTTAATACTTTAAATATTCTAATATATTTTTGTATGAATTATTTTGTAATTTTAACATATATATATATATATAAATGTCTGATATACATAATAGTGTTTGTTAATAGCTTAATAATTTATTTACATAGATATTAGTATTTAATATACGTCCTATATGTGTAAACATATATATCTCAATACTATAGCTTTTCTAATCTTTATATGATGTGATTGATATTTATATATGTGTATATATCTTATGTCATATATTTGGTTAAGAAAACTATAATTAGGAATTCATCTTCAATCGATTATATTAGATTTTTTTTAAATATTTAATACTTTATATATAGTTGCAATTATACATAAAATGCCTGGCATTTATTTAAATATGTGCAATGTTTCGTTATATTCTTATAGTACATTAAGATATGTTGTTTCTTATGCTAATGTAGTGCACTTATAACAAATCTTAATGGTAACTTAATGTTTACAATGTAATCAAAATTGGAAACGTGAGAGGAAATAAAATGTTAGTGTAGGATGTCGACACAAAGTTAGTATATGACAACTGATTTAACAACAATGTAATATAGAAATGGGGTTAGGGGATTTTTACAAAAGGGTAAATAAGTTTATAAGATGCCCATGTAAAGATTGTCTCAACACTTCATGATAGACCTACTAGAGGTGGATTTATCATGGTAAGAATTCCAATGGAATGGATGATAGAGAGGAGGTCTCTGATGATGTAGTCAATGGAGAAGGGAATATTTCGGATGAGTACTAACCCTTCAAAGATCAAACTGATAGTCAAATATAGGAGGATCTAGTTGTTAATATTAGTGAATCCGGGGATAACGACACTAATAGTAGAAATGAAAGCAGCGAAGGTAACAGAAACCAACATACAAGAATGTTTGAAAGTGCAAATAGCCTGGTGTATCTGAGCTATAGCAAGTTCACAATGTTGTCTATGGTAATTCAAACGATGAATCTAAAAGTCATTGGCAAACAATCCATGAAATTCTTTAACAATTGGCTTGCTTTTATAAGACATTTGTTACTGAATAGCAATTTGTGGCCCTCCTCATACTACAGTAGATGCAAGATACTGAGGCAGTAAGGTATAGATGCAAACACAATCCATGCTTATAGGAATGACTATGTGCTGTTCCGAAAAGAATTTCAAAACCTCAATAGCTGCTTGATATGTAGGGAAGTTTTTCACTGACAAATTTTGTTTTAGGAATGTTCATTGTTGACCGACAGCTTTTGTTTTAAGAATGTTGACCAATAGCCTTTGTTTTAGGAAAGTTTTTTATTATTGTATAATAGTTATTAGACTTTATTAGGATTTGTTAGGAACATTTATTATGAGATATTGTTTCCTAAAATAACTCAAAGAGTCTTGTATCTATATTCCACTTACATGTGAATGAAAATAATCATAGGAAAATCATTTTACAAATTTGGTCATTTTGTCATGGTATGAGAGCCCTAGACGACCATTTTTTCTAGGTTTCAATTGTTTCTCTAGCCTTCATTGCCATTGCTATGCTTATCTAGTCTTCATGGCCATTACTATTTTTTTTTCTTGTGATTCTCATCATTGTTATTGTTCTTGTACTTGTCTCTTTGGCCTTATTTCCATTTTTTTCCCAGTTATTTCTCTACGAAATAGTGAGAATCATGTCTAAAATCAAAGCCACCCATCCTTCCAAACCAATTAAACAGATTGGATAGACTAACCCCAGCCAATTAAACTAGGTCAGGATAGAGAAGCATCAGAAGTTGTTAGGGTCTTTTGAAAAGCCCAGTGACTCTTGTTCATTAGCACTCTTTGATAAATCCCTTTCTCATGGATTACATGCCTTAGATTGATTTAAACAAGATGATTGGATTGTAGAATTAGGAGCCATAGACCACATGATACCTTCATCACTTACTCTACAACCTATTCACCTTGTCCTAGTAATAGGAAAATTGTTGTTGCTAATGGCTCAGTCGCCACAGTAGCCAGTGTTGGACATGTTCGGTTGAGTCCAACCTTGTTGCTAAAGGATGTACTTCATGTTCCAAATTTGTCTACTATTCTCTTGTCTATTCATAAATTAACCCATGATTTGAATAGTGAAGTCTTATTTTATCCGTTTCATTGTGAATTTCAAGATTAGGTTTCGAGGAAGAGGGTTAGAGTTGCTAAGGAAAAAGGAGGTCTCTCCTGTCTTAATGCATCAACAATACACATACTGTAAGAGCTTAGATTTTTCGATAGTTTTATTAACCTTCATCGACCAGAAATCAAACAAAAACCTTAATAGCCATACAAGTCAAAACAATGTGTTTAGATCCGATAATCCCCTGCTCTTAACCCTAGGATAATAAAATCAAGATAATCATGGATTATGGTTCATAGTAACATAGCGAAACATAAAAATATCAAATTCGGGAAAATTAAGTTTGTTTCGTATCCGAAAGGGATCAATTTTCAAAATTTGAGTCCGGATTCACGGAATGGTGAAAATATCCCGATAATACCATTAGACTCGTAATTATATGAGAATTCATAATATAACAATTTTAGAATTTTTTGATAACTAAAAATATCAGATATAGCCTTTTTTCGTGTATTTTTATTATTATCGATAATTTAATTATCTTATTTACTATTTATTACTATTCTCTACTATTCAACTATCTCCACTTTTCCTTACAACCTATTCTTACTACCTATACATCTATTTTCTTACAATTTTTATTTCCAATACAACTTCACATATTTCACATCTCATTTTTCATTAACAAAAATACAGAAAATTAAAAATCTCTCCATCTCTCTTCAAGAATGGTGCTGACCCCTCCCCTTTTCACTCCAAATTATTTTATTTTTAACTTATTTAATTAACACAAATTATCATCTACTTTTTCCTATAAATACCACCAATTCCTTCCATTTCTTTCACACCTTTCTTACACTATCAAAACTATCCCAAAATTTCTCCAAAAGTTCTCTCTAGTTTCTTTTTCTTTTATAGGTAATACTCCTTTAAGCTTTCCTTATGTTCATTTGCTTAGTATGAACATAGTGTGTATTTTCTAAACCCATGGAGGTTAGGAAAGCAACAATATGTTCATACGTTGTTCTTGTTCATACCTAAACTTTATGATATAGTGTTGTTATCTTCATGTTCATGTAACTTAGCATGAACATAGTGTATGTTTTCTAAAATCTATAAAGGTTAAGAAAGCAACATTGTGCTCATGTTTTATTCATTATTCATATATTATGCTTTATTACTATGTTTTTACTAAATATATTTATGTATCTATATATATTCTTTAGAGCATATAAGCTCACTTGTTATTTATTTATTTATTTTCATGCTTTGTAATTTATTTACTTATTTCATTTTATTATAAGACTAGTTTTTCTAGTATTAGACTTGTCCTCATCATGTCAAAACAATTTTCTTTTCTTTTTTTTTTTCTTTTGGGACTAGTCTATTCTTAGTCCTGATAAGCCTTGATGAAGCTAAGGCTCCCAATACTTAACTAGGAAGTCTTGATGAAGCTAAGATTCTCAATACTTGATAATTATTATTATTATGCTTATTTGTTTCTTATATTCGTTATTATCTTATCTTGTGATATCCTTATCTTTTTATAAACTACATAATTATATTCATGCATAGCTAATGTGTTGTTGTCCAAATAAAAAGAGGTCTTTTTATGAAAGACTAAACTCTTAAAATGTTATCACTTAACAAATATTTTTCACCAAGACTTAGAAGGATGTTTTTAACAATTTCCTTTCAAAAATTTATATAAGCCCATCATGAAAGTTCAAACTATTGGTAAAGAAATTTCTTCAAAATCTAAAATACTTTCCTTTTAAATGACAACGTGGAAATCTTGATGATAACTTGATACTATTTTTACCAACTTTCTAAACTAAGAACTAAAAAAGTTTTCAAGCTAAGGTAAAAATCAACTTACAAGTCTTAAGAAATCTACTTAGAGAAATTAAAATTTGTCAAAAATCTATGAAAGTAAATTTTCAAAGAATGAACTCATTAGGTACTACTGAAGAAAACTTTTGAAACTCTATTTTTCAATTCTTAGGATAAAATTGGTAGATAACTTAAAAAGACCAAACTTTATTTCAACTCACTTTTGATAAACTAAAGAATAAAAATATAGAACACCAAATTATGATCACCCAAGAATTTATAAGTTATTTCAACC
Organism: Combretum micranthum; assembly: GCA_024138025.1. Lineage (NCBI taxonomy): Eukaryota > Viridiplantae > Streptophyta > Magnoliopsida > Myrtales > Combretaceae > Combretum > Combretum micranthum. Next base: position 394,513 of record JAMXBD010001177.1, on the reverse strand, counting down.
ACATAAAGAAAAGATTTAACAAATCTAATTTCTCGAAACCTAAGAAAAGTTGTTGTATGGAAATTAATTAAATAAGACAACACCTATAGCATCCTGTATAAATTATGAGTCTATTTATGTACTAAAGAAATTCTTTTCAAACATATACATATTTAAGTTTTGCTTAACAAGCTTTGAGTGAAGGAAAGATTAGAAAATATTGTCCGTAAATGAGGGAATTTTCGTAGTAAATCTGTTCCCCTCAGATCTAAGAGCCAAATAACTTTTTATAATGAAAACAATCTTAGAAATGGATAGATCTTTTTGAGTAGGTAGAAAACGACATATAATATGCAAAATTTATGCAAAATTCCGAGTTAAAATGAGCAAGTTATGACCATTTTAAGTTGGAATTTCCACAAATCCAATTTTTACCACAATTAGAAGATAGATATAGAATCTTTAAGTAGAAATTCTATGAAAGACTCATTTTGGATATTTTATCTTGTTAAGGTGAGGAAGGAACTGATATCGTTTTTGAAGGACTATTTCAACTATTAGCAATCGCCACGGAGTGAGTTTAATCTCTTATTAATTACATTTCCTTAAATGTGCTTGTAAGTAGTGGCACTAGAGATTAAGGAAAGATAAAAGAATAAAATGTTGTGTGAATTAGATGAATGTTGAATAAAGTGGTGGTTGAGTAAAAAGCTAAGTATATCAAAAGAAGATTTGATGAATAATTTATGTTCTCTTGCCATGGTATGATGAATATTGTTTTGATCACCTTTAACTTGAAGTTAACAATAATTAGCTAAACCAATATTAAAAATGATTCATGCATGACATACTATGAGTCATATTTATTTTTTGCTACTACTCTTCGTATGGGGAAACGAGGAGTTATAGTGGTGGCCAGCAGTAGCTGGGAAGTTTACATGGACAAGTAGGAGCCAATAAATCTACAATTATTAATAGTCGAATGGATTAGTAACCACCTAACCCCCAACATGGAGGGCGTAAATCCTTGCTACACATGGTTTCGGTTAATCGTGTATATTTTAAATGCTCATTGATTGTTGCATACACATATAATTGTCTAACATACTTGTATGTTTCATGGAAATATTTTGAAGAAGGGAGTTATCTCACAAGCTAGTTTTGCTTATACCCCTATAGCTTTTTGTTACAATTTGATTACTTATAGTTAGGACCAAGGAGCCCCTTTTGTCAAGTACAAGCTAAAGTTACCAGGTGTTTTTAGAAGAAGTCTGCATATTTAGTTTTTGGGTGTAGACTTCTAAGAAAAATCTCTATAGTAGGCTTTTGATATATTTATGTATGTTTTTAAGTTGGCTTAGAATGGCAAAACTTTAAGTATGGGGGAATGCTCTTAAGAAGTTGTAAGAATTTTGAACTTAAAGATTACTATATGATTATCTTTATAAATTCTTGCATACTCTTATTATCTTCTTAAACGTAATACCCGTTTGAGTCTCCTACTATCTTGGAAGCATGCATTGTCGTAATATCAAAGCTGTTGCGCAACTAAGGTTGTCATTCATCAGCTTTAATATCATATGCAATGGACTGCCACATTTAGGGTACCCTTCGGGGCATGACACACACCAACTATCAAACATGTCTCCTTAGAGTCTTTTTTTTTTTCTACTTCAACTAATGATGTCATGTGGAATCAACATTTTCGTTTTGGTCATCCTTCATTTACTATTTTAAAGATAATTTTCCCTTCTTTGTTTAAGAATATTAATGTCAAAGACCTTCATTCTGATTTATGTGAATTTTCCAAACATAAAAAGGTCTTTTTTCCAATAAGTAATAATAGAAGTTCTTTTCCTTTTATTTAATTCAATCTGATATAGGGGGACCATCTAGAATTCCCAATGTTACAAGAGCTCAATGGTTTGTATTTTATAGATAATTATACTAGAGTCTCATGGATTTTTCTTCTCAAATATAAATCTAATTTGACCACTATACTTCCAAACTTCATTACTGTGATACATAATCAATTTGGTATTGAAATAAAAGGATCAAATCAGATAATGCCAAGTATTATTTTAACCAAGTCCTTTTACCATATTTCCTACAAGAAGGGATAATTCATGAGTCATCCTATGTAGATACTACCCAACATAATGGGGTAGTTGAGAGAAGAATGGTCACTTACTCACCACAACACGTACTTTGCTCTTCCAAAACCATGTTCCAAAATCATAATGGGGAAAGTCCTTCTTACTGTAGCACACATTATAAATCACCTACCCTCTAAAACCTTAGGGAATAAAACACCGCTACAACTTCTATCATAGTTTTATCCTAATATCTGAATCACAAATAATCTTATTCCTTAGGATTTTGGTTGTCCATCCTTTTTTCATGTATCTAGTCACAACAGAAGTAAACTTGATCTACGAGCAATCAAGTGGGTGTTTGTGTAAACCCCCAAAGTTTTGCGATCGGTTAAGCTTAAACCTTAATTAGAAGGTCAATTGGAAACCCTAAAGTCAACAAAATCCTAGTTAGACGTAACGAGTTTAAGTCTGGCAATCCTGTGTTCATAACCCTAAGTGAGTAAGTAAAAGATTAATATGTAGAATAGTTCGTAATAATATAAGAAAATTTAAAAATATCATATTAGTAAAACCACAATTCGTTTTGAATCCAAACGAATGCAGTTTTTGAAAAATCTGTCCTGGGGCTCGAAATAGTAAAAATATTCTAGGTATACCATTAGACTCGTAAAAATATAAGGTTGATACGCTAAGATTAGCATTGGATTTTAAAGCATAATTCTAGCAAGCGTACTAAGTCTTCTATTGTAATATAGCATGAATAAAGTGTCGCTCCCACGAGGATTTACTAACTACTAGACAATTATCAACTAATACTAATATCTAGGCAATTGATCTTTTTAAAATGATTAAGTTAAACTATTATCTAACTAATTATCTATATGAATGCAATGAGCTTTTTAAAGAGAGGGATATGGTGAAAAGTGTGGGAAGGAGCAGAATCCACTTTAAACTATTGCCAATCAACTTGAACTCATGTTATAATGATAATTAGATTCATGAACATTCATAAGAAATTATCAAGATTTAAAAACAAAGTTTGAAAACCTTTTAAACCACAAAACAATTCAATAACTTCCGTTAAATAAATCATTAGTGGAATCAAAATTACAATTATAAATCTCCCGATTCTATAATTGACTAATACTTTATATTAAAATCTCCTAATTCCTTAGTGAGAAATCAACATAAAACATTGCATTAATATTCATGGACAATTTCTAAACTAGATTAAACTACGCCGCTTCCGCAATTGCAATTTAATCTCAATTTATGAATTCATGAACACTAATTTCCCTTCCGAGTTATTAGAATTCTTATACACCAAAACATGATGAATAATCAGAATTCAATATGAATATTTCATGATTCTAAATATCATAACATGGATTCAAAAATCATTTAGCATGTTTAAAGCTTCATCAACTTCCCACAAAAAGATTTAGCTACTCATGGATGATGATTCAACAATCAAATAAGAAATTGCAAATGATTTCATTATGATCAGAATATTCAAGTATATGAATTGCATAAAAAGAATAAGATTAGAAATCACCAATTCAAAATACTAAAGCTTCACTTGCAAATCTTGTATAACTTCAAATCTCTTCAAAAATCTCTTATGAAATGCCTATTCTAAATATTCTAAAGCTACTTGTAATGGAGTATTGGATTGGATCTTGGATGATTCTGAAAGTGAGGGGAAGACCCCCTATTTATAGGAAAAATTTCGTGAAAAAATTAATGAACTTTGCTGTTTCTCAATGTACGCCGGCCGTTATGGATCCTACGCCGGCGGCTTACAGGCGGCGTATCTTCAAATTGTCCTTTGCGCAGGCAGTGCACTGGCAGCCTTCAATATCAGTTACAATGTAGGCCGCTTCAACGCCGGCGGCTTTGATGTAGATCTAGCCGGCGTATAGTCAGAAATGAAGCGTTGGGCAGATTTATAACGAACGCCGTCCAAAGCCGGCGGCTTTGACACCGGCGTAGGCATTCCAACAGATGTGTTGCTTCATTTTCCTTCAAGCGTTTCATGTCTTCATGTCTCTTCAATTCTTCCATGTACACTGCCTCAAGGCCGGCGGCTTTCATGCCGGCTTATAATGTAACTCCTTCAAAGCTGGTGATGTTTCAGTTCTGTGCCGGCCTTCATTTACGCTGGCTTCTTCATCTTCTACGCCGGCAGCTTTGAGGCGGCTTTGAATGTTGAACTTGTGCTGGGCAAAGCTGGCTGTGCTGCAACGGCCTTGGATTTTACGCCGTCTAAAAGCCGGCGGCTTTCAATGATGAATTGCCGGCCTTGACTTCAATTTTTCCTCTTTTCAATTCAAATTCTCTTGTTTTGATTTCTTTATCCAAATTAGTCCTGAAACATAAAATTTAATCAAAACAAATATCCATTCTAGCTCTTGATTATCAAGATTTGTATAAAATATGATCTTATCAATTCCCCCACACTTGAACTTTTGCTTGTCCTCAAGCAAAATGAAGAATAAAATGAAATCTCTTTTAGATAGTACAATTTTCCATTTAAATCTCAACTTCTTTAACTTGTTTTCTTGTATCTACAGCTCTAACCATACCAATTCCTTGCAATTAGAGTACTATAATCAAAATTTAGGAGTTAATCCAAACAAAACAAGTTTTAATCTCAACTTTTAACAAAAGAACTTTCAATTCAAAAGCAAATACTCAATCCACTAAGGAAAAATACTCATTTAAACTTCATTGGATTTCTAGCTTATATATATTCTAAGTAACACAAAATGAAAGCATGTGGTATCTACTTTTTCCTTAGAATTTCTCCTTCTTTATTATAAGTCTCCTTCCTTTGCATATTTTGCATTCATTTTTCTTTTCTTTCTCAAGCATTTATTTTCTTTTTGGGAGGTTTTTGCCTCCATCTTTTTGTTTTTCAAAGCTCATGAATTGAACTTTTGCCATTCTTCCCTTCTCGTTACAGTGAGTTCATTGAGTCGGCACATCCCAGGCTCATCACCTAAGTGACCAGGTTTCAAAATACCCCTAAGAACTCTTCCTCACTTTAACATTCAAGTTCAGATACTCATAACTCAAATTTCAAGTCAGAGGAGTAGTGGCTATGCTTGTTTCTTTCTTTTTGAATGCAATACAATATCAAAGACTTATTTTTATGAAGGATCACTAAGTTTAAAAGTTTCTTCTACCTCTTTCACCAAGTGTTAAAATTCAAAGAATATATACAAATTAAAATTTCCAAGAAGTAGACCTGTTTATTTTTCAACAAAAGGACTCGACCAGCTCTTAAATTTCCAATTCCAAAGTTAAAAATAAAGTAAACTTGTTCCTTAAGGATTTTACAACTTAATTTTAACTTAGTAAACCAATCACAATAGCAGGTGAGTAAGATACTTTCACAAGTCAATTTCATTGATTTTCATTCTTTGCTTTGTACTATCTCCAATTTCAAGAGATTTTTGAAAAAATTTTGGCAGAATTTCCTCATGATTTGCTTTCAAACCAAAAATACAAGGTGGAGATTTTTCAATATAAACAACAGCAAACAGATCATATTCATCATTCAACACTTCATGTAATTCTATCCCTTCCCCCACACTTCAATCAAACAGTGACCTCACTGTTTTTCAACAAATAAAACAGAGGAAAGAATAAGAAATGAATTGGATACTTCCCTGAAGTCAGTTGATTCATAATCATCAAAATTTGGCATTGCAAGAGATTTGCTTTGCTCGATTCCTGTAATCACTACAAAGAAAAACAAAAACAAAAACAAAATAAAAGCAGAAAAATAATAAATGAGTTCACCCACAGGAACTTGGGTACTCAATAAATATACAGGCCAATAATATAGACATCAAATAAGATCAAATAAGAGCTAGCAGGGTCTCTAGCTCTCTGGCCCCGGGCTCTGTCTGCTGCTGCCCTCAGGTGTGTGTCTCGCAGTGGCTCCTGGGCTGGCTTCTGAGTATGCTCTGAACTGAGCCTATCTGAGTGATGAGACTCAGATGAAGTCTGATAGGTCATGCCAGCCCCTGTCTCTGGGCTAATGCAGCAGATGGCCGTCTTCAGCGCATCAAAGATAGTCTTTCTGAATTCTTGTTTTCTTTTCTCTTTCTGACTATCTCTGAGCTCCTGTTCTGACTTCAATCTTCAACATCCAGCCTAAGCTGGTCCATACCATGCCGATGAAGCGCCTGTAGGAGGAGGTGGAGCAGATGTAGATGGCATCTCAAATGGAACGTCTCCAGGAAAAATATCCTGGAACTCAACCTCCTCCAATACCGGTGGCTGTGCTGGCCTGGGGTTTTTCAGCAATCCCCAGCCTTTAAATGGTGCAGATGTGATCCTCTTGCACTCATACACCTCATCATCCTGTGGAGGCTCAAAATTTCATCCCCTTCAATAACCGAGTGATGTAGCCTCCACAACCCAGACCTCGGGTCCTCGTGTCCTCAGCCTGCCGGTATATAAAATTTGCTACCTCCACCCCGAGATCAATCCTGTAACCTCTAATAAGGCTAAACAGGTAGAACATATCAAATGTAGTCACCTTGCTGTGACTCGTCTTCTTGCAGCTCAGGGTGTGTGCAATAATGTGATGGAGGAGCTTGTGCTCAACAGCACGAATGACGTGGCCAGTGATTTTGATGGGACAAAATGCTCGTTTGATCCAGGACCAACTAGGTGGGCCCAGTAAGCCTCCTGTGTCATGTCCTCTGGCCAACTGTTTGGCAAAGTCCTGTTCTCTTCTTCACTGTCATACAGTCCCATAATGTGGCCTATCTGCTTCAATTTTACTTCCCGTATCTGTCCATAGGCCTGGAACTGGAAGGTGGACTCCTCACGGTCTGGGATATTTTTGACCGTAGACAAGAACTCTATCGTCAGATTCTTGTATGCAGGCTCCCGAAGGTCAAATAATCTCAGCCACTGGATCTTGAATAATCCCTCGAATTCTGTCTACCATATCAAACATCCAGCAAGCACCAGTCTAAATACTGGATATTTATAAAGTCGTTCTTGACCAGCCTTTTCTTTCTGTCCTTGCATACTGCTGACTGGACAGCAGATTTCGGGTCTGAACCCGATGTAGAAGCATCACCCGTTCTTGGTCTTTTTGTTTTGGGGCCATTCCTGCAAATAATTTGAATTCAATTAGTATTAAGGAATGCAAAATTCTGATATATGCCTAAAACATGTTTTTAAACATTGTGGATATCAATACATATAACTAATTGAAACCAATCAACTAATGAATTGCATGGATCATTACACTTGCATATTACTTATCAAAGCTGGCAGCTTAAGCTTGCCAGCTCAGAATTGAACGTTGGAATTTTCAAAATTTTCAAATAAAATTGATTTTCAAAAATTTTTCCTTTTTGTCCCAAAATCAATTTTATACTGAAATTGTTATAAAATTTGAGCACAAATCCAATTCCTCTTTCAATTCTGGGCAAATTTGAGCACAATGCAAGAATTAAAGTTACTAAACAGTAACAAGAATCATAAATCCAGTAGCTTGTATTATCAATTCCAATTAGTCCCAATTTCGAAATTTCAAACATCTCCTATCTCAAGAACCCTAGTTTTTCAATCTGACAGTAATCATGGATCTTCCATTACAATCTTGCAATACAACATATGGAACAAAATATGACTTCAACAGCATAGCAAAGTTCATTCAGACAATCAAATTCATCAAAATGCGTTATCAAGATCAAAGACAATAATCAAACCCATAATCGACAGATTTATCTAAACAATGCAAGAAGATGGAATTGAACTAAGAATAACAAGTGTAAAGGATGATGACTTACTTGAGATATGGATTAAACACCGTGAGATGATGATCAAGAGATGGAATTTGTTGATTTGAGAGTGATTGAGAGAGTGTGAGAATGAGTGAATGAAAGAGAGAGAGAGAGTTCGTACTTTTTTTAAGCTTCTGCACAATGTACGCCGGCATTTCTGCACTGTAAGCCGGCGGCTTATAACCAGTGTAAGTGGAAAAAATTCATACCGAGAGCTCAAAGCTGGCCGCTTATCGATTTACGCTGCCTGCCTAAATGGATACGCCGGCATAAAGCTAGCGGCTTTAAATCCCAGATGCCGGCCTTGATCGAGAATTTTCAGAAACCAAGAAATCTGCAATATACGCCGGCGGCCTTCACCTTCCCTTGCCGGCCCGTAAATCTTGTACTCTAACACCGGCATGTAAGCCGGCGGCCTAGACCTTTCCCAAGCCGGCCTAAATTGCGGTGCTCACCTACTCTTGTACTGACTTTCACGCCGGCACTAAGCCGGCGGCTTTGAGCCAGCCTTCCTTGTTTTCTCAGAGCTTGCTCAAGGCTGGCAACCTTGAGCCGGCCTTTATCCTTTTCATTTTTTTTTTAAAGATTATATCCTGCCACACTATAGCTAAGTTAGTAAAACAAAACAAATAAATATTACTCTAAAATTAGACATGGGTTGCCTCCCAAGAAGCGCTTAGTTTGAGTCGCTTAGCTCGACTTCTCCTGACCTGATCATGGTTCTTTGAGATTCATGATAGTAGTAGTACTGTCAAGATTTTCCCCCTCAAAATAATGCTTGAGCAGTTGTCCATTCACTTTAAAAGTCCGATCATCCTCAGTTTTTAATTCAACCGCTCCATATGGAAAAACTTTTGCTATCTCAAACGGTCGCGACCATCTTGACCTTAATTTTCCAGGAAACAACTTCAAACGAGAATTGTAAAGTAACACTTTTTGTCCAGGAAAAAATTCTCGTTTGATGATGTTCCTATCATGCCATTTCTTTGCTCGTTCCTTATAGATACGAGCGCTTTCAAATGCCTCTTTCTCCATTCTTCCAGTTGATTCAATTGGGCAATCTCTTTTTACCTGCAGCTTTTCATCAAGTTAAGGAATTTTATAGCCCAAAATGCCTTGTGCTCAAGTTCTAAGGAAGATGACATGATTTACCAAAAACAAGCATGTATGGGGACATTCCAATAGGGGTTTTAAAAGCAGTCCTGTAAGCCCACAATGCATCATCTAATTTTGAAGACTAATCTTTTCTTGATGCATTAACTGTTTTTTCCAAAATTCTTTTTATCTCCCTATTAGAAACTTCAACTTACACTTGTTTGTGGATGATAGGGGGTAGTCACTTTGTGTGTAACACCGTATTTTGCAAAAGTTTTTCAAATTGCTTGTTACAAAAATAGACTCCCCATCACTAATTATAGCTCTGGGCACACCAAATCTGGTAAAAATATTCTTTTTCAAAAATTTCAAAACTACTCGGGCATCGAAGAAACACTCTCCAAACTCTGCAAACTCTCCTAAAATACTCTCAAACCTGTAAGCCTCGGAAAATTTCAGTAAATAATTCCAAAATAAACATCGAGATAAACTCTAAAAATGACTTCAAATTAAAACCAAACTTCGACTAGTCCTAAATCACGAACAAATTTAGAAATTTCTTAATCTTAAGAAAATAAGAATCCTTAAAAATAAAATAAGAACTCTACAGTCTTTAAATCCAAAACCACTACATATGACAAATTCTATACCTAACTCTAACTTGTAAAATTAGGTAATATAGAACTCAAAAACAAATTATTAAAAAAGTAAATAACGATTAACCTTCGGAAATAAAACCCAATTCAAGAATTCTGAAAACGTTAAAGGATATTAAATACTTAAAAAAATAAAATTTAAAATAAATTTCTCAAACTAAATATGTTGTATAAACATAAAACATCAGTTTCCAAATTGGCAAAGATTTAAACCGGAAAGTCACCCGGGAACCTTAGTAGAATATAGTAATTTAAGTCTGAAAATCTCGCGCCCTTAGCCCTAGAGGCCAAGGTATAGTTTAAGTGTGAAAAGTATCTCGTAGTAATATAAGGTCGCTTAAAAATATCATATGGGTAAATTTTTAACCTATTTCGAACCCGTTCGGATACAGACTTTGAAAAGCGTATCCCGAGGCTTGAGATATAAAAAATATAACATTAATACCGTTAGACTCGTATTTTCATAAGGATTTCAAAATATCAATTTTATAATTTTTCGATAACTAGAAATATATGATTTTGCGATATTATATTCGTATTTCTTTACTACCGGTAATTAACTAGTCTTTTAGCACTATTCACTACTATTCGTTACACAATTTTACTATTCTTGTAAACCCTTGTATTTTTAGATAAATATTTTATATATCATAGAAAATTCCGTTTTTCTAAAATTTAGTTGTTTCGGGTTTTTACGGATCAGTTTCTGTTTAAGACCTGATACTAAAAATAAAATAAATTAATTTGATAATTAGAAAATATTTGAAAAATATTTTTATTTTCATAAAATAACTTTTTATAATTTTTCGGGTTATAAAAATATCAATTATAGCTCATATTCGCGTATTTTGATCATATTGGTAACTTATTTGATAATTCACTAAAATAAATAAATAAATTATCTTATTTTAATTATAACAATTATGCTACAAATATTCGGAATTATTTCTCTATTTTTTATTTTTATTTTATTTATAAAAAAAGTATTCATAGAAACCCATACCTTTAGTACACCTTTCACACATCACTTCTTTTTCACTTCAATCTTTCTACACTTCATGTATCACTTCATAGCAAATTTTTACCTCTTTTTGCTGCCCTCTTTGTCCATTGAAATACTCCAAATTAATTAAAATAACCCTATTTCAATTATTCTTTAAGAAGCAACACATACACATTAATTACACATTACAATTTTAAGTCAAAAACCAACCAAATTCCTCTCCTCTCTCTTCTATCTTTCACGCTAGCTATGGGGATTCCTTACTGCCATTTCTTTTTTTTTTTTATCTCATTTTAAAGAGTATTTAACTCCTCTTAACTTTCTATATACACCATCTCTCATTCAACCTTTAACCTTTTCTCATTCCTTACATTTTCCTCTCTTTCTCTCTTCATTTTCTCTTATTCTTACAAGAGAAAGCTTGCTGCCCCTATTCTTTAAGAAAGCTCCCACACATATTTCTTCGAGATCCTTTGGTAAAACTCTTATCCAAAGCTTCCATAGTTGATGTAGGTAAAATATAGTGAGAGTTTCATGCATCAAATAACTTTCCATAAACTTCTGTAAAGACCCGTTCCTCTAAATCCCGAGACTTAGAGTACCAAGTCCCCAACCACATATAACGTTTTCACATTATATGTAAGGTTGTCCTAAAACTAACAGTTTATGAAAATTGTTTGATCAAAACCACTATAACTTCATAAGGAACTTTTATATAAAACAAGATTGCTAACAAAAGCAATCTATACATACATTTACATCATATAAACATTGTTTAGTGCCAATACAAGATACTACAAAATTTACATGTTTTCTTAAAATAAAAGAATCCTAAAGGATCTTAAGGTCTTTACCAAAAAAAAAAAGGCTTAACTAACAAGCCTTCTATACATAACTTTTCCCTTAGCAAAAAATTCCTTCCAAAGGTCCAGGGTGTTCGAGTCCTATTCGTCCACTCATCAGAAATCTCTCGAAATCGGACCCATAGCCCAAATCATCATAAAATTCGTCTAATACCTGCAAAGCAGCAAAAGTGAGCCAAAGGCCCAGTACACAATAACTAATGCAAAAACAATTCATCAAATTGATGTAATGCATCATTAGACAGGTGATTATCTTTATTACGTTTTCGGTCACAAATCAACAGAGGGTATTCAAACCCGGGTCACACTTGGGACTTTAGGGATCCTAAGTAACAGTAGCTGCTCAGGGGGTTGATATAAGCAAATACTTATATCTCTATATCTATTTCATGAAGATAATAGCTTCATTTAGGGTTCAAAAGCAGTTGCCCGACTCTACTTAAACTCAGTCCATAACATAAGCCTAGTTCACAAGTTCCCATAAACTTTGAACCAAATCATGGTATTTCCCCCTAAGTTTAAGCAAACTTACACAGATACTATTCACCCTATCGGCTACCCAATTAACCAAAAAGAATCGCTCTATTGCGTCATAGCGTACCATTGCATCATGGTAAAGTCATTGCATCATGACTTGGTTTTAAGCCTAACTAACATGTCATTGCATCATGACAGGTTTGCTGCTCCTCGACCAGATTAAACATCATAATAGACATCAAATTTATTCAAATATTAAGCCAAGTTAAGTTAAGTTGAATTAGGAATGCCTATTCCTAGCAAACATCAAAACAAGTTATTGCGTACCTGAACCCGTTAGTATATTACTATGATCTCTCGGTGAAGAACTAACCAAAGAGTCCTTAACTGAAATAGGAATATCAAAATAACCAATAAATAAATATAGATTCCTCATTCACAAACATATACACATATTATATCTATATATCACAATCAATCAAAGAAATTCGAATAATTTAATACAAAGTCAAAATAAAGCATTTAAACATCCTATTGTATCCTAGATCGCTTAATAAATACTTAATTGATCAAATATCAAACTTCGGAAAATTTTGGAAAAAGTTTTTAAAAATCAAAAGCATAGGGGACACGCTGGCACTAAACGCCCGCGGTTTTGAGCCGATGCTCGACACTATGAAAATCAACACTGCCAACACTGGCAGTACTCAAGGGTACGCCGGCTGCCTTCATTCTACGCCGGAAGCTTTGAGCTGGTGTAGAATGCAAAACCCAAAAATTTTCAAAATGTCCAGAGAGGTGCAAGCCGTCCGCTTACCCAGACACGCTGGCAGCTTTAACACATACGCCGGCGGCTTTGATTCTCAGCAGCCAGCGTACAATATGAAAGAATGAACGGCTGACTTTTCTAGCGAAAGCCGGCGGCGTTCGATCGGCCTTAAGAAATTTGATTATGTGGGCTTCCAACACCGCCTATAGGCCGGCGGCGTAGAAACCTCAGATGCCGACGTACGTTTAAAAACAAGCCTATACAATAAAACACAAATCCCCTGTTTTTCCACTTCAAAATTTCTATCCTATAACACTTTCGAACCTTCCTCAACTACATTTTCAACTTCATATACACACTCCTATCTACACTACTCAAACTTAGCAACTCAAAACATGAAATCAACACATTAAACACTTCCAATTCCACTTCTATCCATTCTCAACTTTCCTACACAATTCATCTTCATATCCTCCCAACACTTATATCACTCTACAATACATGCACAAACTCACACACTCACAAAACACATTCCTAGCTCATCTCAATGCATGAAAACAATTTAGATAACATTTAAACCATTCTAATCAAGAGCTCATACAACCATCACAAGAAAAGAAAACAAAACAACAATCATAATTGAATCAACTCACATGTAAATGCCTTGCCTTGGAAAGAACTTTGATTTTTAAAGCTTGCTATTGTTCTTGGTTTGGACTTGAAATTTGGATTGAAAGAAGAAGAAGAAAAGAAAGAAAAAGTAAAATTCGGATAAAACAATGGCTGCCCTAAAAGTAGGTTAATTAAGCAAAATTTAGCTTTAGACATATTCCAAATTTGCCCTTTAAGGTATATATAAATTTAGGTTGCATGTGGAATGAATTTAAGTCTCATTTAGGGCTTATATAGGCTTAATTACTAACTTAACTACTAAGAACTTTATCAACTAATCTTAAGCAAGACCAAAGTTGATTTTATAAATCTAACTTAACTTAACATATTAATGTATAAAAGACACAATTAATAATTCTACTACACTCTCATTAATGCATATAAAACAAAATATTAATTTCACTACATATGCAAAATAATACATTTAGACTATTAGCAACGCAACTATCATAATCACCATGCTCATGCAATTCAACAATTAAGATAAATAAATAAACACATGGAAATTAAATAGACTTTGAACCTAGATCATTTCATAAAAGCTAAGGAGTGATGCAAAATGAAACACTCATCTTACTCATGATTATTTTCTTGTGATATTATTATTTTCTTGCTAGCAATGGTTATATTTTGTAGATCTAACTTTTATGTAACTTTGATATGTTTATGTTTAGATCTATGAGTTCATAGCTTACTACCATAGATTTCTTTTATATTTATGTTCATAGTAGATGTGGATCTTGGTTTTGAACTCAAACAAAAATAGTGAAATTGGTATTTAGGCAAGACCCATATTTAAAAACCACTTTCCAAGTGTCAAAATGGAAGTTTTACTTGAAATAATGAAGGCTTAATGGGTATATCATCAAGGCTTCATTTTATATCGTTCAAAGGTAATTTCCAAAGATTATTTTTCAAAACAAAATTCTATTTTAGCATCTAGACAAAGGCATAACTTAAAAACATTTTCCAACTCAAAAATGAAGTTTTTATTCAAGATATGGAAGGCTCCTAAGATAGAATATGTAAGGGATGAATTTTCATAAGTTTAGATAGATTTTATCAAAAGATATGCCCAAAAACAAATTTTGTAAATTCAGATCTCAACCAAGACCAATTTTGGAAACCCATTTTTCAATACCAAAATGAATGATTTGTTTAAAAAATGAAAGGCTATGGAATAGGTATAAATAGGAGATGTTTTTTATAAGTAAATGGTAGATCTACTAATAGAGATTCTCAAAATAGGAAGAGATTACAAAGTATAAAAGTTGAGTTTTATCTTAACCTTGTGAAATTCGGATGGTTTCAATTCCATGCCTTAAAAACCCTTTTACCAACTCTAAAACTTGTGTTTTATAAAAAAAATGAGAGTATAGGTGTCACGCCCTGAGGGGTACCCTAAACGTGGCAGTCCGTCGTACAAAATACTAAAGCCTATGAATGACTACCTTAGTCACACAAAGGCTTCCATATCATGTACAAGGCGTACATCATAACCAAGGGAACGCATCGAGTAGCACAATTTATATTGATAATTAGTAAGTAACAAGGAAAAGAGAATACTTATCATAAAACATACACATATTACATTTCACTTCTTAGGGGTATATCCTTCTATTATCTTTAAATAAATATACATCACTAATCATATAGGTCATTACATATAAAGAACCTTACAAAATTACTTCATCTTATGATTCCATTTTTTTCATAGAAGCTTAATCATCCTTCCATGACTTCTTTAATGTCATGATCCTCGATTTAAGCCACAGGTAGACCTGTTTCAACAAAATCTATGAGGGTATAAGCTACAACTAGCTTAGTGAGATATTCCTTTTCATTCGCACCATATTTTCAAACAAGTTTATTTATATAATCGCACATATGCTATGCATACAATGCAACAATCACATGATTACGCAAATATATATAGTAATTCGAAAACCATATATAGAACGGATTTACCCCTCCGTATCAAAGGTTAAGGAATCGAGTTGAAGTTCCTCGACCTTCTACTACTAGTCCCCAAGTCCTCACCCACAGCGTTCGGTTGGCTCGGCTCCGAACCTAGAGTCGCTTTCCCCAAGCGATTTGGATTCTCCAGGAAGGAACATGGCCCGTGGCACCGCACGATCACAGCCAATCCAACTCTACGCGTAGGAGTAGCAACCTTCCGAAATAGATGTGACTCGACGGATGCTATGCGTGAGCGTTTTAGTTTTCTTAACCCAAACCTTATTAAGGTTTATTAGAGGTGATCAATCAATTTAGCAAACAATAAACAATCATACAAGTAAGTAAACAAAATTATTTAAACAAGCAGCTCGAAGTTGCGATATTCTTAATTCTCATTTCACGCATAAACATAGAATCACATATATACACATAATCCCGAATTTTCCAAATATATATATCCATTTGTATCTTTTCTTAGTATACTAGTGCTACTACTTTACAAGCACAAGCAAGGTAACGAAATTAGGAGGAATAACTCACTCATCCATTTTGCTATCTTCTTAGTCGTAGTAATCTTCGGGTAGGGTAATCTCGTATCTTTCGTCACCTAGAGAAATACCAGGATAAGTTTTTCATGAAATTTCTATTCTTGGAGATTCTAATATTTTCTTAAAATCGCGGTAAAATCGTATAAGAGGAAATTCCAACTTAAAATGGCCATAACTTGCTCACTTTAACTCGTAATTTCGCATATAATATACCGTTTTCTACCTATTCGAAAAGATCTATCCATTTCTAAGGTTTTCCTTATCATATAAGGTCATTTGGGTTACGAAAACATTGGGTACAGATTTAAAACGAAAATTACCAAACTTTTGCAAATTCGTTTTCTAACCCTTTTGTAACATATATATATATATATATATATATATGAACATATATTTGATAAACACTTTGAGTATATAGATAAGCTCACTTTATATGCAAAATTCTAATGGTAGTGTCTCAATATTTTATTTCATAAAATAATTCTTTTTTTTTAAGTGTTAAAACTCATCTTGATAAATTCCTTTTCAAGTATTTGGAAGAAAATTATATTTTCATTATAAATGAATATATTCTTATTTTTTTTCTTCATTCCTTTTTCCAAAACAAGTAAATTTCCTTTTGACCTTAGTCTTTCATAAATTTCACTTCTAGTGATAAAAGATCAATTTTTATCAAAAAGTATATCAGGTTGTTGAAAACCTTTTTATAATTTGGTATTTAGGATGGTTTTAGAAAATGAATTTATTTCTAAAATATAAGTTTTTGCTTTCTAAAACTTGTTCTTTTATTTCTTTTGAAAAGAGTCATCTTTATTTGATAAAATCATTTGTTTCTAATTTTTATTTATATTCTTTGAAAATAGTTTCTCTTTTAGGAACCTGAAAATCATTGTTTTCCTAAGTGGGTTTTAACTTTTGGGTTGATTTTATTTTTTGAAAACTAGTTGTTTCTTGGTTTTGTCATGGAGTTTTAAAAGAGTTTAAATCTTAAGCTTTTTATAAAACTTAGGTTGCCATAATATAATGAAAATATCTATTTCTTATGTTTCCTTAGTAAAACCATCTTTGTTATTTAAGGAAACGTTTGAGAAAAACTCTATTTATGTGTTGTTGATAATAACTCATTATTTTGAGATAAATCATATAATCGAAAATCTAGCTTTGAGTTCATTTAGTAAAGTAAAATTCTATTTTTTAGATTAGTTGAGACATTAACATTATGTAAATGCAAGTATCATGAGCATATAAGGTAATAAGAACATAAGAAAATACTAGAAACAATTAATAAGCAAGAAAATAAAATATCAAGTATTGGGAACCTTAGCTTTATCAAGGTATCCCGATCAAGTATTGGAGCCTTAGCTTCATCAAGGCATCCCAGGATAGAATGGATTAGTCCCAAAAGATTTCAAGAAAACAAATAAAATATTTTTTGATTTGATATGGACAAGTCTAAGACTAGAAAGACTAGTCTTAATAATAACATGAAATAAATAAATTGCATAACTTGAAAGTAAATAAATAACAAATGAGCTTATATGCTCTAAATAATATATATACATTAATATACATAATATTTATATAGTTTAGATTAAAAGTAAATAATAACATAATAATAACAACAAAATTAACATAAGGAAAGAGTAGAAACATGAACAAAAACAAAACTTGAATAAATTGTTGCTTCTTTAACTCAATGAGTCTAAGAAAATACACTAAACTCATGTTAAGTTGTGTGAACATGATGAGTATATATGAAAGAAAATTTTACCTAAGGTTTTATGGAAGGTTTGAAAAGATATGAATGGGTTTTGTGTTTGATTTTCTTCTTGAATAGTAGAAATGGATAGAGAGTATTTTGAGAGGGACTGGTTGGAGAGAGGTTTTGAGAGAGTATTTTGGTAGAGTTTTGTTATGTAAAATGAGTATGTGAAAGAATGAATGAGGAATGGGGTATTTATAGAATTTTTGGAGTGAATTTTTTATGTAATAAAATAAATTAAAAAAGAAATAAAATAGCTATTGATGGAGAGGGGAGGCGCGGTTTGCACTTTGTGAAGGGGGGAAATTGATATATTTTATTTTGTTTTGTAATAAAAGAAGTAATGTCTAAAGTTTGATGTGATTAAAGTTATATTGGAAATTAAAAAGTAAGAAAATAGATATGTAGGTGTAAGAAAAAGTAGAGATAGTGAAATAGTAATGAATAGTAGAAAAGTACTATGAATAGTAGACTAGACAATTAAAGTACCGATAGTAATAAAAATACGCGTAATAATGCGATATCTGTAATTTTTAGCTACCGAAAAATTCTAAAACTGATATTTTTTGAATCCTTATATTTTTACGAGTCTATTGGTATAAACAGAATATTTTTAATATTCCGAGCTCCGGGACACGCTTTTCGAGTATTGATCCCGTTTGAGTCCGAATGATACTTCAAATTCGCGAATATGATATTTTTATGTTACCCTATATTATTACGAACTATTTTAAGCTATTGGCTTAATTTCGTTTTCTAGGGTTTGAAAATGCGGGATTGCCGGATCTTAAACACTAGGATTCGTCATAGGCTTTGTTGACTTTAGGGTTCCGGTTTCGTCGAGATATTCATAAGATCGTATAATTTTCGAGTTTTGATCGTTTTATAGTTTTAGCTCGATATCTATGGTTTATCTTATTTTATTTGTGATTATTTAATACTTTTTAGTTCTTGGGATCGTTTAATTGAGTCTAGGGTTATGAGTTAACTCAGTTTGACTTTTGATGAAAATTGAAAATTGTGATTCTAAAATTTTATCGAAGGATTTAAGATTTTATCATTTCGTTGTTAAGCGGTATTTGGATCTATCGTTTTTATTCGTGTTTTAGGAATTGGGTAGATGATTTAATTGGCGTACGAACGTTGATTATACCGGTAGTTGAATTTTATATTTTGTTTCAAGGGTTCTCGTTTTCTCAAGATTTAGAAAACTTGTTTTTGATCTTATTTGGAATTAAGTTTTAACTTGGTTCACGTTTTAGGGTTTTTTCTGGTGTTTGACTTGCTTTAGAATTGGCTAGAGTTGGTTTTCGAAATTTAAATTTCGATATTTAGACTTCTGGGATTATTTTCTAAGAATTATGAAAATTTTTGGGGGTTTACAACTTACCCACCTTAAAGAAAGTTTTGTCCTCAAAACTTGTTATGCGTACGTAGGTTTTTAGAAATTGATGAGAAATTATATGTCGTAATTCATCAATATTCGTGATATTTGGAGTTTTGTCTCACATTTATTTGTTGGAATGGTATTATTATGTCGTTTCCTCAGTTCCACTTCCACAAAAGGGTTTGGAAGTCTATCGTTGTTTTTTAATTTCTTCTTTTGTAATTTCTATTTCTCGTTTATCTTTAGATGGTGATTTTGGGAATTTCGTTAATTTTGTGCGTTTAATATTTTATGCAAGATAGCATATATAAAGTCAATAAGATTTGGTTTTAGCGACTTTCAACCTTCACTTTACTTGACTCTTTTTGAAGAGTTTCAATATTCAACCAACACGACAGACAACAGACGACTTGCTACTTGACTTGACTCAATTTTGAACTGACGACGACTCAATATGACACGACACTGGTATATTCACTTAACGAAGGAAGGTTGTAAATTCGCTTTCCCATTCTTATGTGAGTATATATATGACATGCACGTATAAAATACGCAATGTTCATACTTATTCCATTCTTAAGGATATCATTGTTTTATTACGTGATCATCCTGATGATAAACCAAAATTATTCCTATTTTATGAATGCCAAAATGGACTTTTATTAATCATTTTATTGATAAATATTATGAATTTGGCACTTAAAAATATTAATTTATGTTTTCAGGCCTTTAAAGGAGTTATTTTATGGAAAGACAACAAAATGGGTCAAAATTGCAAAGTTTGGATCAAAAAGTGGTTAACATAACAAAGACAAGCCCTATCCCAAGCCGTGTCAATTTTTGCATAGAGGAAAACGGCCAAACATGCTCAAGTGACATGACTTGTCCCCAAACCTGTCGATTTGACAGTCCATTAATTTTTAAGAAACGGTTTTTTTTATTGAAAAGTAACCCCCTATTTATTAAAGAAACGTCTATTGGACATTAAAGGGGTGTTACTTTGAAAAGCCAAAAGACCCGTAACTCCCATAACTTCCCATTTCCTCCATAATGAGCATTCAATTCCATTTATGTGTTACTTTGAAAAGCCAAAAGATCCATAACTCCTGTAACTTCCCATTTCCTCCATCAATGAGCATTCAATTCCATTTATGCAAAGATCATTATAAAATGAAGATGGAGGGAAGAATCAAAGGGGGAGAAGAACAAGAAAAAGAGAGACACAAAAAAAAATAATAATAATTTTATGTATTTTCGCAGAAGCATTTGTGCTTGAGTGTTTCAATTTATCAAGGAACATCGTTTGTATTGCTAATCTAATTTTAGATCCTTTCTATTTCTCCTTGTTATTATTTATATTGTTTTATCTATGGAGGAGTAGTTTAATATTGCTTGGGTATCGTGGATCCTTGATTGATTTCATGTGATTCTTTTGTTCTTAATTTCAAAATGTGTTGATTTTATTGTATTCAATAGCTTGCGCCTAAAGAATGAGTCTAATTAGATGGTGCATCCCATTGGATTTATGTTTGAATTTTGTTAAAAATACACCGAAAGGTTGATTTAATGAATAGATCTAAAGCTATTGATGAGATTGCTCATAATCACCTAGAGATAGGGATGGTGAAATCTTCTGTCACTCATTTTGAATTCATCAGTTTGGTTTTGAAACGAAGGATTCTTGTTCTTTATGCAAATTTAAGTTACTAATAGTCAGGAAGACATTCCGATAGTTTGGCTTAGGTTTAGGTGCTTTTGACTTTGAGAGAAGCATTAGCATAATTTAGTGAATTCGATGGTTCAATAATCAATACAACTTTTTGAGAAAATTCTTGAGTCACATGAATAGATCTTAGGTGAAGCATGACCCAAGCAACCTTGTGAATTGATTTATTCTTTTGTATGCTTGCTGTGAAATCTATGAATATTAGACTTAGTTTAGTTTCTATGTATATAAAACAAAATTTTATTTTTTCGACTTGATAATAGGAAAAGAGTGAGTAGAAGTACTCATCAACGTTCCCTAGGAATATGACCTAGATCATTTCTTTATGCTACATCTGATGGGTGCGCTTGCCTTGTAAGACCATAGTTGAAAAGAAAACGATTTAGAAAATTTATAAATTTAAAACTTGGTCTTTTGAATCTATCACCTGACAATGTTGAGATCAAGATGAAAAATTTGGAATTCGTTTGTTGAGATTTTATCATTACCGGTTCTAGCTTTTAGGCAGTAATAGTTATGCTTTTGATGTACTTTGTTTTCGGTGTGTTCAAGGTAAATGGCAATTAATTTGCTTTCTTCTTTTGATACGTACTAAATTTTCGACAATCATATTTTTATTCCTTCTGTATTAAGGAAAAAGGTGATGATTACATAATCTATGGTTATTACTAGCAACTATTTCTTTGGTCCAAGCGGTATAACAAGAAATTTATCATCTATGGGTACATAGGTAACCTGATATCGATTCGCATCAATGACCATAGTCCTCTTCCAATGTAGTGAATTCTATCTCTTTGTGGTCGGCTTCCTCGCAAACCCATTGTCCTTGTAGGTTATACATACGTACTTCTTGTGGGGTATTACCGAGTATCTCCCGATCCTGCTGTTATTCGTGTCCTTCTTCTAGGGCACTACTTGGCAATATGTTCTGGTTCCTTACAGATCAGATAGGTGGCAGAGGTTTTCTTTAGACATCTCATGACTTTGTGATTCAGACTCCCGCAGTAGTAACACTTGTGTTGTAACTTAGGACATTATCTTGGTTGATGTCCCTTTTTGCATTTCCAACATTGGGTATCCGGTTTCTTTTTATCCTTCTTTCTACTCAGGCTGACCGATGTTTCAAGCTCATTGACTTTGAGGCTTGGGCTAGGTTCACTTAAAGATTCTTCCTCAATTATCATGACATTTCCTTCGTCCTTCTCCTTTTCTTAGCACCGTCCATAATTCGTGCTCTTTCTACTAGTTCTCGAAAATCTTTGATGTCAAACTCTATCAACTTGATACGAAGGTCTTCTTCCAATCCTCCTAAGAAGACTTGCCTCTTGAGTTCCTTGCTATTCTTATATGATTCAGGGCATATTGTAATAGCCTGTTAAACTCTATTTCATATTGTTCAAGACTACGGTCTCCTCGAGTGATACTTAAGAAATCTGCACTATATTGGATTCTCAAGCTTCCAGGGAAAAAGTTCTCCAAGAATTCATGCCTAAACATCTCCCATGTGATTGGCGGCAACAGCTACCTACTTTTGGATTCCCACCATCTCCTTGCATTGAACCTCAGCATAAAAGTACCATATGTAAGCTGAAGGTGTTGTGGTACTTCAAAAGCATTGAAAGATCGCTCTATTTGTGCTAACCAATCCTCAGCTTCATAGGGTTTTCCAAAAGCTCCATCAAAATATCGATTGCACTTAATAAACTCTGGCAACATACTTTGATAAGGTTTTGGCAATAGCGGCTCAGCTGGTGCTTTTTGCGTTGGAACTTCGGGTGCCGCTTCTTGTGCAGGTATTGGTATAGGCATAGCATGAGCTTGTTATGCGAAATTCCTTATGAGGTTGGCAAGTTGTTCGATGTTAGCTTGGTCCATTCTTGGTGGATTTGGCTGTTGAGGTCCTTCCGGGTTCTTAGGTTCTTCAGGGGTATTTCTCGGTTGCGTTGTGCACGAGTACGTCTCCTATTTGTTCTATAGGTTTTATTAAGCTACTGTGAGATTCTTTCAACTTTATTAAGTCTTAGACATTTTTTGAAAAAAAAACAATCAAGGAACATGCTGATAGTAATCAAGTACGGAAATGAGTAAAAGAAGGAATATTGAAAATTGATCGAAATCATAATAATGAAAAAGGAAATTCATATCATCAAAACAAATACATGGAAATAAAGGAAGACTTAAATACTTCCTTTACAAAAGTTCAAAGAAAGGATGCAAAACATAATAATCTCAAATCATTACATAGACAACATATACATCATCGTTAATCCTTTAACAAAAGCGTTACTCCTATCGATATATTAAGGCTTTTACGGGAGGTTTAGCTTTCGTCCCTGCTTTAGATTGTTCTTCACAGGGTAGGAATATTTCCTTGATTACTTGATCCCTCGTCTTCATTATCAGGAGCTTTTTCTTTTCCTTTGTGGTGAGATTTGGTGGTAGGATCTCTAGACGAAGTTCCACATTCTTTCTTGGATGAGTCATTTCCTTTGGTAGGATCGTCCCATAGACCTTATGACTTTAGATCTTCACGTACGTAGAGATACCACACCTTGCACATGTAGCATGTTTCCTTGGCATTTGTAGGGTAATTCCTGGTCCTACAAATGAGATGGCTACATACGTAGCATTTCCTTATTGTTGTTGGGTAAATGTTGGCACTGTGTCTTCCCTTTGCATAACTAGAATAGATAGTGTCATTCTTCTTAGGACAATTAAGGATTTTGTGATCTTTGTTTCCACAAAAGTAACACCTGTGCTGCAGTCGTGGGCAACTTTTGGGGAAATGTCCTCCTTCACACGTCTAGCATTTGACCTTAGGGGTTACGAAATCCTTAAGAGGTTGGAGTTGTTTATGCTTCTTAGCCTGGGGTTCTGGATTGGCCATGAAGGAAGGCACTTATGCTACTGGTGTTGCTCCTAGTTGGGGTCTTATAACTGGAGCGGGTGCAGAGGTTGTGGGTGTTTGTTGTATGTATGCTCTTATCGTCTCTTCTAAACGTTTCATGGTGGCCAAGAATTCTTGAGTTAGATCTTGTGGTGGGGGTGCTCCTTGTTCTTGTTGTGCTTCGAGAGGGATGCTTGATCGTGGCATAACTCCCTCGGGTAGTTTCCTAGAACCAAACGAGCGGTCGCGTTAGATATTCTTTTTCATTTCAGGTTTTTACGCACATGTTACTTGTTCCTAAGGAAAAGAGAAGCATAAAAGGGCTTTTACTGTTCGATTAAAGGGTTGATGTAGGCATTATTTACCTAAGGGTCTCCTTAATAAGAGAGGTATTACACTTATTTGTTCTTAATTGGTCTTGATTTGGGTTACTATGCATCAAGTCTTATTGAAATTGCTAAGGTAGGCTTACTTTATTCATTCCATATCTAAATTCTAAGTCTCCTTCATGTTTTCTCCATATTGTTCTGCTATGTTCTATCTCCAAGTCATTTCTATCTTTCTTAATCTTAGGTGAACATTCTAAGGTGAATCCTCTTTATGTAACACGAATATCCTCCGATTCTTGTATAAGTATTTCCTGCCTTCTTCTAATATTCTCCAAGATAGAGTTCTACCCTTAGACATAAGGATTCTTAAACATAAGATCAAACACTATCAATCTATCCTTCTACTCTTCTTTTCCTAATTCCCAAAACCTTGTTGCTCTGATACCAACATAAACTGTCACCCCGAGGGGTACCCTAAACATGACAGTCCGTCGTACACAATACTAAAGCCTATGAATGACTACCTTAGTCACACAAAGGTTTCCATATCATGTACAAGGCGTATATCACAACCAAGGGAACGCATCGGAGTAGCGCAATTTATATTGATAATAAGTAAGTAACAAGGTAAAGAGAATACTTATCATAAAACACACATATTACATTTCAATTCTTAGGGGCATATCCTTCTATTATCTTCAAATAAATATACATCACTAATCATATAGGTCATTACATATAAAGAACCTTACAAAATTACTTCATCTTATGATTCCATTTTTTTCATAGAAGCTTAATCATCCTTCCATGACTTCCTTAATGTCATGATCCTCGATTTAAGCCACGGGTAACCTGTTTCAACAAAATCTATGAGGGTATAAGCTACAACTAGCTTAGTGAGATATTCCTTTTCATTCGCACCATATTTTCAAACAAGTTTATTTATATAATCATACATATGCTATGCATACAATGCAACAATCACATGATTACGCAAATATATATAGTAATTCGAAAACCATATATAGAACGGATTTACCCCTCCGTATCAAAGGTTAAGGAATCGGGGTTGAAGTTCCTCGACCTTCTACTGCTAGTCCCCAAGTCCTCACCCACAGCGTTTGGTTGGCTCGGCTCCGAACCTAGAGTCGCTTTCCCCAAGCGATTTGGATTCTCCAGGAAGGAACATGGCCCGTGGCACCGCACGATCACAGCCAATCCAACTCTACGTAGTAGTAGCAACCTTCCGAAATAGATGTGACTCGATGGATGCTATGCGTGAGCGTTTTAGTTTTCTTAAGCCAAACCTTATTAAGGTTTATTAGAGACGATCAATCAATTTAGCAAACAATAAACAATCATACAAGTAAGTAAACAAAATTATTTAAACAAGCAGTTCGAAGTTGCGATATTCTTAATTCTCATTTCACGCATAAACATAGAATCACATATATACACATAATCCCGAATTTCCCAAATATATATATCCATTTTTATCTTTTCATAGTATACTAGTGCTACTACTTTACAAGCACAAGCAAGGTAACGAAATTAGGAGGAATAACTCACTCGTCCATTTTGCGATCTTCTTAGTCGTAGTAATCCTCGGGTAGGGTAATCTCGTATCTTTCGTCACCTAGATAAAAGAAATACCCGGGATAAGTCTTTGAAGAAATTTCTATTCTTGGAGATTCTAATATTTTCTTAAAATCGCGGTAAAATAGTATAAGAGGAAATTCCAACTTAAAATGGCCATAACTTGCTCATTTTAACTCGTAATTTCGCATATAATATACCGTTTTCTACCTATTCGAAAAGATCTATCCATTTCTAAGGTTTTCCTTATCATATAAGGTCATTTGGGTTCCGAAAACATTGGGTACATATTTAAAACGAAAATTCCCAAACTTTTGCAAATCCTTTTTCTAACCCTTTTGTAACAATATATATATATATATATATATATATGAACATATATTTGATAAATACTTTGAGTATATAGATAAGCTCACTTTATATGCAAAATTTCTAATGGTAGTGTCTCAATATTTTATTTCATAAAACAATTCTTTTTTTTTTAAGTGTTAAAACTCATCTTGATAAATTCCTTTTCAAGTATTTGGAAGAAAATTTATATTTTCATTATAAATGAATATATTCTTATTTTATTTCCTTCATTCCTTTTTCCAAAACAAGTAAATTTCCTTTTAACCTTAGTCTTTCATAAATTTCACTTCTAGTGATAAAAGATCAATTTTTATCAAAAAGTATATCAGGTTGTTGAAAACCTTTTTATAATTTGGTATTTAGGATGGTTTTAGAAAATGAATTTATTTCTAAAATATAAGTTTTTGCTTTCTAAAACTTGTTCTTTTATTTCTTTTAAAAAGAGTCGTCTTTATTTGATAAAATCATTTGTTTCTAACTTTTATTTATATTCTTTGAAAATAGTTTCTCTTTTAGGAACTTGAAAATCATTGTTTTCCTAAGTGGGTTTTAACTTTATGGGTTGGTTTTATTTTTTGAAAACTAGTTGTTTCTTGGTTTTGTCATGGAGTTTTAAAAGAGTTTAAATCTTAAGCTTTTTGTAAAAACTTTTAATATAACAACTTATTCTACTAAAACTTAGGTTGCCATAATATAATAAAAATATCTATTTCTTATGTTTCTTGGTAAAACCATCTTTGTTATTTAAGAAAATGTCTGAGAAAAACTCTATTTATGTATTGTTGATAATAACTCATTATTTTGAGATAAATCATATAATCGAAAATCTAGCTTTGAGTTTATTTAGTAAAGTAAAATTCTATTTTTTAGATTAGTTGAGACATTAACATTATGTAAATGCAAGTATTATGAGCATATAAGGTAATAAGAACATAAGAAAATACTAGAAACAATTAATAAGCAAGAAAATAAAATATCAAGTATTGGGAACCTTAGCTTTATCAAGGTATCCCGATCAAGTATTAGAGCCTTAGCTTCATCAAGGCATCTCGGGACTAAAATGGACTAGTCTCAAAAGATTTAAAGAAAACAAATAAAAGATTGTTTTGACTTGATATGGACAAGTCTAAGACTAGAAAAACTAGTCTTAATAATAACATGAAATAAATAAATTGCATAACTTGAAAGTAAATAAATAACAAATGAGCTTATATGCTCTAAATAAATATATATACATAATATACATAATACTTTATATAAGTTAGATTAGAAGAAAATAATAACAATAATAATAACAACATAATATTAACATAAGGAAAGGAGTAGAAACATGAACAAAAAAAAATGAATAAATTGTTGCTTCTTTAACTCAATGAGTCTAAGAAACATACACTAAACTCATGTTAAGTTGTGTGAACATGATGAGTATATATGAAAGAAACATTTACCTAAGGTTTTATGGAAGGTTTGAAAAGATATGAATGGGTTTTGTGTTTGATTTTCTTCTTGAAGAGTAAAAATGGATAGAGAGTATTTTGAGAGGGATTGGTTGGATAGAGGTTTTGAGAGAGTATTTTGGCAGAGTTTTGTTATGTAAAATGAGTGTGTGAAAGAATGAAGGAGGAAGGGGGTATTTATAGAATTTTTGAGTGAATTTTTTATGTAATAAAATAAATTAAAAAGAAATAAAATAGGGATTGATGGAGAGGGGGAGGCGCCGGTTTGCACTTTGTGAAGGGGGAAATTGATTTATTTTATTTTGTTTTGTAATAAAAGAAGTAATGCGTAAAGTTTGATGTGATTAAAGTTGTATTGGAAATATAAAAAGTAAGAAAATAGATATGTAGGTATAAGAAAAAGTATAGATAATGAAATAGTAATGAATAGTAGAAAAGTACTATGAATAGTAACTAGACAATTAAAGTACCGATAGTAATAAAAATATGCGTAATAATGCGATATCTGTAATTTTTAGCTACCGAAAAATTCTAAAACTGATATTTTTGGAATCCTTATATTTTTACGAGTCTATTGGTATAAACGGAATATTTTTAATATTCCAAGCTTCGGGACATGCTTTTCGAGCATTGATCCCGTTTGAGTCGAAGGATACTTCAAATTTGCAATATATTTTATGTTACCCTATATTATTACGAACTATTTTAAGCTATTGGCTTAATTTCGTTTTCTAGGGTTTGAAAACGCGGGATTGCCGGATCTTAAACACTAGGGTTGTTATAGGCTTTGTTGACTTTAGGGTTCCGGTTTGACTTCCGGTTTCGTCAGAATATTTGTAAGATCGTATAATTTTCGAGTTTTGATCGTTTTATATTTTTAGCTCGATATCTATGGTTTATAATATTTTATTTGTGATTATTTAATACTTTTTAGTTCTCGGGATCGTTTAATTGAGTCTAGGGTTATGAGTTGACTCAGTTTGACTTTTTGTGAAAATTGAAAATTGTGATTCTAAAATTTTACCAAAGGATTTAAGATTTTATCATTTCGTTGTTAAGCGGAATTTGGATCTATCGTTTTATTCGTGTTTTAGGAATTGGGTAGATGATTTAATTGGCGTATGGACATTGATTATACTGGTAGTTGACTTTATATTTTGTTTCAAGGGTTCTCGTTTTCTCAAGATTCAGAAAACTCATTTTTGATCCTATTTGGATGAAGTTTTAACTTGGTTCACGTTTTAGGATTTTGTTTCTGGTGTTTGACTTGCTTTAGAATTGGTTTTTAACTAAGTTGGTTTTTCGAAATTTAAATTTGATATTTAGACTTCTGGGATTATTCTAAGAATTATGAAAAATTTTGGGGGTTTACAATAGGTCATAGATATCATCAAGTAAAGATTTTCATAAGTTGAGATGGGATTTGCTAAGAAAAACATGTAGAATAAGGAGTAGAAATAAAGTAGAAAAATTTGAGTTGTTGTCATTTTAAGAAATTCGTAATAATGGAGTAATGGCATGACAACACTTACATTCCAAACTCAAAATAGAAATTTTATTAAAAAAATGAAGTCCTTAGTGGCTAGGTATGGTTGAGCCTTAATTTTCTAAGTATCAAATGAGTTTACTTAAAGAAATCACCACAAGAATAATTTTTACAAAATTCAAATTTTGGGATGTGCCATATTTAAACACATGTTTACAAAGTGTAAAATGGGATTTTTTATTAAAAAACAAATGCCTTAAGGAATATACATAATGAGGACTTAATTTTAATAAGACTAAATAAATTTTGTCAAGGAATTTTTCTAAAATCAAGTGGGGATTGTCAAGAATACAAAACTAGCCTTTCTAAGTTGATTTTTCATAAAGTCTTACAAGGAAAAAAGTTTTCTAAAAATTTTTTGTATTCAATATCATCAAGACCATGTATATATATATATATATATATATCTCATGAAATATCATTTATGATAGTAACTTGTTCATATTGCATGTATACTTGCTTTGGATAGTAGAAACTTCATGAACTTTCAAAAATCAATTTTCTAAAATTATTTTCGCTACTGATCTGAACTGATCAGATCTTTTCGATGCTTAAAAGTTTTCAAAACTTAAAGATGATATTAGAATTAGCTAGATCTTTCAAAGTTGATAGAAATTGGTATATAATTTGCTAAATTCCGAGTTAAAATGATCAAGTTATGGCCGTTTTAAGTTGGAATTCCGCTTAGGATGAGAATTACGAATTTGATAGTTTGTATGAGATAGAATGGATTAGTTTTGAGTTGAAATAATCATTTGGGTAATTCTTTCCTTAGGTGTTTTCTTTCGAGGATTCGTTGCCACCCAACTATTACGATTAAAAGACCGAAGTCCAATGGACATGTAAGTTTTCCTCTTATTTTGTTACCTTGTTTGTGCTTATAGCTAGTTGCATTACAATTATAGGAACAAGATAAAAACTGATATGAATGGGGATGGGATAGATGATGAGACTTTGATGTATGTAAGCCAAAGCATACTAAAGCATATCGAAACCCTGATTCGATTGGATAACTGCTGTTCATATTATTTTGTTTATGTATATGATATTGGTTGGTTACTCTAAAGAATGTACGAATAATTTGACCTAAGAAAAAATAAATTGGTCATGCATCGCATCGGTTAAGTTGCATTTGGCAGCATGCTACTCCTATGCAGGTCGATCAGTATGGTCCGAAATCACGTTTGGAGAATAAGACCTGGTATCAGAGTTCATTCATAGGGAACTAAAGCACACTATAGATGCATCCCATGTATGAGCATAGCCGAGTCGAGTGCTATGAGCCTGGGGGGCTTAGGGACTAGCAGTAGGTCATGTAGACTTTCAATACCATTCCTAACCCTAAATACGGAGGGCGTAAATCCGTTTTGTGTACAAGTTTCAGATACCCATACATAATTATCTACTCATGTGTTTGTTTATGCATAGCATATGGATGATTTACAACTTGCTTGTTATGGTACGAAGTTAAGGGAACTCTCACTAAGCTAGTGTAGCTTATACCCTAATAGATGTTTGAATAAACAGGTTGTCGGGAGAATACCACCTGAGGACCGAGATGGTTGGAGCCGAATATGACTTTAGGATTTCGCAGAAAGTAAGAATACTTGGAGATATTAGCTAGGTTTTGTGAATTGCTTTGTAATAGTTATATGTAGTGAAATCTTGATGAATTGTAATTAGAGTATATTGAATTGTATTTCCTTTACATTATTACTCAAGTTGTATCAATATGAAAATGTATTACTCAGATGTGTCTCTTCCATGTGTTAGACGCCTTGTACATAGTATGGAAGCCTTCACATGACTAAGCAGTCATTCCTAGGCTTTAATATTGTGTACGGTGGAATGCCACGTTTAGGGTACCCTCCGGGGCTTGACAAAACCCCTTCCACATACACAAAACCCATTCACACATAATTCTTCAAAAATTTTCTTTATGTAAAATTTTCTTTATATGTTTCTTTCTACCATGTCATATAACTTTACATGACCATGGTGTGAGTTTCCTAAAACTTAATGTTATGAAGCTACACTATGTTCACGTATTGTTCTTGTTCATGACGAACTACTTATATATATGTTGTTATTTTATTTTACTCACATTATTATTGTTATTATATCTAACTAAATATCATTATATATTATCTATATATATATTCTTTAGAGCATATAAGCTCACTTGCAATTTTGTTTATTTTTATGCAAAGCAATTTATTTATTTTCTTCTTTGCAATTTATTTATTTCAATGTTGTTTTAAGACTAGTCTCTAGTCTTAGACTTGTACTTATTAAGTCAAAACAATTCTCTATTTTATTTCCTTTTCTATTGGAACTAGTCTATTTCTTAGTCTGAGAGTCTTGAGAAAGCTAAGACTCCTCCAATACTTGACTTTATTATTCATTATGCTGTTTTTGCTTGTTATTATTCTCATGATCATGTACATAAAGATTATTGTCTAAACCTTAAAACTTCAATTATACTTTTTTTTGCAAAAATGATATTTTATCACCTAAGAATGGTTTTATGTGAAATTTAGAATCTATGATTTAATAAAAGTGAATCTATTCTTTTCAACACTTTAAGAAGAACCCATTATAATTTTAAAGCTACCTTTGTTTTGAAAAGTCTTTCTTAAATCATTTCTATATTAAATTATTTTCCAAAGAAGATGACTTTTGATACTAAAATGTTTTTCCATAAAAACATAATATAAGGAAACCCCATAAAAAGAAAATGAGAGTTTTCAAACCAAGATCTTTTTTTTTTTAGTAATGGTCAAAGAAAAATTGTATAGGAAGCTAATTGGAAAAGTGACACTAATATTGAAAAATTGTAAAACGAAAATAGATAAATTTATTTTTCATTAAAAAGTCATTAAGAATAATAGTAAGATAAACATAAAATAATCATTTGGAAACAAAATATTCATTTTAAAAAATTTACAAAATGGATTTCTTGTAAATAATGGTTTTTCTAAACTTCTAAAAAAATTGTTTTACTAAAGAATTTTTGGGTTGGACAATAAACACTTGAGCATGGATAAATTACAAGCTATACATCTATAAAAAGGAATTTCTTAACTATATAGATAACTAAGTATTTATCAAAACAATTTTTTTTTTTTTGGGATGATGTAATGGTTGAAACAAAGGCTTTTAGGATGGGAAAATTCATGGTGAATTTGATCACCACTGTTTTCGAGTCTAAATGACCTATTTTGATAAAAATAGTTGTAGAAATAGATAGATCTTTTCGAATGGATAGAAATCGGTATATTATATGCGCAATTCCGAGCTAAAATGACCAAGTTATGCCTATTTTAAATTGGAATTATCTTCTATGCGAACTTTGACGTTTTTATGACATAGTTTTGTCAAATTTCAAGAAGGTTATGAAGAAATACTCATTTTGGGTATTTTTCTTGACTAGGTGATCCCGAGGAGGAATACCCGTATCCCGAGGATTATTTCGACTAAGTGGATTGTTTGTTCGACTCATCCATTTGGAAGATTTATTGCCATGGCAATGTGAGTTTATTTCCTTAATACAATACTTGATTGTGCTTGTAGTTTAGTCACACTAGAATTAAAGAAAGACAAATTGTTATGTGTGTAAAAAATTGTTGAAAGAATTCTAAGAATATCGAGATGGGATTTGATTGAAAGTAATTATTTGTTTTAGTATAGAACTTGATATGTATGAATTTCTATGATCACCTTAAAGTTAATAATAATGATATTATGATATCTTAAATAAATTGGTTCATGCATACCACAAAGTGAGTCACATTGCATGGGGTTATTATCTTAGGGTGAAAAGGATAGTAGCACGGTCGAAAGCAACACTGCTATGATCGAAAGTGATTGCTTGGCGACATGGAATCAAGCCAATGCTTGGCAGTAATCCGAAAGCATGGCTCAACCCGAGTAAACTTAATATGCTTGGTGGTAAGGATCGAAAGCATAACTTAACTATAACTACTCGTTTTGAGATTAAACATCACCAAACCCCGATTGGAGGGCATAAATCTCTTCAACATATAGTTCCCATAAAAGCTATATGTCTTGTTTGCTCACGTGTATGTTGCATTTCACATGATTGCATAAATAACTTGTTTGAATTTCCTAGACAAGAATTTGCTTATTAAAATAATTGTCACTAAGCCTATTCGCTTATACCCCTATAGATATCTTTTGCAGTTTAACTATTTGTGGTTGAGGCTATGTAGACCATGCAGCCAGGTATTTTCTCCTTTTTGGTTAAGGAATTTTTTAGATGAAGTTTAGCATTAGTTTGGATGTAAACTTCATAGAAAATTCTTGTAATAGATTATAGTTATTTTGGCAGAGGAATGCCCCTAAGACTTGTAAGACAATTATATGAATGAATGAATATATGAATTCCTTTTTCTTAATTTGTTATTGTATCTTCTTAAGCTTCCTATTTCAAAGTATGATCCTTTAAATTTGTGAGAGCATGCCTTACACTTAATATTGAAGCTTTAGGAATGACTGAGGTTGTCATACTAAAGCTTTAATATTGAGTGTGTTGGACTGTTGCGTTTAAGGTACCCTTTGGGGTGTGACAATACCTATTCCTTAAGGTCTTCATTTTTCAACAAAAATCCTCATTTTTCACTTTGTAAACAAATGTTTGAATATTGGTTATTCCTAAATTTGAATTTTGTAAAAAATGGTTTTTAAGTGATTTCTTTAAGAAAAATGTGTTTGATACTTTAAACTTTAGGGCTTCATTATTCCTATCCCCTAAGAACTTTATTTCCTTAATAAAACTTCTATTTTGAGTTTGAAAAATAGGTGTTTACATATTCTCTTTTCCTAGTTACAAATTTCATATAACTATCCTAAGATTCCAAATTTTCTATTTTGTAAATATTTCTTGTTGGACAATTTCTCTTAGTAGAGCTATCATTAACTTATTAAAATCATCTCTTATTGATACCTATTCCATAAGCTCTTCATTTTTCACATAAAACTCATGTTTTGGTGTTGAAAAATAGGTTTTCAAAATACATCTCTTTTTCTATCCGAATTTACAAAAGTTCATTTTGATGAAACCAAATTTGTTCTTGAGCTCTTTAGCTCATCTTCATAAATATCCTAACTTTTAGAAATAACAAATCATTCATTTACATAATACAAAAATCCTTATGATCATTTATTCATATTAAACACAATAATTGCATGAGATCTCCAATGTGATGTAAAAGAATAGATGTCACGCCCCAAAGTGTGCCCTACACGTGACAGTCCGCCACACTCAACGTTTAATCTCAAGCAAGACAACCCTAGTCTCCCCATGAACTTAAACATCGAGTGTAAGGCTCGCTCTCAACATTTATAGTCATACTTTGCTTCGTGGTAGCTTAAAGAATACATAGCAGCAAGAATGTAAATCATAACCGTCTTACAGAGAATTATTCTATTACATGATCTAGGGGGCGTACCCCTGATAACATCAGTTACCAATTCTCAAATCCACACCTTTCCTTACATTAACCTTTAAATACCGGTTCGGGAAACAGGATTAGAGTCCATTTCTAATCTTTAGGCCCCGGCCTCATCAAAAGCTCCTTAATATCTAAGAGCCATACCTGATGTCCACGGGTCCTCGGAGAAAGCCAAAGGTACTCATACTGCAACAGGAAACTATAGGGGTATAAGCTACACTAGCTTAGTGAGTGGAACTTCCGAATTACAATTAACACAACACATTCAACCAAGTAATTAAGCAACCAAGTGAAATGCATCAACAAGTGAGTTTAGCAAACATATGACCAGCCGGAAATCATATGTGGATGGACTTGCGCCCTCCATCCCGGGTTAGCAGATTAACAATCCTGCGGTACGACGCCGTTTAAGCTCACGGTCAACTGAACATAAATTTTTTTATGGATCACGATTAACCAACAAGTATTCGTTTTATGGATCACGAAAAACCAACCAATGCTAATGCTCCATCCCCATCGTGATATGAATGAATCCAATTACAATTAAGTCAAATATTCATTAATTCAATTCTTTTAGGTGGCCAACAATTATTCGCAGACATTCAATATAATATACAAAAAAAATCAATCAGTAGCTTAACACCCGGTTTCGATTTTTCTTAAGGTCCATTTCACACTTCAACACAGACAAATCTATAATTCCCATATAACCCCATCATACACAATCATCCTTTTTATCTTCTCCTAGCTACTAGTGCGACTATCATTACAATCACAAGCAATAATTGAAATCGGAAGAGGAACTCACTCGGCCATGGTACGCCGGTCTCTTATCAATGGTGGTCGGGTGATACGGTATCGTCGTGTTCGGGTTCACCTACCAAATAAGAATAGCCTAGTAAGAATCTCATCACTAAACTAATTCAAACTATGTATCTATACTTCACAAAATCGGAATTCTCGCTATTTGCGGAAGTTCCAACTTAAAACGGCCATAACTCGGTCATTTTAACTCGGAATTTCGCAAATTTTATATCGATCTCTATCTACTTCGAAAGATCTATCTATTTCTAGTATTATTTTCAAGTTTTGAAAATAGCAAGGCCACGGAACAGTGGGATCAGTTCTGTTCTGTCACTTTCCCGATTTCGAAAAATTGTATCGCTTTTGATAAAAATGTTCCTAGTTGATGATTCATGCATGAATGGTATAGGAATGAATTACTAACATGAATGGCATGTAATGGACTCAATATATGCATGGTCATGATGATTTTGTGATAATAAACTCTTATGAACTCCTAAGTGTTAGAAAATTCCATAAAGGTTATTTCTAAAAAGCTATTCTTCCACTTTACACTCCTTAGGGTTTCTTTGGCTTTTAATCTTGTAATCCACTTGTTATCTAACTAAAATTAAGTTCTCAAAGTCTATATTAATCATGGCCTTCATTCATGTATAAAATTCCCATTTTTCATTTAGTAAACATGTCTTTGAACAAGCTTTTTGTAAAAATCCGAATTTTCCAAATTTCATTTTCTTGCATTTTTCTTAAGGAAAAACTTGTCTAATGCATTAAAAATTGAAGCTCCAATATATATATTATCTAAGGACTTCATTTAGCTTATAAAACATCCAATTTAGACTTAAATACCAAGTGTTCTTGTAGGCATGAACCTAAGTTACGAATTTTAACTATTGATCAACATACCAATATTTTCCATTCTAACTCCACCACTTGTTTTACATTCCTATCATGCCTAAACTCATCTAAACTTATGAAAATTATTCTTTCAAGATATCTACTACACATACCCTTCATTTTTCATATGAAATATGAGTTCAAAAGTGATTTTGGTGGTCTTTAAAGTAGGGTTTCCATTTCATCCGAATTTTCAACATTTCATATTTGACAAAGTCCTTCCTTTTTCAATGTTCTTGCTTCCTATATGCAAAGACCCACTATCTAACACCTCTATACATGATCAAGACTACACTTTTATGATCATCAATGCATGAAAATAAAAAAAATCATGAACATGAACATAGATGAAGATGTGAATGTCTAACCACTAGATCTACTAAATATCATGCATGATTCATGAGTCTCATGGTATGAACATGAATATTTATGCATGATCCCTACTTTACATGCATGAACATAACACTATCTTCAACAAAAACTCATTTAAACTTTAGATCCACTTCTTGTGATGGCTTGAGATTCTTGTTTTAGTGTTTTCTCATCCCTAACATATGATCATTGGGATTAAATGTGAGAAACACACAAGAATAGCTTTGCCATTGCAAGATCTAGGAAGAACAAAGCTTAAAATCACATTAATGGAGATTTGGAGTAGAAAAGAAGAAGATTTGAGCTTGAGTGTGGGTGGGAGAGAGGGAGGGGCTCACGGCAATTTGAGAGAGAGGAGGAAGAGAGTTTAACCTTTGACAATTTTTGAAAGAGTGAAAAATGAAGAGAGAGAATAAACATTTAGTATATATATTAAGTGGATTAGGGTTTTGGTTAATAAAATAAATGAAGAAAAGGCAAAAATGAGGGGAAAGAAGGGGAGGGGCGCCGGGGGGGGGGGGTGCTTTGTGTGTGTGTGTTGAATAAATGTAATATTTGTGTCAATTAATTAGGAAACAAAATTTCTTGGAAAAGAAAATTGTAATGAGTAGTTGTAAGGATGTAAGAATAGGGTATGGGTATTGTGTAGTATAGGTTGTACTTGTGAATAGTAGACAAAACATCTACTTTACCAGTTGTAACGAAAATACGGAAAAGCTATAACTGTAATTTTTATAGCTCGAAAAATTATAAAATTGATATTTTTGGAATCCTTATAAAATTACGGTTCTAATGAACATTCCGGAACATTTTTCCCAAATCCATGGTCCGGGGCACGCTTTTCCGTAATTGAGCTCGGAAGGCCCGGAATTGAAAAATTCCCGAATTTAAAACTTTCAAAGGTTTAAAATATACTTTAGAATAACAATTCAAATTCATTTACTTTACAAAATCTCTTTTATTATGAAATCGAAGAAAAGCCGAATCTAGGGTTTCTAGGCTCCTCTCACTAAGCTAGAATCGAACCGATATAGGGTTTCGTTCTCCGGTTTCCAAAGTTCGTCCGATTACTATACGATCATTAGGAGAACTAGGGTATACCTTATAAGAATAATAATAATAATAATAATAATAATAATAATAACAACAATTTAGGTCACTAAAAATATTAAGTCGTACTGGAAGACTCACTAATTACCGGTAGTAACGAAATACGAACAGATTTGTAAAATTAGATAATTCTAGCTATGTGAAAATTTGTAAAACTAATAACTTAGAGATCCTTTAGAAATATAAGTCTAACGGCATTAAAACATATTCTTAACATTTCGAATCCCAGAGCGCGTTTTTCGAAACTGGCACCTGATCTGATTGGAATAGGTCGGAATTTCATTGATCTCATCTTTACAAAGTATCCCAGACCTAATGCGGACCGATTACACCTTTTTCTTCTTGTTCCAACTCCTGGGTTTAGGAATACACGATTGCCGGGTCTAGGTATGGAGTTTCTCGGAGATTCAAGGACTTAGGTTTCCGGGTTGACCTCCCGGTTCGCCCCTTTGCCAAAATAAAAACTAATATTTTATACTTACATGACTTATTTGATTGGTGAGATTTATTTTAAGGGCGATTTCATAAGAACTTAGTATCTTACAACATTCCCGGAATTCTTTGGATTGGGTTTTATTTCCGAAGGTTAATTACTATTTACTTTTTAGCAATTTGCTTTAGGGCTCCATTTTACCCGAATTTTGTAAGTTATAGCTAATTAGAAAATTTGTCGTACATAGGGGTTTTAGAATGGAAGTATGTTGAGTTGCTAGCTTATTTCTGAGATTTCTTATTTCTCTCACGATTTAGAAATTTCCGGGTTCGTTCAGAGTTTGGGACCTATCTAAGTTCGGTTTTAATTTGGAGTGGCTTTTAGGGTTTTATTTTCCAAGTTCATCTCCTAGACTATTTACTGAAAATTTCCGGGGCTTACAATAGATGTTTGAAAGCTAGATCTAAGTGTAATGATCAGCTTAGATGCATGAAATGAAGCATACTACTATAGCAACAATGTAGTAGGAAGATTCCTGCATGAAATCATTACTATATGAACATTTATTATGATCATGACAAAATATGAGCTTTAATCATAAGATCAACAACTTGTGATGGCTTGATCTTCATGTTCTAGTGGTTTCATGTCCCTAGCATGAAGCACATGTGGATTTTTATGAATCCACACATGAATGATCTAGCCATTACATGTTTTTGTGGTGGTAAGGTTTACATCTATACCTATTGAGCTTTGTAAGCAAGAGAAGTTGAAGAAAAAAAAATGTGAGAGTGTGTGTATGGGGAGGGGGTATCACGGCAAACAAGAGAGGAAGAGGGAGAGTTTGTGAAAAAATTTGCAAAAGTGAAAATGGAGAAAGTGAATGAAGGCATAAAAGAGTATATATAGTGACGGTTATTAGGGTTTTGTACACATAAAATAAAAGAAGAAAAATAGAACAATTGAGAGGGAAATAAGGGGTGGCGATGGGGGGGGGAAAGGTTGTGTGTGTACACCGGCCATAAAGGAGAGAGAGGGAGAGAAAATGAATTTTGCACAATTTTTCAAATTAATTGTGTAATAAAATGTGTTGGAAAAGTAAATGTAAGGAATATGATGTAATGAGATAAGGTTTGATTGTAAGGATGTAAGAATAAGGGTATGGCTTGTGAGTGTGAGTAGGTATGGGCTTGTACTTGTGAATAGTAATGAATAGTAGATTAGACGATTAAATTACTGATTAGTAAAGAAAATATGATAAAAATGCTATAATTGTAATTTTTATAAATCGAAAAATTATAATAAATATACTTTTGAATTCCTTATTAAATTCTGCTCTTAATGAGCATTCCGGAATATTTTTCTAATTTCGAGTCCTAGGCCCCGATTTCCCGAAATGGATCCCGGTCGAGTTCGAAATAGATAATTTCTCGAAAACTGATCTTTTTATATTTCGATATATTCTTTAGAACTATAATCTATATTATTTAGCTCTCAAAAGTTCTACGATTTAATTCTCGGTGAAGTCGGACTTAGGGTTTTTAGGCTTCTTTCTAACCATAGCTATTCCGATTTAGGGTTTCGATTTCCGATTCGGTTCTCAGAGTTAAGCTTGGTTTACCACGAATGTAAGCCCCTGGAAAATTTTCAGTAAATAATTCTAAGATAAACTTCGAAAATAAACCCCAAAAATCACTCCAAATTAAAACCAAACTTCAATTAGTCCAAAAACACGAACAAATCCAGAAATTTTCGAATCTTAAGAAAAATAAGAATTCTTAAAAACAAAATAAGAACTTAACATACTTCAATTCCATAACCACTACATATAACAAATTTCATATTTAACTCCGACTTATAAAATCTGGTAGTATAAAGCCCAAAAAATAAATTATTAAAAAGTAAATAATGAAACTTTCGAAAATATAACTCAATTCAAGAATTCCGAAAACATTAAGAGATATTAAATACTTACAAAAATAAAATTTAAAATAAACTTCTCAAATAAATATGTTGTATAAACATAAAATATCAATTTCTAGATTGGCAAGGATCTAAATCGAAAACCCCAACCGGAATACAATAGCTTAAGTCTGGCAATCTAGCGCCCTTAACCCTAGAGGACGAGGTGTGGTTTAAATATGTAGAATAGCTCGTAGTAATATAAGTTTGTTTAAAAATATTAGATTAGTAAATTTTTAACCTATTTCGAACCCATTCGGATACAGACTTCGAAAACGAGTCACGAGACTCGAGATATAAAGAATATACCATTAGTACCGTTAGACTCGAAATTTCATAAGAATTCCAAATATATCAGTTATATAATTTTTCGGGTAATAAAAGTTACATTTATAACTTTTTATCGTATTTTCATTACTACCGGTAGTTAATTAGTCATTTGCACTATTCACTTTTATTTCATTACACAATTTTATTATTCTTATAAAGCCTTATATTTTTAGATAAATATTTTATATATTATAGAAAATTTTGTTTTTCTAAAGTTTAGTTAGTTTTAGGTTTTTACGGGATCAGATTCTGTTTAAGACCCGATACTAAAAATAAAATAATTTAATTTAATAATTTGAAAATATTTTAAAAATATTTTTATTTTCATAAAATAATTTTTTATAATTTTTCGAGTTATAAAAATATTAGTTATAGCCCATATTCACGTATTTTGATCATACCGGTAACATATTCATTGAAATACTAAAATAATTCAAATAAATATTTAATTTTATTCATGAAAATTCTGCCACTTATTTAAAAATATTTTTCCTAATTTTATTTTGTATTTTTCTTAATAGAAAGCACTTTTTCCAACCCATACTTCAAGTACACCTTACACATATCACTTCCTTTTCACTTCAATCTTTCTACACTTTATCCCACACTTCTTGGCATAAATTTTGACCTTTTTTGCTGCCCTTGTCCCTTGATTTAATCCCAATTTGACTAAAATAATTATATTCCACTCTTCTTAAAGAAGCAACACATACACATTTATTACACATTTCAATTTTAAGTCAAAATTCAAACAAATTCCCTCTCTCTCTCCTCTCTCACCATTCACGTGCAGCACTATTCTTGGTTGCCTTTGTTTTACTTTTTTCTTTCTTTCTTACAATTAATACACTCATTTTCTCTCTTTTCATTTAATCACTTTTCCTTTTTCATTCCTTAGCTTTTTCTCTCTCTTTTTCCTCTCTTTTCTTCTTCATTTTTGCTCTTATTTTTACAAGAACCTTGCTGTCCCCACTTCTAAAAAATTGCTCTCATACTTCATTCTTGAAGATTTTTAAGCAAACTTTCTTCTCAAAGCTTCCATAGATGATATAGGTAAAATATATGAGAGTTTCATGCATCAAATGACATTCCATTAGCTTAAAAGCTAAGGATGATGATGCCAAAAATGAAACACTCCTCTTCTCTATGATTATTATCTTGTATCATTATTATTTTCTTGTTTAAAGTTGTTATATTTTGTAGATCTAATTTTTTTTGTAACTTTGATTTTCATTTATGCCATAGATCTTGTTATTTGAGTTATTATTTTTGTTATTGCTTATGATTTATACATATATTCATCATTTACATGACCATCATGGCGTTCATGCACTTATAACTAGTTTAGAAGACTAGATCTAGTTGTTTTAGGTTCATACATGCATTAGACTTTTGTTTTAAGTTCATGAACAACTTGTAGTAGCATGATGATAGTAGAAATGTTTTAGAAGACTCAAGATCTATTTTATTTTCAACAAAAATATTTTTAAAAATTCGGATGAAAAATGAACCATATTTAGAAAAGTTATTTTTCAACTTCAAAATGTGTATTTTTCATTTAAAATGAAGGCTTAGGGTATAGATAACATAAATGAGTGATTTTGATGAGTAAAGTTTAGATATATGAGTTTATAGTTACTACCATGGATTTCTTTTAGATTTATGTTCATATTAAGTATAGATCTTGGTTTTGAACTTAAACAAAAATAGTGAAATCCATATTTTGGCAAGACCCCTATTTAAAAACCACTTTCCAAGTATCAAAGTGAACATTTTACTTAAGATAATGAAGGCTTAATGTATGTATATCATCAAGACTTCTTTTTAGAAGAATCAAAGTGATTTTCAAAATAAAAATTCTATTTTCGGATTTTGGCCAAGGCATATTTTAAAAACATGTTTTCCAACTCAAAAATGAAGTTTTTATTTAAGAAATGAAAGGCTCTTAGGATAGGATATGTAAGGAATGATTTTCATAAGTTTAGATAGATTTTATCAAAAGATATGTCCAAAAATAAATTTTGTAAATTCGGATCCCGACCAAGACCAATTTTGAAAACCCATTTTTCAACTTCAAAACAAGACTTTTATTAAAGAAATGGAAGCCTTAAGTGGTAGGTTTGATTAGGAAATGGTTTTTGAAAGATTAAATGAGTTTTACAAAGAAAACAAGCTCAAATGAATTTCTCAAAATTCGGATTTGAAAATAGCCATAATTCAAACACTTATTTCCAAATGTCAAAATGATAATTTTGATAGGAATACATAATAAAGACCAAGTTTTGATAAGGATAAAAGAAGTTTATCAAAGTATAATCTTAGAATAACAAATGGTTTCCAAGAATAGGTTAAACAATGTTTTCATTTTTTAAAATTTTGAAAAATTCGTACTTAGGCAAACAACCTATGTAAACACCTATTTTCTAACCCCAAAATGAAGGTTTTTATTGAAATAATGAAGGTGATGGTTATATAGATCATCAAGGTTGAGTTTTGATAAAATAAAATATGATTTTGCAAGAAGAAAAACTATTTTTCCTAAGTCTAGTAAAATTCAAAGTTTGCAAAGTAAAGGTTTTCAAAAAAAAGAAAGAATTCTTGATATTATATGTATACATATAGGTAGATCATCTCATAATCTTCATGGCAATGGCTTATAGGTAATACATATATGCATGATGCATTGTAGAAACAAAGTATGAAAATTGAGTTTATCCGAAATTTGTAAATTCAAATGATTCCAAAGCCATGCCTTAAAAACTCATTTATCAACTCCAAAACTTGTGTTTTATAGAAAAATGAGGAGTTTAGGTCATAGGTGTCATCAAGTAATGATTTTGATAAATTAAGATGGGATTTGCTAAGAAAAATATATAGAACAACGAGTATAAATGAAGTAGGAAAAATTGAGTTGTTGTCATTTCAGGAAATTCGTAACAATGGAATAATGGCATGAAAACTCACATTTTCCAAACTCAAATTAGAAGTTTCATCAAAGAAATGAAGTCCTTAG
Source organism: Combretum micranthum (assembly GCA_024138025.1). Lineage (NCBI taxonomy): Eukaryota > Viridiplantae > Streptophyta > Magnoliopsida > Myrtales > Combretaceae > Combretum > Combretum micranthum. The sequence goes on along the minus strand of JAMXBD010001177.1, from coordinate 351,144 downwards.
TGGCTAGGCATGGTTGAGCTTAATTTCCTAAATATCAAATGATTTTTACTTAGAGAAATCACTTAAAAACTAATTTTTACAAAATTCGGATTTTGGAATCAACCCCACTTAAAAACATGTTTACAAAGTGCAAAATGGAAATTTTTATGTAGAAATGAAAGTCATAAGTAATGGATATAATGAAGACTCAATTTTAACAAAAATAATTATATTTTCTTAAGAAATAAATCCAAGACAAATGGAAATGATCAAAGTTAGAAAACTAGACTTTTCATAAGTAGTTGTTATTATGATCTTGCAAAATAAAAAGTTATAAAATTTCCTTTTAGCAAAAATCATTAAGATTATGCATACATTAAGCTCATCTCATGTCACTCATGTTAGGAGATCATTCATATTGCATGTATACTTGATTCATCAAATAGAAACATTTCAAACATTTACAAAACTATTTTTCGGAAATTGAAATTGTTACTGCCCTAATCTGATCCGACCTTTTTGAAGCTTCAAAGTTTTCAAAACTTAAATATATATAATTAGATAGATCTTTCGAAGGAGATAAAAATCGATATATAATTTGCGAGATTCCGAGTTAAAATGACCAAGTTATAGCCGTTTTAAGTTGGAATTCCCGCTTAGGACGAGAATTACGAATTTGATAGTTCGTATAAAATCGTTTGAATTAGTTTGAGTTGAAATACTTATTAGAATATTACTTCCTTTTTAGGTGATCCCGAAATCGACGATTCCCTACCACCGGATTACTTGTACTAAAAGACCGGTGATCCAATGGCCGAGTGAGTTTTCTCCCTATTTTGTTACCTTATTTGTGCTTGTAGCTAGTCGTATTAGAAGTATAGGAACAAGATAAAAATCAATATGAATGGGGATGGGATATATGATGAGACTGTGATGAATGTATGCCAAAGAATACTTAACCATATCGAAACCACGATTTGATTGGATAACTACACTGTTCATATTATTTCTGCTATATGTATGATATTGGTTGATCACTCTAAAGAATGTATGAATATTTTACCTAATCAAAAATTAAATTGGTCATGCATCGCATCGGACATATTGCATTTGGTAGCATGCTATTCCTACGCAGGTTGATGGGTATGGTCCATTGATGACTCATTTTGATAACGAGACCAATGCCAGAGCTCATTCATGGGAGCTAAGGCGCATCAGGGATGCATTCCATGTGTGAGCCTAGCCAAGTCGAGTGCTATGAGTAGAGGGCTTGGAGACTAGCAGCGGTCGTGTAGACTTCAATACCATCCCTAACCCAAGATACGGAGGGCGTAAATCCGTTCTGTGTGTGGATTCCGGATACCCATACATAATTGCTTGCTCACGTGTTTGCTCATGCATGGCATATGGTTGATTATAACTTGCTTGTTATGGTACGAAATTAAGGGAATTCTCACTAAGCTAGTATAGCTTATACCCCAATAGATGTTTGAATGAACAGGTTATCTCAAGAATGCTAAGTGGGGACCAAGATGGTTGAAGCCGAGAATGACTTCGACATTCGGTAAGGATTAAGGATGTTTGAAGTTATTGGCTATATTTAATGATTGCCTTGTAATAGTTTATGTAGGGAAGTCTGTGGATGAATGTAATTGAGGTAATGATTTGTATTTTGAAGTATAGTGATTCGTATATGAAGTGTAGTGATCTGTATCTGAAGTATAGTGAATTGTATTTTCTTTACATTGTTACTCGAGTGTATCAATATAAAATGTATCTCTCCAATGTGTCTCCTCTATGTGTTAGACGCCTTGTATATAGTATAGAAGCCTTCATGACTGAGGCGGTCATTCTTAGGCTTTAATATTGTACGGCGGACTGCCACGTTTAGGATACCCTTCGGGGTATGACAAAGAAAGCCAGGGCTTACAAGCTCACTTTTTATTTATTTATTTTCATGCAATGCAATTTATTTACTTTTATGCTATTTTTAATACTAGTCTTTCTAGTCTTAAACTTGTCCTTATCAAGTTAAAACAATATTTTCTCTTTTCTTTTCGGGACTAGTCTATTTCTTAGTCCGAGAGCCTTGATTCAAAGCTAAGACTCTCAATACTTGACTTATATTATTTTGCTAGTTATTTCGTTGTTATAATTTTGCTTGTTATTGTTCTCATATTCATGCAAAATAAATACTGTTGTCTAAACCATCAAGTTCAAACTATACTTTTACAAAAGAGATTTTTGCCACGAAAGGAAAGTCCTAAAAGAAATTTAGAATTAATAAAAGGAATCTATTTTCTCAAAACTTTAGAAAGAACTCATTATGATTTTTAGAAATATCATCATTTTTTAAAGGCTTTTTCTAAAACCATAACTTTAGAAGTAATAGAGTTGTTTTTCAAAAATAAGGAAGATGAATCCTTGTTATGAAAATGTTTTTCCTTAGAAACATAATCTAAAAAGGGAATGTAAGTTTTCAAACTAAGATTTAAAAAGTATGAAATGATACGTAGAAAACTAATAGGAAAAGTGATACTAATGTTGAAAGTTTCAAAAGGAAAAATAGAAATTCATTTTTGATAGAAAAGTCATCAAAGATAATATTAAGATACACATAAAATACTTTTTGAAAGCAAAAGAATCAAAATATCCATTTTTAAAGGATTTACAAAAGGATTTCTTGTAAATTATGATTTTTCCAAACTTATAACTAACATTGCATTTACTAAAGAATTATTAGTTGGACAACGAATACTTGAGCATGCATGAAATATGAGCTATATAGCTATAAAAAGGAATTTCTCAACTATATAAATAACTAAGTATTTATCAAAGCAATTTTGATGATTTGATGATTGAAACGAATGCTTTTGGGATGGGAAATTTTGTGGTGAATCTGATCGCCACTGTTTTGGAGCTTAAATGATCTGGTTTGATGAAAATAGTTTTAGAAATGGATAAATCTTTTCGAATGGATTGAAAATGGTATATTATATGCGTAATTCCGATGTTAAAATGACCAAGTTATGGCCATTTTAAGTTAGAATTGTCTTCTATACGAACTTTGATGTTCTTATGACATAGTTTTATCAAATTACAAGAGAGTTATCTAGAAATACTCATTATGGGTATTTTTCTTGACTAGTAATCCTGAGAAAGAATACCTGTATCTTGATGATTATTTTAACTAAGTAGATTGTTCGAACGACTCATCCATTTAGAAGAAGTATCGCCGTGGCCACGTGAATTTAATTTCCTTAACTTGTACTTGATTGTGCTTGTAGTATAGATGCATTAGAATTAAGGAAAGACAAAATACGATGTATGTAAAGTTGTATGAAAGAACACTAAGAATATCAAGGTGGGAATTGATTATAAGAATTACTTGTCTTAGTATAGAAATTGATATGTCTGAAATTCTATGAGCACCTTAAAATTGACTATAATGATGCTATGATATTTTAAATAAATTGATTCATGCATACCACGAAGTGAGTCACATTGCATGGAGTTATTATCCTTGGGTGAAAAGGATAGTAATACGGTCGAAAGCAACACTTGGCGATAATAATCGAAAGCGATTGCTTAGCGACATGGAATTAAACCAATGCTTGGCGATAATTCAAAAGCATGGCTCAACCCGAGTAGACTTAATATGCTTGTCGGTAATGATCGAAAGTATAACTTAACTAAAGCTACTCGTTTTGAGATTACTCATCACCAAAACCCTGAATGGAAGGTGCAAATCCATTCAACATATAGTTTCCAGAAAACTATATGCCTTGCTTGCTCACTTGTATGTTGCATTTCACTTGGACGCTTAAATAACTTGTTTAATTTTTGCTACTCAAGTCTTTGCTTATGGAAATAATTCTCACTGAGCCTATTAGATTATACCCTTATAGATATCTTTTGCAGTTTAGTTATTTGAGGTTGAGGCCACGAGGACCTTGCGGCTAGGTATATTCCCTTTTTAGTTAAGGAATTTTTAGATGAAGTTTAGCATTAGTTTAGATGTAGACTTCATAGAAAATTTCTAGTAATTCAGCGGGGTAATGCCCCAAGGCTTGTAAGATAATTATTGATGAATGAATGAATATTGTGATTTTCATTTCTTAATTTGTTATTATATCTTCTTAAGCTTCATATTTCAAAGTGTGGTCCTCTAAGTATTGTAAGAGCACATCTTACACCTAATATCCAAGCTTATGGGAATGACTGTGGTTGTTATACTTAAACTTTAATATTAAGTATGGCAGACTGTTACGTTTAGGATACCCTTTGGGGCATGACAGTTTGTCAGGTATTCTCCAACATAGAAGGGCTACAAGTGTTATCAACCACCTGTACAAAAATTTTATGTCTCTATAGATATCACTTTTGAAGGGGGTCAATCTTTTTTGCCTCAGCTTTATCTTCAGGGGGAGTCTAGCTCTACTAGGGAAGATAAGGAAGAGGATCCTTTTTTTCTTGACTTACCCATCTCACAACCTCCTTTATCTGGGTCCAGGTCACCTTTACAGGAGCAAATACTCCTACAGCTCGAACTTGAATTATCTTAATTGTCCCCACAAGAACTAGACCTTGTGCAAATCTAAAACTTAAACTCTACTCCTGAAAATGAGGTTTGCATAGATTCAATTCTCTTGCTTGTTCCATCTAATTTTGACTTACCTATTGCCTTGCAAAAAAGGACATGAGAGTGTACTAAACACCTATGATATCCTTTGGCCAAATCAGTGTCTTTTTATAGGTTTTCTTCATCATACAGGAGTTTCTTAGTCAACTTAAATACCATCTCAATCCTAACACCTTTTCTGAAGCTTTTTTTTATGAGAAGTGGTAAGAGGCTAAGAGAATAGAAAAGGAGGCACTTGAGAAGAATAGAACTTGGGAAATTATAGAGTTACAAAAAAAAAAAAAAAGAGTAGTGATCCGTTTGAAATGTATAGAAAAATAAAGCACGGATTACTAATAGCAAGTATAATGAATCGAATCAAATAATATAGAAAAATGAGTCAAGTATCGTTCCCATAAGGAATTCTTATAATTACTAGACCGGTATCAGTTTAAACTAATATTTAGGCTATTGACTTTGAGATTTTCTAATCTACTTCTAAAAATAGATACTAAATAAGTATAAGATGAGAGAATGAGATAGATATATCAAACAAAATGTGGAAGAAGCAGAATCCATTCTAATCTTTGCTAATCATATTGAAATTATATCATATGAATAGTTAATGTAAACCCCCAAATTTTTGGAATCGGTTTAACTTAAAACCCTAAACCAGAAGTCAACCGGATTTCCAAAGTCAACAAAACCCTAGTTTACCAAAACCACTTAAGTCCGCATTGCCGTTTTCTTTAGCCCTGGAAAACAAAGTTGGAATAATTAGCTAGAATAGTTCGTAATAACTATAGGTTATATAAAAATATCAGTTTTGCGAATTTCGGGTGTCCTTTGAACCCAATCGGACTCAGTTCTTGAAAAATGTCAGGAACCCCGGAATAGTAAAAATATTCGAATATACTTTAGATTCGTAAAAATATAAGATTTTCAAAAATATCAATTTCGTAATTTTTCGTAAGTAAAAATAACAGATATAGCTATTAAACGCGTATTTTCTCACTACCAGTACTTTATTAGTCATATCTACTTTACATTATACTATTCATTACTATTCTACACTATTCTTTTATCTCTACTTTTTCTTACACCTACTCTTACAAACACCATAACCTATAACCTTTATTTTTTACCTTTCTCATAACTTTATTTCACATCTACCTTACATATTACATCTTTTATTTAACAAAAATAAAATCACTCTCCCTCACATCACTCAATGGCCGGTGCCCCTCTCCCCACATGCCCTCAATTTGTTTCAATTTTTCATTTATTTTAATCACACAAAAATCACTCCACATTTTCCTATAAATACCCCCCTCCTCTTTCACTTTTTTCACACATTCACTACCCACAAATTTCTTACAAAAACTGTCCCAAAATCTTTCTCAAAACTCTCTCAAAATACCATCCCAAAACTCTCTCAAAATAATTCCAACAACTTCTACCAACAAACTAAAACCCATAACCACATAACAATACCCAAGTCTTCTTTAGGTAACCACTTCATATTATTTTCTTTTTCTTCATGTCATGTGACTTTACATGACTATAGTGTGAGTTTCTAAAGACTGCAAGTTGTGGAAGCTATTATGTTATGTATTGTTCTTGTTCATGAAAAATCTATTTATGTTCATATTATTGTTACTATATCTAAATATTATTATGTATATATATATACATATTCTTTAGAGCATATAAGCTCACTTGTAATTTATTTACCTTCATGCAATTTATTTATTTATTTTTCCTTTACAATTTTATTAATTCCTTGCAATTTATTTATTTATTCCTTGTTATTTTAAGACTAGTCTCTAGTCTTAGACTTGTTCTCATCAAGTCAAAACAAGTTTTCCTTCTTTCATTTTATTTTTATTTTTAGGACTAGTCTACTTCTTAGTCCCGAGAGTCTTGAAAAAGCTAAGACTCCAATACTTGACTTTATTACTTATGTTATTTTTCTTGCTATTATTTTTCTCATAAATCATGTTCATTTAAATTGTTGTCTAAAGTTTCAAGTTCTAAAAATGAATTGACAAAAAGGGAGATTTGACATTTAGGAACAAGTCTATGTAAAGTAGAAATTCTATGGTTTAAAAACAAAAAGAAAGTTATCTCTTTTCAAGTACAAGAAGAAACCACTAAGATTTTAGAAATCACTTTAAAAAGTTCTTAAGTCACATATTGTTACACTTTGTTTTATAAAGAAAATAAAATTTTTATGATGATTTTTTATGAAAAACATAAAAACATGAGGAAAGAATGAGAATTTTTCAAATAAAGATTTTTGCAAACAAATTTGTATAGTAAAAATAAATAGGAAGAATAGTGTATTTTCTAAAAACTCCAAAATAGTATTAGTATAGAAAACTTAGAAGGAAGAAAATTTATTTTCAAAAAGTTACTTGGATATATATATAAGCCAACATAAAACATGTTTGTAAAATAAAAGAAACAAAATAATCATTTCAAGGATTTTACAAAATTCTTGTAATCTATATTTTTCTAAACAACTCCAAAACCGACATAATTTTTCTTGAGTAAAATAAATGAACAACAAACACTTGAGCATAATGAATATGAGCTAAGTAGCCATAAACAGAGAATTTTTCAACTATATAGATAACTAAGTATTTATCGAGCAAGTTTTAAATGGGTGAACCCTAGTTGTTTTTAAGTTGGAAAATTCGTGGTGAAATTCGTCACCACTTTTTCGGGCCTAAATGGTTTAGTTTGACAAAAATAGTTTTGGAAATGGGTAGATATTTTCGAGTAGGTAGAAATCGGTATATTATATGCGCGATTTTGAGTTAAAATGACAAGTTATGGCCATTTTAAGTTGGAATATTCCTTTACATGAACTTTAACGTTCTTTTGACATTGTTTTGTCAAAATTCAAGAAAATCATCAAGGAATGCTCATTGTGGGTATTTTCTTTGGCTAGGTGACCCGAGAAAGGATTCCTTTACCTCAAAATTATTTCGATTAAGTGGAGTGTGTGAACGACTCATCCACATAGAGGAATAGTCGATATGGCATCGTGAGTTTATTTCTTTTAAATGCTATACTTGTTGTGCTTGTAATTTAGTTGCACTAGAAGGTAAGAAAAGATAAATGGTTATGTATAGAAATAATTCTTTGAAAGAATCCTAAGAATATCAAAGATGGAATTGATTTAAATTGTTTGTTTTAGTATAACACTTGCTTTGTATGAAATGCCTTGATCACCTTAAACTGATAATAATAATGTTATGGTATTATAAATAAATGGATTCATGCATGCACGAAGTGAGTCACATTGCATTTTGGGTTATTATCCTTGGTGAGAAGGATAGTAAGCTCATGTCGAAAGCCACACTTGACGGAAGATCCGAAAGCGATTGCTTGGCGGCTTAAGGGAAATGCTTGGCGGAAAATCCGAAAGCAAAGTCATTTCAAGTAGATTCGAAATGCTTAGCGATGAGTGCTCGCAAGCTTAAAATTTTTTTAACTAAAACTACTTGATTTGAGGTTAAGTATCACCAAACCCCGAATGGAGGGTGCAAATCCATTCAACATATAGTTCCGGAAAACTATATGCCTTGTTTGCCCACGTGTATGTTGCATCCCATTTGATTGCTTAATCAACTTGCTTGAATCTTTGTTACAAGAAGTTATTTATGCAAATAATTCTCACTAAGCCTATTAGCTTATACCCCAATAGATATTTTTTTCCATTTCCCTACTTATGGTTAAGGCCACGTGGACCTTGCGGACAGATAATTTCTTTTAGATAAAGAATTCTAAGATGAAGTTTAGTATTAGAGATAATGTACAAATATCTTGTAATAGAATAGTGATCTTGGGAAATGTCTCTAAGTTTGTAAAACCATTGCTATGAATAAATGTTTATTATGAATTCTCTTTTCTTAATATGTTTTTATATCTCCTTAAGCTTCATAATTCCATATATGGTCCTCTAAAGTTGAGTACGCCTTACACTTAATATAAAAGCTTTTGGGAATGGCTAAGGTTGTCATACTTAAGCTTTAATATTGAATGTGGCAGACAGTCACGTTTAGGGTACCCTTTAGGGCGTGACAGTTAGAATTATAGATATTTATATGAAATCGACAAAACCTAAAACTACAAGTTTTAGGAAACCACAAAATAATATAATAGCTTCCGCTAAATAAATTATTAATGGAATCGAATCTACAATTATAAACCTCCCGATTTTTCAATTGTCTAATATTCTAAATCAATTTCTCCTAATTCCTTAGTAAGAAATTAAATTAAAATATTGCATGAATCATATGAGTCAATTTCTAAACTAGATTAAACTACGCCGCTTCCGCATTGTTGTTTAATCTTATTTTATGAATTCTTATGAACCCTAACTCTTCTTCCGAATTATCAAGATTCTTATCAATCTAATTCCATACAGAAACAAGATAAATAATTAGAATTCAATACAAATATTCTAAAATTCTAACAACCCTATAATATAATTTCAACGATCATTTTAGCATAATTAGAACTTCATCTCTTCCCACAAATAAGATTTAGTGTTCATGAATAATTCAACTATCAGATAAGAAAATGAAATGATATCATATTAAACAGATAAATCAAACAAAAGAATTTCATAAGAAATAGGATTAGAAATCACCAATTCGATTGTTTAGATCTTCACTTGCAAACTCTTTTCAATACAAAGATTTTAATCTCTCAAACTCTTACAAAGGAATTGTAAACTATCTATTTTCATATGTATTCTCCAATGAAGAAAACCTATCCTTATATAGAAGAAAATTCAGACTCTTTAATTGCAAAATCTTGCAGTTACAACATCGCATGTCGGCGGCTTATAGGTGGCGTAAATATGAAAAGTCATTAAACGCTGGCAGTGTTAACTTCGGCCTTACATTTTAACCTTCTGTGGATAAGCTACGCCGTTTGAAAGCCGGCGTATCGCTTGATTTACCCGGAGTATGTTGAAGGCCGTGTTGTTGATAATTAAGGCTAGCAGCTTTGATAACAGCCTTAATTATTTCAATATGTGCACTATGAAAGCCATCTCAACGCCACAGCTTTGAATCCCAGAAAGCCGACGTTGGATAAATTTGCAGACGCTTGCTTTAATCCTTTACACTAGCAGCATTAAGCCAGCCTTTTTTGTTGTTTGGTGTTCCTCATCCTACACCGCCTCAATGCCGGCGGCGTAGAGGCGGCCTTTAAGTTGTTGAGTTCTAAGCTAGCACTACGCTGGCGGCTTTGACTCAAGAGATACCGCGTATCCTCTGAATTTTCCTTTTCTCTATTCAATTATGCTTGTTTTTCATTCGTTTACTCCATTTAAACCTGAAACATGAATTTAATCAAAACAAGTATCTATTCAAGCAATTTTAATAGAATTTAAGATAGGTTTATTCAAATTGCACATAGAAAAAGTTATATAAAATATGATCTTATCAAGTAGTGGCATGCAAGTAGGTGTTTCCCGTGAATTACAAATCGGATGGATCTATAGAAAGATATAAGGCGAGGTTGGTTGCTAAAGGCTGCACATAAACCTATGGAGTAAACTATCAAGAGACTTTTACACCAGTGGCTAAGATGAATATGATGAGGATTCTATTGTCATTGTCCACAAATTTCAATTTGGAATTACAGCAGTTTGATGTAAAAAACGTCTTTCTTCATGGTAACCTATAGGAAGAGATATACATGGAGATTGCACCATGTTTTTGAAGAGAAATTAAAGGGAACAAGTTTTGCAAACTAAAAAGGCATTATATTGACTCAAGTAGTCTTCGAAGGCTTGGTTCGGTAGGTTTAATAAGGTAATGCTCAATACTGAGTATAAGCAGAGTCGAGGTGATTATACACTATTCACTACACATACGACTTCAGGGGGAGTTACTACTATTTTGGTGTATGTTGATATATAATTGTTACTGGGAATGATGAGAAAGGGAAGGAGAACCTAAAAAACCAATTGACAAAGGAGTTTGAGATCAAAATATGGGGAAGTTGAAATACTTTCTTAGGGTAGAAGTAGCTAGATCTCGACGAGGTATCTTCATTTCTCAAAAGAAGTATGTAGTTGACTTCATGAAGGAAACAGGAAAATTAGCTTGTAAACTTGCTTTGATTCCAATTTAGCCCAATCACAAACTTAGAGAGGCAAAAGATGATAAGGTCGTGGATAAGGAAAGGTTCCAAAAATTGGTTGAGAAGATAATATACTTGACACACACTCGGCTAGACATTGCTTATGTTGTGAGCATAGTAAGTCAGTTCATGCATAACCCTAAGGAAGTTCATCTACAAGCTATAAATCGGATACTCCTCTACCTAAAAGCTAATATAGGAAAGGGAATCTTATTCAAGAAAGGTGAAGGGCTAATTCTTGAAGCATACATGGATGCAAACTATGCATGATCTCCAGCTGATCGATGTTCTATAACAGGTTATTACACTTTCTTAGGAGGTAATCTCGTCACGTGGATGAGTAAGAGATAAGATGTGGTAGCTTAGTCAAGTGCAGAAGTGGAGTTTAGGGCTATGGCTCAAGGTGTTTGTGAGCTACTATGGTTAAAGATCATCCTTAAAGACCTTAAGTTAAAGTGGGAGGAACCTATGAGGCTATACTGTGACAATAATTCAGCCATCAGTATTGTAGATAACTCATCACAGCATGATAGGATAAAGCAGGTCAAGATTGATAGAAACTTTATAAAGGAGAAGTTAGATAACAAGTTGATTTATACTCCGTATGTGACTATAAAGGAGAAACTAGCAAATGTATTCACAAAAGGACTGAATGCTCATGACTTCTCAACGATTATATCCAAGCTAAGAATGGATGATATCTATTCACCAGCTTGAGGGAGTGTTGACTGATAGCCTTTGTATTATGAATGTTGATTATTGACCGACAGCCTTTGTTTTAGGAATGTTGACCAACAGCTTTTATTTTAGGAAATTTTTTATTATTGTATAATAGTTATTAGCATTTATTAAGATTTATTAGCAACATTTATTAGGAGATCTTGTTTCCTAAAATAACTCAATGAGTCTTGTATATATATTCCTCTTACATATGAATGAAAATAATAATAAGAAAATCATTTTACAAATTTTGTCATTTTGTCAAAAGTAAGGTGAGAACTTCTTTTTAAAAAGCAAAAAACTATGTTGAATAAGGTTTGCATCATTTTCCACTCATTCTAAGATTGCAACAACTATTTATGTGTTAAAAGAAGATTCTAAAGATGAGATGGCATAAAGAAAATTATGTTAATGAGGCAAGTGTGCTGAGGCATGCTACAGACTTCAAGTAGTAGAAGTGATTAGATGCTAAATATCCTCGATTTGCTTCGAATCCTCAAAGTGTGAGGTTGGAACTTGCCACTGATGGGTTTAATCCTTACGTAAACATGAGCACAACATATAGTGTTTGGCTGATGATTTTGTTTATATACAATGTTCCACCATAATGATGCATGAAAGAGCCATATCTGATGATGTCACTTTTAATACTAGAGCTTAGATCTCCAGGCAATAATAATGATGTCTACTTACAACCTCTAGTAGAAGAGTTGGAGGAACTATAGGCAAATGGTATGAAGACATTGATGTAGTTGAAGGTTGGACATTCCGAATACATGTCGTATTATTGTGGACCATCAATGTTTTTCCTAACATAAGGTAATGTTTTTAGTTAGACAACCAAGGGATACAAGACATACCTTATACGCAATATAGTTTGCATAAGCAACCATGCAAATAGTAAACCTAAACATCGATAACGATGTCAAAGTGAAAGTTTTGATGGCTCCATCGAGACAAGGCCTTAACCGAAGGATTTCACCAGTAATGATATTAAGGTTCAATTAAGTCAGTATGGCCATGTTATGTTATATTGGGAAAGGGGCAATAAAGGCTTGGTTGATGGAGAAATGAAGATGGTATAAACTAGTGTAAGAAAAGTATGCTTTTCAGATTGTTGTATTGATAGGAATTGTATATATGCCATGACATCGATATAATGCCCATAAATATATATGTGTGTGGTAACCAAGTTGGGAAAATTTTTTATATGAAGGGTAAGTCAAAGGACATTGAAAAGGCAAGACTCACCTTATAGGAAATAGGTATTCACTATAAGCTACATTTGGAAAACTGTAGTGGTTAGAATTTCAAGCCACTAGTTGCATATATAATGTTGTCACAACAAATGAGAGAGGTCTACAACATGATAAAAAATGTGAAATTGCCAAATAGATATACTTCCAACATATATTCCTTTTGAGGTGTAGGTGAAGTAACTTTAATGGGTCTAAAGAACCACAACTGTCATGTCTTGCTTCAACAAATTCTCCCTGTAGTCATTTATGGTTCTTTTGATAACTAAATTTATGATATGGTTGTGATGTATCCTATTTCTTTAGGGAGTTTTACCGCTGTTAATGGTCAAATCCAGTCATAGCATATGGCTCAACCTAGGTTCCTGCTACCTTAGCTTAACGTCTGGCCAACCCTTTCAATTTCAATGTTCAGTCAACCCTTTAGTCTATACCTCTCATAACATGCTCCTTGGTCAGGCTCAACATGCACAATAGTGGAGTAGTAGGTCCACCCTACATCCCCTATAACCACAACCAACTACCCTTCGTCTACTCTCCTATGATTCCATGGTCATAGTTGTCAAAATCATGATTTTACTCATTAGATTCCAAGAGTTCACGATTTTATGAGGCCTTTCAAAGTTGACTCATGCATAAAATCTTATGATTTCAACAAATTTACACTTAAACTCAATAAAATCTTATATTTTTAACCAAATTTACCGATTTTACCTATTTGAATTAAATTAGCTAAAATATAAAAAAAATTTAATTTTTAAGGATCATAAATCAAATTTTGTAGTGGAGTTTTTTTTTTTATTTTTAATTTAAAACAGAATCCCTAAAATACAAATGGATCCATGCAGTTCATTAAATTGAAGGAAGATTAGGGTTTTACCTTTTGTGAATTTCAATTGCATCAATGATGTGGATCTGTAGGTGCTACAATCTCGGTAGCTCCTTCTATGGTATCCACATGAATGAAAATGTCAAATGAACTTTCATGTGCTAGCACTCTAGAACAATTCCACATCTATATAGAAATTACCTCACAAGAGCTCTCATGTTTTGTTTCTAGAGTATGTAGAATTTCTCTGTGTTTCTAATGTGACGACAAGCATCATTAGTGTTCTATTTATACTAACGACATTATCCTCACGGATAATGATATTATCATTAATATGATCCTTAATCCAATTAGGGGTTCATAAAACACATTATGTTTTAATCTTATTCAAAAAAATATCGAAGATTATAAATCATTATTTTTTAGTAGTCTTAATAAATTAAGATTAATAAATAATTAAATATTTCCCACAGGGTTTATTTCAGGTGATTCGTTTGTTTCTTTTTTTGTACGTGACCCTATAAGTTTACTAAATGTTAGTAGTAGACTTAAAACCCTTTTCGGCCCACAAGACATAAGTGGCTTCTAACAAGACATTATGTCTACCCAAATTGAGTGAAAATCGGTGATCCGACTTTACTCAATCCATAATTTATATCATAATCCTTTTGTCATATGATATACAGATTGAATATAAGGCATGAATAGTGCCACCCTCATATTGTTTAACCTTATCATTTATCGACCTCCAAGGGAACTAATAAAACAAATGATGTTTATCATACTATCAATTCATTTAAGTATGGTCATGCATTTCTCAGTCTTGCTTATTAAGCAGCCTAGAGATATCTCTCTCATAATGAAAAGGACAAATCTCATCTTAATCACTCATCTTCCTCTACATGATTCACATTATGCTAAAACAAAACCTTTAAAATTATCCTATTAAAGACAACATTTGATTGAGTTGAATCATAATGTCCCTCATGTTGGAATCTAGGGTGATTTTATGTCTAAGGATGCAATGACATTGTTATTATGAGAATAACTTATAACATTAATCCATGTAGTGATCTCATAACAGGTTGGTATGGTACTTAGTTCTTCAACATGTACCTATGAGTTTAATTTGTATATCTATACAAATAAAATCCTATGATTACTACTCAAATCTCATACTAGGTTTAATTCATCATTATTCCCATAATAATAAGTATATAAGGATATTTAGAATAATTACATAATTATTGAAGGACATTATTATAAAGTAAACATGTAAACAATGTCATAATAAATGCCTTTTAAAAAATAAAATGATAATGTCCAATGATTAACCTAGTACACAATCACTAACCATCTTCCACTTGCAGTGGGTCGAAGCATACATGCACCTAATGCCCATTGACTTAGTATGATGATTATACTTTGCTTGTGTAAGAGCTTTGGTAAGTGGATCAGCAAAATTGTTATTAATTAATACTTTGCATATCTTCACATCTCCTCTCTCAATAATCTCTCAAATAAGATGATAGCATCTGAGTTTGTGTTTGGATTGCTGATGTGATCTAGTTTTCTTAACTTAAGAAATACCACCATTATTGTCACAACAAAGATTTATAGGATTTGAAATGTTAGGAACAACACCCAATTCAGTGATGAACTTCTCGATCTAAACTGCCTCCTTAGTTGCATCTAATGTTGTTGTATACTCAGTTTCTATCGAAGAATCTACTACAATACTTTACTTTGAACTTTTCCAGCTTACTGTACCTCCATTCAAGTAAAATACACAACCTAATTGCAATCTAAAATCATCCTTTTCAGATTGGAAGCTTGCATCTGTATAATGAGCTCGTCTTCCAATCCCCCATATGCTAAGAATACATCTTTAGTTCTTCTTAAATACTTAAAAATATTATTGACTGCTATCCAAGGAGGTTGATCGGGATCTAACTAGTATCTACTAATTGTGCTTAATGCATATAACATATCTATTCGAGTGCATAACATGGCATACATGATCGATCTAATAGTTGAAGCATAAGGAATCTTGCTCATGCGATCTTGCTCATCTTTTGTCATAAGATATTGAGTCTTGCTAAGATTTGCATCATGTGACACTAGCAAGAATCCTCCTTTCAAAATTTGCATACAAAACCTATTCAAAACTTTGTCTATGTATGTAATCTAACTTAGACAGATAAGCCTTTTAGATTTATCCTTATAGATCTTACTGCCTAGTATATAGGCAGCCTCGCCTAAGTCTTTCATCAAGAAACACTTCTTTAACCAAGACTTGACATTCTACAAGGTAGGAATGTCGTTTCTAATGAGCAATATGTCATCTGCATACAATGCTGGATATATATTATATATATATATGCTCCCACTAATTTTCTTGTAACATAACGTTCATCTTCCATTTTATGAATCCAAACTCTTTGTTTGCTTCATCAAAAAGAAGATTCCAACTCTGAGATACTTGCTTTAATCCATAAATGGATCTTTAAAGCTTGCAAACCTTTGCAAAATCCTTCAGATGAACAAAACCCTTAATTTGTGTCATATACAAATCCTCAAGTAAGTTTCCATGAATAAACGTTGTTTGGACATCCATTTGCCAAATTTCATAATCATAATACACAGTGATAGTAATAAGAATCCTGATGGATTTAAGCATAGCAATTGGTCAAAATGTTTCATCATAGTCTATACCATGAGTTTTCATAAAACCCTTAGCCATTAGTTATGCTTTGAAGGTACGTATATTGCCATATAGCTAGTTTTTTTCTCGAAAACCCTTCTACACCCAATGGTTTTAGTACCTTCAAGTGGATCAATCAAAGTCCATACATGACTGTCATACATGCATTGTATTTTAGATTTCATGGCTTCTAACAATTTCTCAAAATCTAGACCTAACATGGCCTCTTGGTAGGTAGTGGGCTCATTTTGATCCATGAGCAACACATCACAATTGTCTGCTATGAGATAATTATATCTCTCAAGTTCATATCGCACCCTACTAAACCTACGTAGGCCTTGTGTTTCTTATGGAGGCTCAACAACTAACTATGAGTCCTAAGTTTCCACTAGTGATTCAATGTTATTTTATGGATCTCACACTTCTTTAATATGTGCTTTACTCATACTGGTCCTTTTTAGAAATAAATTCCTTTTCCAAAAAGATAGCATTCTGAGCAACAAACAATTTGTTCTCAAAGGGTTTATAGAAATAGTATCATTTGGTTTCTTTTGGATACCCTTGTTAGAGATGCCTTTTGGGGAAAGAAATATTTTAGGAAATAATATGTAATAAATGCAATAATCATCAATGCTTTTGAGAAGGAAATATCCCAGGAATAAATGCTTATTGACTAAATTAGTTTTTAATTAAATAGGTGTATTGACTAGGCATATCAAT
Organism: Combretum micranthum; assembly: GCA_024138025.1. Classification (NCBI taxonomy): domain Eukaryota; kingdom Viridiplantae; phylum Streptophyta; class Magnoliopsida; order Myrtales; family Combretaceae; genus Combretum; species Combretum micranthum. The sequence continues at coordinate 334,147 of JAMXBD010001177.1, read as the reverse complement.
AATCCTTTATTGGATTATTATTTACTTTCCTAATATTGTATGAGTTGCTTGTATAAATATTGGTGTTGAGACGAGTAAAGGAGAAGCAATACAGTTATTACCATTATTCTAAATTAGTTTTTCTTTTTGTTTTGTTCCTTCTTTGCATAAGAGATTGGATGATTCTCTCGAATGAGCCCTGACCCTATTTTTATCATAGGTTCAAGTAAGAAAGGTCGAAATACTAACAAGAACAAATCAGTTGCAATTAACGATTTAATCTTAGACCGACCCGTGACTAGATCCCAAACTCAAGCACATAACAACTTGGTATCAAAGCTAACTGTTATAGGTGGTTCTGAGCAAGATCGATCGAAAACATTCATTCAGCAATATGAACAAGATTGTACAAAACAAGAAGAGGAACGACTACAAATACTAGATATTTTAGCTTATCTATCGAAGAAAATATCCTTATCAGAGGTTAGGTCACATTCTTTAGGGCCTTCAGAGAATAGTGTTAGCGGAGGAGGAAAGATTGGAATGACCTCAAATAACCTAGAGAACATTGTGGAAAATGGTAGAGAAAATCAAGAGAACACCAAACCTGTAGGTGGTCCACTACCCTATGGCACACTGATCCATTGTGGTCTAACCAAGGGTGAACATACTCCAAATCTAAGATAACCTAGGTTTACACAACACCAATGTAATATACAAAGTAAATATAAGTGATAAGTATTCACAAGTTACCAAATATTAAGAGGCCATTATATTGATGTTAGAAAATAGGTTAAGGTTGATCAATTAGGTGTTGAAACAGATTGGCATAAATTGGATCAATTTCTTTATTTTTCTGCAATAAAGGCCAGCATTTCTGATGAAGCACGCCGCCGGCCTAGCTTTTAAATTGCTTGTGTACTCTGTAACAGACTGTACGCCGCCTCCTGGAGAATCTATGCCGCCGGCTTAGAGACAGCGTAGGATGGGAACAGTAGCGTTTTTCTTAACACTGCAAGGAAAGCTGCGGTGTTTATTAGGGTTTCTTCTCAACACCAGCACGAAAGCTGCCGACGTAGGGCAAAGATTTGCCGCATATGAAGGGAGAATTTGAATTCTGGAAATCAAAACACTGACGAACGCTGCTAGCGTTCGTATAGATCTTGCCTGCGTATGGTGTAAACCGGCAAGATCTGCAGGTGCACCGCCGGCTTAAGGCCTCCGTATGACCAAATTTCTATAAATACGAGACGCAAAAAACATTTTTGACAGATTTCTTTAATAAAATTTTCTCCTTCGTATAAGAAAGTTTTGGAGTGTTCTTGGAGATTTATACTTGGAAAATCATCGGGAGAGTATTTTCTGATCCAACGTAAGTAATCCTAACCTTCTCATTGGGATTTTATACAAATTTATACAAGTTTCTTAGCGATTGGTTGAATTTTTACATGAATGATTTTGAAGAAAAACCCTAGCTCGTGTTTTGATCAGTATAGGAAGACAAGAAACAAATGTTATACATTTCATATTAGTAAGTATAAGCTTTGAATCTTTTATACGAAATTGGACAACCTTGATGTTACGATATTGATCATATTATGTTTTATAGGGTTTTGGTGAAGATTCTGACTTAAGGATTTGAAATATCTGTTCGTTGATATTATTGGAGGTGCTTGGGGTTATTGATCAATATAGGTCGAGTTTGTGAAGTTCTATATCAGGTTAGTGTAGATATGTTGTTTTATGTTAAGTTTGAATTATCTATGAATGTCGGTGATTTGATATATGTTAATATGTTACAGGTTGAAATTTGGAGTTGTTGTTTGATATCGGGTTTGGGAGTTTGAGAGTTTGGTGGTAGTGGTTGGTAGGGTTGTGGTTTGGTTTTCTAGTAGTTGACGGTTGTCTTTGAATAGTTCAAGTTATCTCCTGAATATAAAAGGTACGACCAATCCATTGTTTGATGTATGTGCTTGTAGATTAGAATTTTGTGAATGGATGTAGGAACAGAATTGCATAATGAACTTAATAAATATTTGGCTTAATAATTATCTGTCTGGTTGTGGTTGGCTTTGACCAGTAGAGACCTGGTAGACAGTGATACTAGTGAGGCACCCTGATGATCTTAGTGTAGGTTGTCCCAAGTGGACTCATGCTAAGATATGATTCCAAAAGAATTTAGGTGTTCAGGAATTGGGATGTTTGGGGAGTACCCACTCATCTATATATGTATATATGATTACTTATTTTCAAAATCAGTTGGTTGTTTTTATGGTAGAGTCTGAGTTAATCTGAGTTTAGGATTCATGTATACTAGATTCTAACTGTGTTATTTTGCTGGACTAAAATAGATAATAAACTGTTGTATGCATTTAGTTCAATTGCATTTATTTATACATGTTGTTTGTGCATAACCTTGTTTGAACCGGATTGGTTATTATCGTACTGGGCTTCGCCATGCAGGTGATGATAGTGTGATATATGATCTATCGGGTTTTGATATCGTTTATGAGGATGGGATGGCGTTAGCGGTCCTGACTACCCTGCTGATGACTAGTTGTATAGTCATAGATGATATAGGATGGATTAGAGAAGACTTTTTATGTCTGATTTATATTTTGTTCATTGAATTTTTAAGTTATATTTGGAGTTTTCATATAGTGATAATTTTAGTGTATGGTTTGACTTGTTGACCTGCAGTTATGTCAACAATGTCTAGTTTGTTGATTATGGAGATTATATTCTTATTATATGATTTATTTATGAGGACCACATGTCTTCTTTTATACCTTGTGAGTTATTCAGGTAAATTGTGGAAATTATAGCCTTAGCGTGTCCTAATCAAGAGAGACACGTGGCGGGTTGTAATGCCTTATTTTAGGCATTACAGATTAATTGTATCAGAGCAATAGGTTTTGAATCTGGTAGATAAATAGGGTTATTGTCTAGTTAAACTATTGATGTTTAGATTTAAGTTGTTAAATCAAGTTGGATACCCTCGTTCTAATCTATGAGGTTTTGTTTGTTTTAGAATGCTGCCCAGGAGAAGAAATACTGAGGAAAATGAGGATGAACATCAGGCTCACAATGAGAATTTACCACCTCCACCAGCAGGACAAGCACCAGTGGATGTAGCACAGCTTATGCAGGCTATGAATGCCCTGATAGGAGTGGTGGGTCAACAGCAGCAGGATATGAAGAGGGACATGTAGATAGTCCAACAAAATACTGATGCTTGAAGGTAGAGACACAAAGGCTGAATGGGAATGGGGGAAATGGAGCCCGACATCCAGATGTGCTGAGCCTTAACAAGTTTGTGGATTTAGTGCACAAGTTTGAGCCAGTGCCGGGAAAACCACTGGAAGCTCAGATATGGATAGAGGAAGTGGAGAAAACATTCGCAGCATTGGACATTCCTGAGAACAAGAGGTGGAGTATGCATCATATTTGCTGTCTGGTAGGGCAAATAACTGGTGGGCGAGTACTAAGAGGCACATGGCCAAGGATAATCACATGGCAGATGTTTCACCAGGCTTTCTTCAGAGAATACTTCCCCGATAGCATTACAATTTCACATCTTTCATTTCTTACTTTTAATTAACAAAATAACAAAAAAAAAATTTCCCTCTCTACCATGCTCAAATTGGCGCTAGCCCCTCCCTCTTTCTATCTATATTGTTTTGTTTTAAATTTATTTAATTAACACAAATTACCTCCCACATTTTCCCATAAATAGCCCTTCACACTTTCACTTCTTTCACACAACTTCTTTACTAAAGTTACTCTCTCAAAATTTCTCAAGAATTCTCTCCAAGAAGTTCTTACAAGAAAGCTCTCTCTAGTTTCTCTTTTAGGTAAACTTTCTTCAAGAAATTCCTATGTTCATCTACTTAGTATGAACTTAGTGTGTGTTTTCTAAAACCATGAAGGTTAAGAAAGCAACAATAGGTTCATACTTTGTTTTTGTTCATAATCTCAACCCCTTTATGTTCTTTTATATAAACCCCCGAAGTTTTGTAATCGAATTAAAGACCTAAAACCCTAATCAGAAGTCAATCGGATTCTTAAGTCAACAAAAACCCTAGTTTATCGCAACCGCTTAACTCCGGCATTGCCGTTTTCTTTAGCCCTAGAAAACGAAGTTGGAAAAGTTAGCTATGATAGTTCCTAATAACTATAGGTTTTATAAAAATATCAGTTTTGCAAAATTCGAGTGTCCTTTGAACCCGATCGAACACAACTCTTGAAAAACGTGCCCGAGAGCTCGGAATAGGAAAAATATTCCGAATATACCGTTAGACTCGTAAAAATATAAGATTTCCAAAAATATCAATTTCGTAATTTTTAGGTAGCTAAAAATATTAGATATCGCTTTTATATGCATATTTTCTTACTACCGGCATTAAATTGTCATGTCTACTTTTACATTACACTATTTTCTACTATTCTACATTATTCATCTATCTCTACTTTTTCTTACAACCTACTCTTACAAACCATACACCTATTTCTTACACATTTTCATTTCCAATACAACTTCACATCTTTCATTTCTTACTTTTAATTAACAAAATAACAAAAAAATAAATTTTTATCTTCCCCATGCATGGAATTGGTGCCGACCCTCTCCCAATTTCCCTCAATTTGTCTTATTTTTCATTTATTTAATTAACACAAATTATCTACCACATTTTCTTATAAATACCCCCTCATACCTTCACTTCTTTCACACCACTTCTTCTGTAAAGTTACTATACCAAAATCTCTCCCAAAGTCTCTCAAGAGTTCTTTCAAGAAGTTCCTCCTAGTTTAGCTTCTTTTAGGTAAAAATTCCTTCAAGTTTTCTTTATCTTCATCAACGTAGTATGAACTTAATGTGTGTTTTCTAAAACCATAAAAGTTAAGAAAGCAACAATAAGTTCATACTTTGTTTTTGTTCATAATATCAATTCATTTATGTTCCTTTATGTTTCTTTATATTTCCTTTTTGTTTATTATATCTATATAGCTATATATATGTATATATATTATTTAGAGCATATAAGCTCATTGTCTTGCAATTTATTTACCTTTCATGCAATTTATTTATTTCAAGTTGTTTTTAAGACTAGTCATTCTAGTCTTAGACTTATCCTCATCAAGTCAAAACAATTCCTTTTTCTTTTCTTTTCGAGACTAGTCTTTTCTTAGTCTCGGGGTACCTTAATGAAGCTAAGGTCCTAATACTTGATTTATTTTCTTATTTGCTTAATCTTTCTAGTTATTATATTCCTTTATATTTCTATAGTTTATAATTCATATTCATGCATGAACATAATTTTTTGTCTCAATAAAAATAAATGGGGAAGTGTTTTCATAAACTAAAGGTTCTTGTTAAATGAAAATAGAAAATAGATTTCTTAAAAACTCATGAACATGCTTGGAAATGATTTTTCTTAAAATAAACAAAATGTTTTATGAAAACTTATCTTTCATCAAGAAATAGAAATTCTTTTGGAATCATTACAAGAAACGAAAATATCATTTTATTACTTTTTGAATCCAAGTTTAGAAAATAAAACCACACCTTAAGAACTTAAGGTAATTTCAAGGGATTAAATTTAGAAAAAGAATATTCATCTCAAATGACTCAAGATCTTCAAAAGTAAAACGAATATTCCAATAAAATCTCAAGTTCAAAGTCTTTTAAAACCTTGCTTTTCATAAGTTGAGACAACTTCATTTACTTCATACATTTGTTATGAGTCATTACACACATATATATATACCTTTCAAAAAGTTTACAAAATACTTGAAATATTTATCTTTTCAAATAAGCTTTGCTTACAAGAAGGAAAACAACTTTTTGCAAATTCGTGGCAAATTGGTCGCTATCTTTTCGGAACCCAAATGACCTAGTTTTATGAAAATAAGCTTAGAAATGCGTAGATCTTTTCGAGTAGGTAAAAAACGATATATTATATGCGAAATTCCGAGTTAAAATGAGCAAGTTATGACCATTTTAAGTTGGAATTTCCCCTTATATGATTTTTACCGCGATTTTAAGAGAAGTTTAAGATCTTCAAGAATAGAAGTTTTATGAAAGACTTATTTTGGGTATTTCATCTTGTTTAGGTGATGAGGGACCCGAGATCGTCTATCGGAGGACTATTTTGATTAGATATACTATTATGGAGTGAGTTAATTCTTTTCCTAAGTTATATTTCCTTGTTTGTGCTTATAATTAGTGGCACTAGAAATTTAGGAAAAGATAAATGAACAATTGTTATGAAACTAATTGTTGAATGAAAATTAAGTATATCGAAAGACGATATGTTAAATAAAAGTGTGACTCTTGTATTGATATGATGAAATTATGGGTGATCACCTTTAACATGAATTCAACTTATATGGTCAAATGTTTAATTGAAATTTATTCATGCATATCATACTCGTGAGTCATATTTATTTCACTACTATTCTTCGTGTGGGGAAACGAGGAAGTGGTAGTAGTGGCTAGTAGGAGCTGGTAAGTCTACATGGGCCAGTAGGAGCCATGAAGTCTATAGGGCAAGCAGAAGCCGGCAAATCTGCAAATATTGATGGTCGTATGGGCCTGTAACCACCTAACCCTTGTCATGGAGGGCGTTAAATCATGCTACACTTGATTTCGGTTAATCTTGTGTATTTGGTTGTTCATGTGATTGATGCATTACATATGCTTGAATTAAATAACTTAGTTGTCAAATGGAAATGTTATATAGTTAGGAATTATCTCACTAAGCTAGATTTGCTTATACCCTTATAGTTTTCTATTACAGTACGATTATCTATTGTTGGCCCCAAGAGCCCAGTGTGCCAGGTATGAGCTTATGCTACTAGGAGTTTTTGGAGGAAGTTTATGTATTTTTAGTTTTGAACATAGACTTCTAGGAAAAATCTTTATAGTAGACTTATGTGGTAGTTATGTTTATTTTGTTATTAGTACAGTTGATCAAAGACTTAAAGATGGGGGAATGCCCCTAAGATGATGTACGAACTTATTATTAAATGAAAACCTTATACTTATCTATCTAAGTTCATGCTTACTTTTGCTATCTATTTAAACGTAATACCCTGTGAGTCTCCTACTATCTGGAAAGCACGCCTTGCATATGATATCGAAGCTCCTACGTGACTACGGATCGTCATTCATCAGCTTTAATATTATATGCGGCGGACTGCCATGTTTAAGATACCCTCTGGGGCGTGACAATAACTATCTAATATATCTATATAGATATATATAATATTTAGAGCACGTAAGCTCATTGTCTTGCAATTTATTTACCTTTCATGCAATTTATTTACTTCTTTACTATTTATTTCAAGTTGTTTTTAAGACTAGTCTTTCAATCTTAGACTTGTCATCATCAAGTCAAAACATTTTCTTTTTCTTTTGGGACTAGTCATTTCTTAGTCCCGGAATACCTTGAACAAGCTAAGATTCCAATACTTGATTTATTTTCTTAATAGCTTACTCTTTCAAGTATTATGTTCCTTTATATTTTCATAACTTATGACTCATATTCATGCATGAACATAATGGTTTTGTCTCAACAAAACAAATAAAGAAATATTTTCTTAAAAATAAAGATCCTTTTCTAGCAAACAAAAACAAGTAGTTAATGTTTTTCTAAGAACTAAGAAGCCATTTTTTTAAAGGAGTTCCTAATAGATTATTATAAACATACATAAAAAGGATTTTTTAGAAAACAAAGATTTTCAACAACTTCATCTTTCCTTCATATAATAGAAATTCCTTTTCATCAAAATAAGATGATCTCAAGAAATCAATAAGTCATTTTTCTAAATATAGAAGTGTCAAATACTTTCAAAAGTGTTGGAAGCTAAGTTTAGGAAATAAAAATCATTCTTTAAGAAATTAAGAAGATTATGAAAATAAGATTTAGAAAAAGAAAAAGATACTCATCATAAAAAACTTAAAATAATTTTTAAAGCAATTACAAGCAATTAAATTTAGAGAAAGAAATACTCATTTCAAATAACTCAAAATCTTTTCAAAGTAAAATGGACACTTCAAGAATTCTTAAATTCAAAATCTTTCAAAAATTTACTTTCTTTTCATTTGAGACAACTTCATTTACTTCATACATTTGTTATGAGTCATTACATATATATTTATACCTTTCAAAAAGATTACAAAAATATTTGGAGGATCTATCTCTTCAAGTGAGCTTTTGATAGAAGGAAGAAATCAAGTTTTTGCAAATTCGCAATGAATCTGGTCGCTGCCTTTTCGGGACCCAAACGACTTATTTGATAAAATAAGTTTAGAAATGTGTAGATCTTTTCGAGCAGGTGGAAAACGATATATTATTTGCGAAATTCCGAGTTAAAATGAGCAAGTTATGGCCATTTTAAGTTGGAATTTCTCTTATACGATTTTACCGCGATTTTAAGAAAAGTTTAGAATCTTCAAGAATAGAAGTTGTATGAAAAACTCGTTTTGGGTATTTCATCTTGTTTAGGTGACAAGGGACCCGAGATCGTCTATCCGGAGGACTATTTCGATTAGATCTTCCGCTATAGAGTGAGTTATTCCTTTTACTAATTTACATTTCCTTGTTTTGTGCTTGTAATTAGTAGCACTAGCAATTAAGAAAAAGATAAAATGGATAATTATTGTGTGACTTGGTATTATGAATGATTGAATACAAGTTAAGAATATCGGAAGTTGGTTTGATAAATAAATTGTGATTCTTGTTTTGATATGATAAATTGTGTTGATCGCCTTTAACTTGAACTAAACATTTTTGGTTAAAATTATATTGAAATCAATTCATGCATATCATTCACATGAGTCACATTTATTTCACTACTATTCTTCGTGTGGGGAAACAAGGAAATGGTAGTGGTGGTTGGTAGGAGCCGAAAAGTCTACATGGTGGCTAGTAAGAGCCGGAAAGTCTACAGGGCAAGTAGGAGCCGGTAAATCTGCGGATATTGATGGTTGTATGAGCCTGTAACCTCCCAACCCTTGTCATGGAGGGCGTTAAATATGCTACACTTGATTTCCAGTTAATCATGTGTATCTTGCTTGTTCATATGATTGGTGCATTTTCATATGTTTTGACTAAAATACTTGTATGAATTATGGAAATGTCTTATAGATGGAATTATCTCACTAAGCTAGTTTTGCTTATACCCTTATAGCATTTTGTTACAGTATGATTACATTTGGTTGGCCCCAAGGAGCCCCATTTGCCAGGTATGAGTATAAGCTACTAGGAGTTTTTGGGAGAAGCTTTATGTATTTAAGTTTTGAGCATATGCTTCTAGGAAAATCTCTATAGTAGGCTTATGTATTAGTTGTTATTATCTTGAAGACTATTATTGCGAGGGAATGCCCCTAAGATGATGTAAGGATATTATTTATGGAAATATTATGTTGGTTATTATAAGTTCTTGCTTGCTTTTATTATCTACTTAAATATAATACCCCTATGAGTCTCCTACTATCTTGGAAGCACGCCTTGCATGTGCTATCGAAGCTCCTGGATAACTAAGGTTGTCATTCATTAGCTTTAATGTTATATGCAGCAGACTGTCACGTTTAAGGTATCCTCCAGGGCGTGACAAACAAAGCTGGCGACTTAAAATCTTCAGGGAAACAAATAAGCTTCAAAGCCACACATTAGGCCAGTGGCCTTCTTTGGTACGCCGGCGGCCTATATGCCAGCCTACTCCAAAATCATCTAATCATTCGCATGTAGCTTCCTTGAGTCCAAATTCATCTAGGGTTTTGACTGAGGAATAATGTGATAAATTCATTGATTATGGGTCTATTTATAGAGGTATATTGCTTAGGAAAAACGTTAGGTTCATGTCCAATTTAAGCAGCTAAAGTCCATTATTAATCAAGTCTTTACCATGTGAACACCGTACAATTATATTTGAACTTTGATCATAAAACCTTCTTATTTAATATCCTTTGACACTTTGACCCTTCTTAATAATCTTTTTTTATACTTTAGGTTTGACCATAAAACCCTCTTATTTTATATCAAATGACACATTTTCCCTTCTTTATAATTTATTTATCTTTATATTACACTTTTCATACAACGCACATAAATTGCATTGCAGATATGCGATTTTGCATTAGTATTTATGTAATTAATTTGTAGTAGTTTGTATTTGTATATATTTTTTTTACGAATCGATAAATATCCAATTTTCTTAGTAAGACTCACTGCTAACTAAGATAGCTTGCCTCTCCATTTCCCTATCTAAGCTCCTCGTGCGTAGTTTCCCCATACCCTCTTCAAAATTTCCCCCACCCCTCTTTCTCTTTCTCTCCCGCTCTCTCCACTCTCCCTCTATTTGCCCTTTTCTCTCCTACTCTTTCTTTCTCTTGCTAGCTAATTCCCAATCAACTTTTTTTCTTTTTACCCTTCTTTTGTTAATTACATTACTAGTGATCATTAGCATTTTTTTTTTTTAGGTATTTAACTAATTTATAGTTATGGTATATACAAATTTCATTACAAAAATTTTAATAATATAGTATTATCATTTAATACAAACTTGAAAAAAAGGTAATATAAATAATTAATTGAATTATTCAAGTATAATATATATTTTGGGAAAAAATTGAAAAAAAAACTGATGTAATTAAAGAATTGAATCATTTCAATATAATTATACATTTTTAATATATATATATATAAGGCAACATATTTAGATAATTGAATTATATATGCTTATAGAGAAAAAATATATTTCACAAATATTACCATTATAGAAAATAATAACGAAAAAGGAAAAAAAATGATAAAGAGGCGAGTTTCACCTCTTTATCTAACTAGGCATACAATGAGCTATGGGTTTATCTAACTAGGCATACAATGAGCTATGGGGCAAAACACACCTTTTATTACATTTTAGAGGGATCCTCAAGTTATTTTTTCATTACATAGCAACACATAGGAGACGATTTCTTTGAGGTGAACAATTTGCCTAATAAACTAAAAGAGGCCATTTTTTTGCCTATTAAGATAAAAAATTTCACCTCTTTTGACCTAATTTCTACCAATGAGGACTATAGATCCACCACATATGTAATCATCCTGTAATCCTCTAAAATCTACCAATCGATTTCTTCTTGAGATTCTTAAAAAACTTACAATGGGTCATTAAAATCTCAAAATCCTTGCATTAATTTTTCTCACTTAAGCAAGCTTGCTTCACAGTTTGCAACAAAACAAAAGCATCTCCTTCTTGTAATAATCAAGAACAAATTGTTGTCTCATTAACCATTTCATCTATATCAAATCCTTACATATTCCTTTCCTTCATTCCTTTTGATTAGAAACTAACATATACCACCACAAAGCTGTCATAACCAACAAATTCAAGGGAAGCTAACTTGACTTTGGTCCACTCATCACTTTTATAACAATCAAAGATTTTCTTAACCTGAGATACCAATCGAAAGATTCTTGTGAATTGCTATTTTCACTAAATGATGAAATCTTCAAATTTATATTCACTAAACTTGATTGCCGAATCTAGGTACATCTCTTACCTTCTTATATGAAATGCCCTAACCTAAAGGCATTACAACCCGCCGCGTATTCTCCTTATATGGGACACACAAAGGCTTTAATATCCACAATAATACATTTATCACCTATAAACTCTCATAGGGTATCTCATAGGATACTAACTTGTTTAAACTAAAAACATATATCTCATAAAACATGAACTCCTGGTTCAAGCATAAAATCCAAGTCAGCATCACATAGCCAACAAATTCAGTAGAAACTAAAAACTGTTTACATCAAAAATCTTTTCATTGAAACCAACCTAAACATCCAACTATAACTTGAAAAGATCTAAACATGTATTTTCTTTAGAAATCTTGATATCTGAAGACTAGCTCTCGGCTGGGTAGTCGGGTCCACTATCGCCATCCCCGTTATCAAAGAATAATTCATATCCAGAAAGATCATATATTATATCATCTTCACCTGTACCTGAAATTTAAAAGAATGAGCAGCGACGCCCAATACGATAACTCCAATCCAAAAACAAATGCATATGCACATGCAATCTACAGATAATTCATGCAACTTAAACTAATGCAAACAGTCATATTATTATCTTTCTTAAGCCAACAAGACAACACAGTCCAGTATTAGGTATACTCTAATCCCAAACTCAGAGTTACTCAGACCCCATGAAAATCATACAACTCTTTGAAAATAAAAATCATATATATATATATGGATGAGTGGGTACTCTCCAAACATCTCGAATCCAGAACACCTAATTCTACCGGAATCATATCAAGGCACGAGTCCACTAGGGATAACCTCACACCAAGATCATTAGGGTGCCTCACCAATATCACTGTCTTCCAGGTCTTTACTAGTCAAAGCCAAGCACAACCAAACAGATAATTATTAAATCGAATATAATTAGGTTTATTATGAAATTCTGTTCCTACAACCATTCAATCAATGCTAAACTACAAGCAAAAACAACAAGCAAGGATTGGTCGTACCTTTCTTAATTTCAAGAATACAATTCAAATTCACCAAACCCAATATCGACAACAACAACGCTAACATGAATCTCTACAATTTCTCGTTCAATACCAACAATCAAACACCAAAGTCTCCAATTATCCTGTCATCAGCATATATACATAAATAGATGTATAAAACACGGTAAAAAGAAACAAACCTTAATATATCATGATCTCCTAAAACTCTAACTGATAATGAATCTCCAAAATTTTGCATCATCTTCTTCGATTACAACTCACAAAAAGTCCACAATACCGATAATTCACCAAAACTCTAATATTACATGACAACAAGAACATATAAAGATCATCTAATCTCATATTGTTTAAATCCATCAACGAAAAGACGAAACTTACTGGTTTGGATCACCAAAACCCAACTCACATCCACAAATTTGGATTCCAACCAAATCTAGGGTTTCCTTCATGCAAACAAATCATAAAATCCTTAGAACTTGCATGAAATTCGCATAAATCTTGTATGAGAACATTATACTTACTTGTTTTAATCACAAAACTCACTCCTTATCTAACCGAGACAGATTAAATCTGAGATCTAAATCCTTTCCACGTTTTTCCTTCAAGAACACATCAAAACCCTAAGAAAACTTATACAAATTCGTATATAATCTATAGGAGAAGGTTAAGATCACTTACTTTGGATCAAAATCACACTTTTGATGGTTCTCCAAGCCTAGATCTCCAAGAACACTCCAAAACTCTCTTTGACGAAGGAAAAATATAAGTAAAAGTTTATGTCAAAAACCGTTTTTCGCGTCTCGTATTTATAGAATTTGGTCATATGCCGGCACTACGCAGGCGGTGTACATATAAATCTTGTCGGTCTACACCTTACGCTGGCAAAAATTACACGAGCACTGGCAGTGTTCATTGAGGTTTTGAATTCCCCGAACTTCGATCCAACAACATACGCCGGCAAATCCATGACCTACGCCCGCGGCATTCCTATCCAGCATTAAAAGAAACTCTTGTGTATATCGGCGGCATTCCCCAGCATTAAGAAAAATGCTACTGTTCCCTTCCTACGCCTTCTCTACGCCGGTGGCATAGATTCTCTAGATGACAGCGTTGAATCTGTCAAAAATTGCAAAAAGCTAAACTTCAACATTTGTTCTACAATCAAACTTAAACATTTACAACTTACTTGTTTTGACTTTAAACTCATCCTATATCATCTTATAATTCATAATTCTTTACATTTTCATCTTTATTTCCATATATTACATTATATATCTACCAATTCAACTAAATTGCTAGCTAATTTCTAAAAGTCATAACATAATTTCTTCTTTTTCTAGAGCCTGTCCATTAAGGTTCAAGAAAAGCAAGAAATAAAAGTAAAGTAGTGTAAGTAATCCTATTTAATAATTAAAAAACTTGTCAATGTTGTTAATCATGATTTTATAAACATAGTGTTGGTAAAAAAATAATAATTAAACTTGCGAAATGTTTAACTAGCAACTAAACTAGTGGTCATGCAACAAGGAAACTAGATCAACAAACTTCTCTTTAAGGCTACGCAGATATATATAATTTTAGCCACATCTTTGTATTTGATTTTTCTTTCTTACACTAGACTAGTTCAACAAGTGAAATTCTAAATTGTTTAGTTACAAGCATGCGAATATCACACTTACCTTCATGTTGATTCTTGAGAATAATTTTTCTTGAATTATATCTTCTGTATTTTCACAACATTATAATATTTATTTAGCATTCCTACAAATGTTTCTTATTTTATTTTTTTTTACTTGGTGGTTGCTTGATAATGACTTTTTCCTATGACATTGCATCTTCTTATTCGTCTTGTTTTGTGTTTGCTAATATTTTAGTAATGTTAATGTAGATAATAGGAAAGGGGGGTTTTGGGGTTGTGATAAAAATTTAGAGAAAAAGAAGAGAATAAGAAAAAAGAATGAATATGAAAAGGTTGGTAAAAAAATTAGAGCATCAGCATATGTAGTTTGGTTGAGTATATAAAACTAGACTTGCATAGTGTTATATTCATTAAGCTTAGTTTCAACTATAATAGATTTAAGGAATAATGATGAAAAATGGTAACTGAACTTTTGTAAAAAAAATAATTAGGTACCTAAAATTTAGTTTTGAACAATTTAGTACCTGAACAAATTTTCTGTTCACTTTTTTCATACCTAAAGTTTGGCTTTGACTATTTTGATACCTAAACAAACTTTTCGTAGACTTCTTTTATACCTCATTTCACTTACTTCTGGTATAAAAAATGTCAACAAAAACTTTATTCTAGTACTAAAATTATCAAAATCAAACTTCAGGTATAAAAAAAATCAACAAAAACTTTGTTTAGGAACTAAATTGTTTAAAACCAAACTTTAAGTACTTAATTGTTCTTTTTATAAAAGTTTAGGTACCATTATCATCATTAACTCTAGATTCAAATGAATTCTCCCGTGAAGCATATTAATCATTGGGAAATACACTAAAACTATTCTATTACTTTGTACTTCATGGCAAAGAGTGCTATTTTACCAAAATAAATAAATAAAGGAAGTGAAATATCCCAAATTTCACTGGGTTATTTTAGAAAGTATAAACTAAAGAGTACAAAAATATGGGTGATTGTGAACATAAACTAAAAGTAACATTAGAAAATTAAGATATATAATTTAAATAAATAAATTAAGTGAATTGTAAAGTATGGTTAGCAAATTCAAGTTAGAAATAAATTTCAATTGGAAATAAATATTAAACCATACAAATTTTCCATTTCATTATACCATAAATTAAATCAAACCCAAGTATCAAATTAACCATCTATCTAAATTACAATTTCTCAATTTTCCCAATTTCAAAAATTTCCAAAAAATTTAATACCTAAATTTTAATCAAATACATATCCAACCACTTAATTAGCTAAATTTATTTCACTATCTTCAAAATTTGCTAAATCAAAATCCTAAATTAATCTAACTATTTCTTAAGCCCATTTAACCTCTAATTACATCTTAAGGCTCTAACCAAATTGTTAATCCAATCCACTAACCATCTTAGTCCTAAACCCACCTAAAAGTCTTCAAGAACCTAACACATCACTATTCTTACCCATTTCAATTTTCAATAGAATTTTAATTACAAATATTCTCTTTTTGTCGACCCATAAGGTCTAAAACCTCCACAATATTACCTCCTAATGTCCTTGCCTTGGTCCTACTCTTTTTTTTTTTTTTTTTTTGCAAAATGAAACCCTAATGTGCTTAATTGTAGGCACCACTCTTCCTCCTCATCTAGCAGGACATTTCACTTCATTTTTTTCTCTTATAACAAACCCTGAAACACCACAAACTCTTTTTTTCCTATCAAAACCTTAATAGGAATCTCTTTTTCCTTTTTTTTTTTAAATTAGGTTTTTATCAAGAGAGATTTTGGATTAGAGCCAAAATGAGCTTCATCAAATTTCTAGGAGTATGGTAATGAAAGGTTTAATCTTGCATTGCTTCTACAAGTAAGTTTTTTTATTAATTTGTGTAATAATGAAATGTATTAGAAAATAATAGGATATAATAGTAAAAAGGCAGAAAATAAAATAATTAATTTAGTTAAAATATCATTTATTATTTAGCTTAAGTAAAATATATTGATTTTAGCATTTTTCTTACATAATTTAATGAGTGTGTGATATAAATGTATTAAATATGGAATCGTATGATATGTATTCTATTTTAATATGTTTTATATGATTTTTCTCAATATTTTTCATGATGAAATTGAATAAATATGAATATAATAAAGCTTGATAGAAATTAAGCACATAGAAATGCATGCTTTGTGATATTGGTTAAGGTATTAAACAAATTTTTTTGGGTAAAATTTATGAAAATGATATTTTAAAATTTAGGATACAAATTAGAAGGTTCGGTAATTTTTCAGTTTTTTTCTTATTTTTAAAGGCTTAATAGACATATTTCTAAGGAAAAACAAATAAAATATAAAAAAAAATTATGTTTACATGAAATTTTTATGGATGATATTTTTATATGTCCATGAGTAAATTGAAAATTTTCATAAGTTGTTAAGGTCACTTACGACTTTTTAAAAACATTTCAAACTGCATTATGAAAAATGCATTGTAGCTCCCATTTTTCAAACAAATGAACCGGCCACTTTGCGACCACCATGGACCACCACCTCGTGTCAATAGCCACTATAATTGTATTTTAAGTGTGACCAATGAAAGGGATCAAAAACCCATCAAACCAAGCCGAACTAGACCTAAACCAATTATATGCACAATTAATCATTTATTTTAAGTCTGTTTAGCAATGAAAAATCACTACTTCACATTAAATAATTAATTAAACTGCTAGAGCAATTTAATTAGTATATAATTAGCTATAGTAGGTGTATTTTAGTTTATTAGGCTTTATGTTAAATTAAAAATGGATACATATTAGTTAACAGGCCTAAGTAGTAAAAATAGTTTCAATATAACTTAAATGATCTAAAATGGGTCAAGACAATAAGGATAGTCCCAAGATGACCTAAATAACTTAAATGATCTAAAATGGGTCAAGACAATAAGGATAAGCCCAATAATATGTTTCTGGCCAATAAGGCTTATTTACACCAAATGGGTTCAAACTAAGTCCTATCAAGCCTTTGTTAGTCAATTAGAGCCTAAATTTACAAATATAGCCTATACCCAACTTTTTGCTTTGTTGGCTTAAATTCCATAATATGGGCCTCAATACCCTTTATCTACTCCAATTGCATCTATTTCTAGAATATTTAAGTCTATTATCAATTCTAGGTAATGAAATACCTAATTGGGCTCAAATTCCTTCTATGGGCCAAAAGCCTTAAAATACCCTTAATGAGCCTCAATAGAAAATTCGAGGGTCTTAATAGCTAAATTAGGGTCTAATTTAATTCTAATTGGGCTGTAACACAATTATTAGGTCCAATAATCAATATTACTTCAATTAGACCTAATTTCAAAATAAACCCAATTCCATCAATTGGGCTGTAACACAATTATTAGGCTCAATTTACAAACATTAAAGCACATTATCTCAACAAGTGAAACAATTAGATAATTTTTACTTTGCCTAACATAAGATCCTCAAAAGCTCAATACATCTAAATAATAAATTCAATTTCTAAATTATATGGGCTTAGTCCAAATCGTCTAAACCCAACTACCTTAAATGGACCCAACTCAATTATAGCCAAATGCTTTATATCATATAAGTATTTACATTAATTAATTAATCAATATGACTTGTGACTAATCTCAAGTCAATCGTAGTTTAAATTTATAAAACTCTTTCTCAAAAATTACTACGAAAGACAATAGGTAGCGAACCTATCGAATTGTAGTATAATGTTCAGATCGAGGTCGTCCATGGAGATGAATAAGTACTAGAAATGACTTTTGCTCTACTATTTGGCAATCCAAAAGAGATTGATTGATTGAATTCACTAATAAAGGAAAACTACTAACTAAAGAGGATCAGCAAACAAAATTCACTAAAACAACAAGCAAGATTTAACGAATCACTATCTAACACGACCTAAATCCTATCCTTCAATTAACGTCATCATGTGAATCATATAATACTAAGAATTATTCAAATTGAGATCTTATACCATTGAGTTACTTATACAAATTGATCATCCTCTCGAGTTATCAATTGATCTAATCTTAGATCGATTACTTAGGATCTCTCCTTAACTAATTATAATCTAAGATCGCATGAAGATCAAAAACTCCTAGAAAACAGAAATTATACGGAAGATTCTTGCAATCTATCTCTAGAATCACAATCAAATCTCATCAAATTGCATAGATCTATTCATAAAAGCAATTTCTCAATCTACTTTAATGAAAATAAAACATAAGTCTACATTCCGAATGCAAATCTAAGAATCAATTAAAACATGCAATTTGAATATAAGAACTATTAAGATGTATAGTTATTTATTTAGGTGCATTTTACATATCGTAGGACTAGTGTATAAATTATTTTGATATAGTATATAAAGTCTTGTGTACTCTGTACAGTAGTGACGAAATACAAAAAAACTCATATTCTTTCTTCTCTTTTCTTCTTGTTACTCTGATTCTTTCTCTCTGAACTGATACAGCAGGAGATCTACACGCTTGTTGCTTTTCCTTCATGGTATCAGAGCAGGAAATTCTCTTTTCTTGATCGATTTGTAAGTTCTTCGTCACTGATTTCTATTCCTTTTAAACAGTAACGATGAGTGGAGATAATCGAGGTGATATGAATTTGTTTGATTCGATGTCTCTAGCTACATCTGATAATCCTAATATGAGTTTAGGAAATATTAAATTCAATGGATCTAATTTTGTTGCATGGAATAGATCTGTTCGTATGGCCTTAGGTACTAAATCCAAGTTAGGGTTTATTGAAGGAATTATTCCTAAACCTAAGTTCAATGGATAATGAATTAGCACAGAACTATCTCTATTGTGATTGTGCAAGAGATTTATGGGATCAGATTGTTGAACAGTATGGACATTCGAATGGACCTATGGTTTATCAGTTGCAACAAGAGATATGTAATCTAAAACAAGGTTCCTTTTCTGTTAGTCAGTATTATAATCGATTAAAGAAAGCTTGGGATGAGTTGCAAGTTTTGAATGTTTATCCATGTGTGTTTGTGGTCAACTGGAGTTATGTACTTGCAATTTAAAGGAGAAAATAATCGATTTTGAGTCACAAACGAAACTGATGCAGTTCTTAATGGGTTTGAATGATTCCTATGAGCATGTTAGGAATCAAATTCTTTTTATGGAGCCTTTGCCATCGGTTAGTCAAGCCTTCTATCTAGTCCAACAGATTGAGAAATAGAGGCAAGTTACTATACTTACAGACATTGATGCTACTACCTTTGCTGCTGTAAAAGAGAACTTCAAATCTATCATAGATAAAAAGAAAGGGAAAGCAAGGATGTTTTGCAAATATTGTAAAGGTGAAGGACACTTAATGGACAATTGTTTCCAACTTATTGGTTATCCAGTGGTATAAGGGAAAGAAGTTTAAATCATCAAGAGGGAATCTATCTTCAGCTTCGCATGTCAACAGAGCTGTTATTGGATCGGTTCCAACTTTCAAGAGTCCTTTTAAACAGTCTTATCCCTATCCTTCTAATTCAGTAGGTACAGGTGCTATGGATTCGCAAATGGTACACATGATGTGTCAAGAGATGATGAAGTTCATGAAAGCTAAGGCTGATATAGAAGGCATGGAGGCAAGGCAATCTAAAGTCATTAGATCTGTCAACACAGTTCATTCTTTTAATTTAGCAAGTATGCATTCTCAACTTACTCCTTACTTTGCAACTTTGAATAATAATGTTGGTTCATGGATAGTAGATTCAGGGGCTACCAATCACATGACACCATTTTTACACATGTTAACACATAAAACCATCTGTCAAATCCTATTCCCATTCGTTTACCTGATGGAACATTGAAACATGTTACAATAGTAGGCAAAGCTTACATTTCTTCAAACCTAATTTTACAAGATGTTCTCTTTGTTCCAGATTTTACTCACAATCTCTTATCCGTGAGTAAGTTTTTAAAACATGTTAACTTGCTTGTCACCCTTATAACCACATCTTGTCTTTTTCAGACTTGACAACTAAGACAATAGTGGCAAAGGCACAAGAAGCTTGTGGATTGTATGTTTTAGAATCACAAGTCCATTCGAATAAGTCTATGTGTCCTAGTATTTCTTCAGTCAATTCTTGTAATAAAAACAACTTTTGCAGTTGTTACATGCCCGTTTAGGCCATACTTCTTTGTCCAAGTTGAGACATTTATCCATTTGTAAATCCTTGGATTTTTCAAATTTCATTTGTGATATATGTCATCTAGCTAAGATGCATCGTCTTCTTTCACGAACAGCAATAGTAAATCTACTTCTGTTTTTCATCTACTTCATCTTGATGTATGGGGACGTTACAAGTTGCCTTCTATTATTGGTGCTCACTACTTTATGACTGTTGTAGATGATTAAGCCTAGGCACTTGAATATCTCATGAAAAACAAGTTTGAAGTGCTTAGTTTTCTTTCACAGTTTTTCTTGTATGTCAAATATCATTTCAATGTTGTCCCGAAATTTGTGAGGAGTGATAATGGATCTAAGTTTATTTCTTCTGCTACACAAACCTTGTTTCACAGCTTAAGGATTATACATCAATGCACCACAATCTATACCCCTCAATAAAATGGTCGGTGGAGAGGAAACATAGGCATTACTTGATACCACTAGAGCCTTGCGTTTACATGCGAATCTACCTAAGTCTTTTTGGAGTGAATGTGTTTTGACAGCCACTTACTTAATAAATAGAATGCCTATGGAAGTTCTGGGTTGGAAATCTCCATTTGAGTTATTTTTGGTCATGCTCCTGATTATTCTTCTCTTCGTGTCATGGGTTGTTTGTGTTTTTTTGCTATTCCATTTCCTAAACGAGATAAATTGGATCTTCGTGGTGCTAAATGTGTCTTTTTAGGCTATGTTCAAGGTCAAAAAGCATATAAACTCTATGATCTTGCTCAAGCACAAATTGTTGTTAGTCGTGATGTCATCTTCTATGAGAATAATTTTCCTTTCAAGGAATTATCTTCTATTCCACCATTTGTTACTTCTTAGTCCATCACATCTCTCTGTTTCGTTTGAAACTACTAATTCCCCAGCTTCTACAGCTCCTTCTGTTGCTGTTCCATCTTCAGATGTTTTCTCTTCTAATGCATTCATTCCTCGACGTTCTGCTAAGACTCATAAGTTGCCTTCTTGCTTAATGATTATACTCATACAATGCATAATTCTTCAACAGCTAATGTTGCCACTACTGTTCAGTATCGCTTGTTTCCTCCACATGCTTTTCATTCTTATCCTCTTGAATTTGTGCATTCTTTAGCAAATGTATTTACTATTGTTGAACCAACATCTTATTCACAAGCATGCAAATATCAAGAGTGGGTTGATGCAATGTCTCTTGAATTAGAAGCCTTGAGAGAAATGATACATGGGAGATACTTGTTTGCCTAAAGGGAAAAGGGCTATTGGGTATAAATGGATCTATAAGACCAAATTTAAACCTGATGGTAGTGTTGAAAGGTTTAAAGCTGCCTAGTAGTAAAAGGCTATACTCAAAAGGAGGGAGAGGATTACCATGATACTTTTTCTCCGATGGCAAAATTAGGAATTGTGCATGTTGTTTTGGCTGTTGCGAGTGCGAGAGATTGGCCTATTCATCAAGTTGATGTGAATAATGCCTTTTTACATGGGCATTTGGATGAGGAAATATATATGATTCCTCCTCCTGGTTATAATAGGGCTGCACTAATCTTATTTGTCATTTGAAAAAGTCACTTTATGGACTTAAACAAGCCTCACGTCAATGGAATTTTGAATTAACTCAGTTTTTACTTCGTCATGGATTTCATCAATCTTAGAATGGTTATTCTCTGTTTACAAAGGATGATTCTTTTGGTTTTATGGCAGCCCTTGTTTATGTCGATGACACGTTAATGGGTCCTAATTTTTGCTATTCAAGATCTGAAATGTTGATTGCATGAAGCATTTACCATTAAAGATTTGGGTGATGCTCGATTCTTTTTAGGATTCAAAATATGTCGTGCATCTGGTGGGATTCATGTTCACGAACATAAATATGTTCTTGACATTTTACAAGATGCTGGATGACTGCATGCAAGCTTGCCTAAACTTCTCTTCCATCTGGTTGTAAGCTGGACAATTTTGCAGGTACATTATTGGATGATCCTGGTTTTTATAGACGCATGTTGGTCGTCTACTTTATCTTGGTTTGACACATCTAGATATTTCTTTTCCTGTACATCATCTTAGTCAATTCTTGGCTTCGCCTCACACTTCACATTTAGAGAACTTGCTTCACTTACTATGTTACTTGAAGCATACTATTTCTATGGGATTATACTTTCCAGCTTGTAATGATCGTCAACTTCTGGCCTACTCTGATGCAGATTGGGCTTCATGTCCTATGGATCGCAAGTCTGTTTTTGTTTTTGTATTCTTTTGGGATCTGCTATTGTTTCCTGGAAGTCTAAAAAACAGCCTACGGTTGCTACATCCTCAGCTGAAGTGGAATATCGTAGTTTAGCGTTTGTTACTAAAGAGTTACTTTAGTTGTCCTATCTTCTTACGGATTTGCAGGTGGATGTTTCTTTGCCTATTTCTTTATTTTGCAATAACAACTAAACTATCACGGACCGAAAAATACCCTAAACGTGGTAGTCCACCGTACACAATATTAAAGCCTAAGAATGACCGTCTCAGTCACGCGAAGGCTTCCATACTATATACAAGGAGTCTAACACAGAGAGGAGACACATCAGAGTGATACATTTTATATCGATACATCTTGAGTAACAATGTAAAGGAAATACAATTCATTCTACTTCAAATACAATTCACTATACTTCAATTAAAAATTCATCAAAAGATTTCACTACATAAAACTATTATAAGACAATTCACAAAACCTAGCTAATATCTTCAAGCATTCTTATTCCCTACCGGAATCCGAAGTCATTCTTGGCTCCAACCATCTCGGTCCCCACTTAGCATTCTTGAGATAACCTATTCATTTAAA
The DNA here is from genome assembly GCA_024138025.1 of Combretum micranthum. Classification (NCBI taxonomy): domain Eukaryota; kingdom Viridiplantae; phylum Streptophyta; class Magnoliopsida; order Myrtales; family Combretaceae; genus Combretum; species Combretum micranthum. The sequence goes on along the minus strand of JAMXBD010001177.1, from coordinate 310,926 downwards.
CATCTATTGGGGTATAAGCTATACTAGCTTAGTGAGAATTCCCTTAATTTCGTACCATAACAAGCAAGTTAAAAATCATGCATAGCAAACACATGAGCAGATAATTATGTATGGGTATCCGAAACCATACACATAATGGATTTACACCCTCCGTATCTTAGGTTAAGGATGGTATTGAAAGTCTACACGACTGTTGCTAGTCCCCGAGCCCTTGGCTCATAGCACTCGACTCGGCTAGGCTCACACATGGAATGCATCCCTATTGTGCCTTAATTCCCTATGAATGAGCTCTAATTCGAGTCTCATTATCCAAACGAGTCATCGGACTATACTGATCGACCTGCGTAGAAGTAACACTCTACCAAATGCAACATGTCCGATGCGATGCATGACCAATTTAATTTTTGCTTAGGTCAAAATATTCATAATTCTTTAGAGTGATCAAACATCATTCACATAACAGAAGTAATATGACAGTGCAGTATCCATCGAGTCATGGTTTCGATATGCTTTAGTATTCTTTGGCATACTTACATCAAAATCTCATCATCTATCCCATCCCCATTCATATCAGTTTTTATCTTGTTCCTATAATTCTAATGCAACTAGCTACAAGCACAAACAAGGTAACAAAATAAGAAGAAGACTCACTCAGCTATTGGATCACCACTCTCTTAGTAAAAGTAATCCGGTGGTAGGCATCGTCAATTTTGGGGTCACCTAAAAAGGAAGAAATACCCTAATAAGTATTTCATCACTTAACTAATCCAAATTATCTTATACAAACTATTAAATTCGTAATTCTCGTCCTAAACGGGAATTCCAACTTAAAACGGCCATAACTTGGTCATTTTAACTCGGAATTTAGCAAATTATATATCAATTTCTATCTACTTCGAAAGATCTATCTAATTCTAATATCATATTTAAGTTTTGAAAACTTTGAAGCTTCGAAAAGGTCTGATCAGTTCTGATCAGTAGTGAAATTCAATTCCGAAAAGTAGTTTCGTAAATGCTTGTAATGTTTCTACTTGACAAATCAATTATACATGCAATATGAATGATTTCCTAACATGAATGGCATGTGATGAGTTTAATGTATGCATGATCTTGCTGATTTTTGCTAAAAGAAATTTAGAACCCTTTATTTTGCAAGACTTCAACAATAACCACTTTTGAAAAATCTAGTTTTCTAACTTTGACAACTTACTTGTGTTTTGGGATTAATTCTTAGGAATTTCTAGTTATCTTAGTTAAAATTGAGTCTTCATAACATACACTACCTAAGACCTTCATTTTTACATAAAAATTTGTATTTTTCACTTTGCAAATATGTTTTCAAATAGGATTTACTCAAGAATCCGAATTTTTAGAAATCTAATTTTTGAATGATTCCTTTGGGAAAAGCTTGTTTAATGCATTAAAATTTAAGACATCACTATACCTACTACTTAAGGACTTCATTTAATACATAAAAATTTTATTTTGAGCTTGGATAAGAGGTGTTTTCATGGTCATCATCCAAAGTTACGAATTTCATAAGTTGACTAATAACTCAAAATTTTCTATCTTGTTTCTACTCTTTGTTTTACACATTAATCTCATCAAAACTCATTTCAACTTATAAAAATCACTACTTAATGATATCTATTACCTATACCCTTCATTTTTCACACAAAACACAAGTTTTGGAATTGATAAATGGGTTTTTAAGGCATGGTTTTGAAACCATCCGAATTTACAAAATTTGGATAAAACTCAAATTTCATATTTTGTAATCTCTTCTTATTTTTGAGAATCTCTACTAGTAGATCTTCCATTTACTTATCAAAAACATTTCCTATTGATACCTGTTCTATAAGCCTTCCATTTTCTAAACAAATATTTCATTTTGGTGTTGAAAAATAGGTTTTCAAAATTGGTCTTGGTTGAGATCCGAATTTACCAAATTTTTTTTTGACATATCTTTGATAAAATCCATCTAACTTAGAAAAATCATCCTTTACATATCTACCTTAAGAGCCTTCCATTTCTCAAATAAAAACTTCATTTTTGAGTTGGAAAACATGTTTTTAAACTATGCCTTAGCCTAAATCCAAAAATGAGATATTTATTTTGAAAATCACCTTTGATTCTTGTAAAAAGAAGTCTTGATGATATACATCCACTAAACCTTCATTTTCTCAACTAAAACTTCCATTTTAAGACTTGAAAGAGTCTTTAAATATGGGTTTTGCAAAGATACGAATTTCACTATTTTTATTCAAGTTCAAATCCAAGATCTACACATAATATGAACATGAATATAAAAGAAATGCATGGTAGTAAACTATAAACTCATAGATCTAAACATAAACATAATCAAAGCTACATAAAAAGCTAGATCTACAAAATATAACTACTTCTAACAAGAAATAATAATACAAGAGAATAATCATGGAGAAGAGGAGTGTTTCATTTTGGCATAATCATTCTTAGCTTTTAAGCTTATGAAAGGTCATTTGATGCATGAAACTCTCACTATACTTTACCTATATCGTCTATGGAAGCTTTGGACAAAAGTTTTATCCAAGGATCTTAAAGAAATATGTGTGGGAGCTCAAAGAAGGAATGGGGGCAGCAAGGCTTTCTTATGAGAACAAGAGAAAATGAAGAAAGAAAGAGAGGAAAAAGAGAGGAAAAGTGTAAATAATGACAAAGGGTTAAAGGAGCAAATGAAAGAGAGAGATTGAATGAGTTAAAGACTCATTAAATGAAGTTAAAAATAAATAAAGGGCAGCAAATAAAGGACCATGGCAGGCGTCAAATAGAGGAGAGAGAGAGAGAAGTTGGTTGGTTTTTGACTTGAAATTGTAATGTAATTAATGTGTAAGTGTAACTTCTTGAAGAAGGATTTAAAATAGGTTTATTTAATCAAATTAGGGGAATTTCAAGGGACAAAAGGCAGCAAAAAAAGAAGTCAAAATCTGCCATGAAGTGATATAATAAAGTGTAGAAAGATTGAAGTGAAAAAGAAGTGATGTATAAAAAGTATACTTAAAGGTATGGGTTTGTAATAGTACTTTCTTAATATAAAATAAAAATAAGAAAAATATAGAAAATGTATTCCAAATATTTGTAGCAGATTTTTCATAATAAAAATAACATAATTAATTTATTTATTTTAGTGAATTATCAAATAAGTTACCGGTATAATCAAAATATGCGAATATGAGCTATAAATGATATTTTTATAACTCGAAAAATTATAAAAAAATATTTTATGAAAATAAAAATATTTTTCAAATATCTTCTAATTATTAAATTAATTTATTTTACTTTTAATATCGGGTCTTAAATAGAAACTAATCCCGTAAAAACTCGAAAACATATTAAATTTTGGAAAAATGAAAATTTCTAGGATATATAAAATATTTATCTAAAAATATAAGGTTAATAAAATTGGGTAAGGAATAGTAATGAATAGTGCAAAAGACTAATTAATTATCGGTAGTAATGAAATACGAATAAAATCGCAAAATCAGATAATTCTAGTTATCGAAAAATTATAAAACTGATATTTTAGAAATCCTTCGGTATTAATGGTATATTTTTTATATCTCGAGCCCCGGGACATGCTTTTCGAAGTCTCTATCCCAACGGGTTCGAAATAGGTCAAAAATTTACCAATATGATATTTTTAAGCAACCTTATATTACTACGAGCTATTCTACACACTTAAACCACACCTCGTCCTCTAGGGCTAAGAGCGCGAGATTGCCGGACTTAAACTACTTTATTCCACTTAGGGTTCCCGAGTGATTTTCCGGTTTAGATCTTTGCTAATTTGGAAACTAGTGTTTTATGTTTGTATAACATATTTAATTTGAGAAATTTATTTTAAATTTTATTTTTGTAAGTATTTAATATCTCTCAACGTTTTTGGAATTCTTGCATTAAGTTTTATTTCCGAAGGTTTATCGTTATTTACTTTTTAATAATTTATTTTTGGGTTCTATATTACTCAATTAAGATGTATAGTTATTTATTCAAGTGCATTTTACATATCATAGGCACTAGTGTATAGGATTATTTTGATATAGTATATAGAGTCTTGTGTACTCTGTACAATAGTGACGAAATACAAAAAAATTCATATTCTTTCTTCTCTTTTCTTCTTGTTACTCTGATTCTTTCTCTCTGAACTGATACAGCAGGAGATCTACATGCTTGTTGCTTTCCTTCATTAAAATCAGATTCTCAACACATGATGAAATTAAAATCCGAACAAAATCTAGATCTACAGTCTACTCCTCTATGAAGATAACAGGAAACAAATGAAATTCAAAAGAAAAGATTGAATCCATGAGTAGAACCTATAAAATTTGGAGCTTAGTTGAGGAAAATTGATTCTAGAAATCCAGATTGATCTTAGCTCATGTCCTTCGTAACTTGCAAAAACTGTCAAAAATATCTATAGAGAAAATGTGTATGATAACATGTGAAATTAGAGCGTAACTGTCTTTATTTTCTCTCTCCAAAAGGTATTTATATGGGTCATCAAAAATAAAACAGATCAGAAAACTTTCGCTGGAGTAAACGGGTCGGCAACGGGGCTGTTACGGGGGCTGTTGCGGTTACTGATATTGGATTTTAATTTAAACATCCTTGCAAACAACCTCATTTGGACACCCGTTGCCTTCTCTGATAACTTCTAGAGCAAATGGTCCTTCAAAAAGGCCTATTGAGAGGGTTGTTTGATCTTCTAATTCCTCCAAAACAAGGTTGTTTTGCTTCATTCTGGTTGTATTCCTTCTTGTTCTTTAAGGAGAAGTTCATAGTACCTGAAATTAACAATTTAAGCAACTAAAATCCATTTCTAGATGATTTTTATTTAAAATATCAACTAAATGAGCTCGAAAATCATCTTAAAAATAAGGGTATTAAAGCATTTATCAACTTGAATCATTGTGGTTGTTGTAGAACAAGTTTTAATATATATGTTTTCTAAAATCTCTTCCAAACTACGCTCTAAAATGGCAAGTGCACCTGTAATGTAGTAATGAAGCAACTATAAGTTGTATTCCTTGGGGATCTATCACGCCTCAAAAGGGTGCATGGTAGGATTGCCTTAAAGTTATCATACTACGTGTGCACCTGTAATATGAGAACCATCTTGCAAATAAGAGATTACAAAGATTCTACTTATTTATTAATATCTATTACTTAAATGATATATAGTCATATAATAATATTAAAGAATTCAACTATGGAATCCGACTTTTTCACATTCTACCAAGATCGCAGAGAATCGGTATTCCTTAGCAAATAGTAAAATGGGGTTTAAATCTTGCAATATAGATAGTCTCAATTGTTTATACAATTTATCTATCTTGCATTCTAAATTCAACATAAACTATATCTCTAACTTCATAAAGTTTGATGGAAAAGTACTCTTCACACATTCCTAGCCCAATCCCTACTAGTATTATTCTTACATAAAAACTATTAGGGATTAAGTGAAACCACAAGCTCAGTAACATAACCTGATGAGACCACATATCAAACAATAACAAATAAGTTTAATAAAAAGCATATGTTATGCAACAATCAATCATATGAACAAGTACAAGCTTGAATATCCGAAATCTAAACAGGATGTAGATTTACACCCTCTCATCGGGATTGGAAGGAAACTATTACGAGTGATATACTGTGCCCAAGAGAATCAAAGAACTAAGGAAGAACTGGTACAATAAGCTCTCACGAATTAATTTTTAAACATTTCACTCTTATCCTTAGAACAAAGAAACTCCATTAAGTATTAACCCTTTCATATCGATACCATGAACGGTACTCCTTTGATGCTAGTTAGTTTCTGTGGAACCGAACGGAACAAAGATGCTCTTGTGTAGAATTAGGAAAATGTCATTTAAAAAACTAAGCGCGTTACTAGAGAATTGAAATGCTAATACATAGCGGGGTCATCACTCCTTTAAATTGCAGTATATGCATATGATGCAATGCATGTCCATTTTCATTTATGGTACCAATAGTTTTTAGTCAAATTACATCAACTTGTTTCATACAATAATTATCATACAATAGAATTATTGCTTATATTATGATAGTTTGGCATTCAAGCATACACTAAGCATCATGCAACATACCCAATCTCGCATGCATATTGATTGAATATATTATTTCAAACGTAACTATAATACAAGCACAAACAATGTGATAAAGTCCAAATTACTCACCTATTATTCTTGCTAATTTGTTGTAATATGCTACTAGATGTTCAAGATTTGTTTTATTTTTCCTATGAAATGAGATAACATATATCTATTACTATACTGTTATTTTATATAAAGATATTGACGGTATTCTTTCAGGTCCTAGTTATCAATTCTAATATATTTTGTTTACTTAGTTAGGAACTTTAAACTTATATAAATTATTTTCTTTGATGAAGTTGTAGGATTTAAATTTATATAAGAGAAATCTTCCTAAAATTATAAAATATTTTGAGTCATATTTAATAATTATGTTATTAAACTTTTATTTTTTATGGGGTCTTTTTAGTATGTCTACCTTATGGTAGTTGATATTTGCTATCTATTTTATTTTCATGTTGCTTGTCTTGATTTTAATTAACATCTATATTTTTATTTAGGGTGTATTTTTTATTCTAAATTGATTTAAGTTTGTCTTTCATTAATGTTTATATTGATAATGAATTTTTTTATCATTTCTTCATTTTGTCAACCTTATCTATCTTATGTTAGTTGAAATTTCTGTAATTTATATTGTTAGATTTGATATTTAATTCTTTAATTATTTTTCTAACACATTCGTGGTTTCCTAGAATTTAAATATATATTAAAAGTTTACTAAACTTAAATTTTATTTTTATTGAATAATTATAGAGTTTGTGTTTAATAGTTTAGTATTTTATTATCATTATCATTATTATTTTTATATTGTTCGTTAGTTTGATTACCTTATGGTAACTAATATCTATTTTCTAACATTTAGTTTTATCGTGTTTCTCTTGATCTCATTTCATGTTATTATCTATTATTTATGGGAATCACATTATGCTTTTTATAACTTATTTATGGGAATCACATTTGCTACTTTTTATTATAGTTCTTTACAATCTTATATCATATTTTTCGTAATTATTATAATTACATTATTTAAATTAGGAGGATTACAGGATCGCCTAACACCTATCTTACTCACTCTCTTCCATTATCTAACCGATCAATTTAAGGAGCGTTTTGGTGTCTAACTAACTATAACTAATTTATACAAAGAGTGTAGATTAATCCATAAGAAGATAAATTCATATTAAATTAGACTTTGCTTCACCAATAACTTTATCGTATAGTTTCATTAAACACCAAAAGTTCATTATCAAACTTTTGAACCGTCATATTCGTTAAGATATGCTAAAACTTCTATCGATATCATCAATGTCTAATTCTAAGATTACCAGTTGAAATCTCTTCCTAATCACCAGCAACTTAGAACTGCATTAAGATCAAGAATTCAAAAATTAAATAATTTAGTGACGGAAAAATTTTACCACTCTATCCCTAGATGTTACGAGAAATTCTCATTAGTAGCTTAGATCTATTCAAATGAATGATTTCACAATCTATTCAAATGAATTCTAACATGAATTCATATTATGTACTCATACAAATTCAAGATCATTATGCTCAAGCTATTAATTTCAAGAACTCAATAACATTTCATTATAACATTTTACAAAATCTTTAGTTGAAACTACATGAATCAGGCTCGGATTCACAAAATCCAAGTAAACCCATTACTTCTCTATCAAAATATAGAGATTAAGCATTAATTATGAAGGAGCATGAGATTATTAAGTAAGAAAGCACCAATTAAGCACAAAAATCCTTGCAATTGAGATCCAATTTAGTTCTTGAATTGATCCAACTTCAGGTTTTACACAAAAACGCTAACAAAGCACTACTTTCTCTCTCTATAATATCTCTAAGAATTAGTTAAGATATATTTTCTCTATCTATGATCTATACAATAGTGTCTTTCTATGTAAAACAAAATTCTATTTATAGTTAGTTAAATGCTGGCGTAACAAAATCTAAAATAAAATAAAAGAAATATTATAGTGAATGAACCTGGGGAAGTGGTTAAAAGATGGTATGTGGCCTAGTTCTAAGCCATGATTTCAATCGAGGAGTATATCTTAATTGTAAACATACCGGTGGTTTTTGTAGTGTTTGACACTATGGATTATACGTGTTAGATGTTCTTCTAAACAATACACACGCATAGACATTGACGACTTCCAAGCACCATATGATATATAGCCGTGTTTAACCTCTGAAATCCAAATTTTGATTTAATTAAGTACCAAATTCATAAGGATTATTGATAATCTATGAACCATAAAAAGCACAAATCCATTAATTAAGTAGAGTAAATATCATCTATGACATTCCTTTGTATACTCGATTCTCAAACAAGTTAATCTACCTTGAGTTGATATATCATTGACCTATTGTCTTACATGTGATCTTTTATTTGTCTACTGATTCGTTATCAGGTATGCAGTGAGATGTATGCTATTTGCTTTAGGCAGGCATCGTAGAATGAACAAATACTTAAAGATGACCTAAATAATTGTTTAAGTATACTTCCATTGTTTAATTTAATATGAGGAATGACAACCTTGCTAGGTTGTGCTAACGTAGTAGTTAGGTGCTTAGGCCACCGCTGGTGGTTTGATGAGTAAATGATAGGGTAAATGGTATCAAGATAACATCCATATATATTCGATGAGAAATAACATAATGCAGGTCACGACTATAGGTGTCGATTGAGTTGCATTATATTATGGACTGAAATAAATTGAGATGCATAATAGCTGTAAAATCCTAGACAATACTATTATTAGATGCTCCTATAGAATATATAGGTATTCAGGCTATCTATATCAACTTCTTGAGTAGTTGTTACTATTCAGGACCCCCAGATTCTCATGGCTTGTCTTCAAAGTGTGAGCACTCTTATATTGTTTAAATTACCATAAATAATAACCTTCAACTATTGATTATTGTATTGCATGTAGTTTGGGTGCATATGTCATATCATGTGTGATTGCATTGCTGTATACTAAGCTTCGACTTGTTCCTTTATTTTTCAGGTGTTAGTGATTTCGACTTTGATACTTATGTGTATCTCAAGTTAAGGATGGATCAAGCAAAGTTCCTAGGAACACTGCATTATGTGTATTTCTTAAATGAAAGTTGTAATTCTCCTTTTCAAACTTGTATTTCTTTTGTATGGGGAAAAAAATTGTATGTCTTTTGAGGGTGTAGTTTGTGTCCATGGTTGTAAAATCCTTGATTTAATACCTTGTATTGGTAATTACCTCTCTTCACACTTTTGCTATATTTTTGTTGTTTAATCAAATGTTGTGAAAACCTAATTAAACGATTTCATAATTTAAAATTGGTTAGTAAATGGTCACGATAAACAAATAGTTTAAGGTAGTCTTAGCGTATAGTGCTTAAGTGTTATATATGGCGAAACTAAACACGTCTTGACCTTATTCAAGGCATGACAAGAAAGGAAAAATTTTCTTAAATCCTTCAATTAACAATTATAAATAAATTTTTTACACTTCTCTAATATATTTTTAGAGGATCAGCTTCCTAATATTGGTTTCTAACTAATTCAACTTATTCTCATACTATACAGTAAAATCATAACATCCAGATATCACTAATAAGAATCATAATAATAATAATAATAATAATAATAATAATAATAATTAACCATAATCAGTTTCAATTCACCCAATTTGTGAGGGAACACCATCATTATACGCCTTAAGGAAGGCCACCTTTCCTTTTTTTTTTTTTTTTCCTTATATTTGGTCCTGCCCATAATTTTTCCATTTATTTAAAAACTTCAATTTGGTTTTCAATGACGCCAAATATAAAATATATATAATGATAAACCAAAATGGCTTGCTTCCTTAACAATAATTAAGACCTCTTTCATAGTACTTAGATGGGTCTGGACTCTTAGACATGAAGTAAAACAAAACATGCAAAAATTGAAACAGTTGCTTTGGCCCACATAAACACTGGTGAAGGTGAACCCAATAATTTAATTTTAAGTGATTAAAATTTTACATGGCTGTCAAAAAACTAAATAAATAAACAAATAGAAGTGTAAAAAAAACGTCAACAGTGCCTCAATACTTGGGGACATAATAAAGATGTATTCTTTCTTTCTGTTTTCATTTTTTTAATAGCTCAATCAACAAATACGTCGTGACACCTATTCCTAGTTTCCTACACCTACAAAAACATATATCAATTACAACCATAAATTTTTTCAGTACTTAGACAAGTTGATAATAAAATAAATTGCACCAAACGGTCTTTGGAGACAAAATCCAAGTTTTCCAAAATTCCTTCTCGCCATTATCTTCCAATCCAGGACTGACAATCTACAAAAAGCTTTGATGTAACTAATGGTCTTTCTTACTAGTGCCAGAACAAGTTCTCTACAGACTATATTCCAATAATATATAATGAGATATAGTAGTCGTATATAGCCCAATGTATATATGTCAGACAAGCAGCGGATTTCCGACATTACAGTACTAAAAATGAAAGAAACAACAGCTCGAGCATTGTGTTAATATTCTATTCATCCCAAAAAAGGGGGGAAAGCAAAATAAAGTACGAACTGTAACGCACTGTCATCGTACATTCGGTAACTCAGAAATTTTAGAGAGAACTTGGCTCACTCACTTCACATTTCATAATATATTATTAGTTTCTCTCCTTCTCATCTTGCAGTACAAAATTTTCTTAATTAGGCTGGCATTCCATTTTGTTTCGAATTGGTATTTAGTTTAGATATGAGAATTATCAGTCATTCTAGAATTGCATATTTATTAATGTTACGCTCGTGATTTTAATCTCTCGTGTTATTCAGTTCTGAATTTTTTTTTCTCCATCTTATGAAAATTGCTAGCCCTATTTATAACTAGAAACTCTTTTGGATTTTTTTAGCATAAACCAATGAGATGGAAACAGTAGCAAATAAGTACCTAGTAGAATGGGATAAAGATGGGTTAGTTTCAATTTCATGATTTCAGGTTTCTATCTTAAAGGAAACGAGCTAACAGAAAGAAGTTACAGTCTTTAGCGATGAGCGACATCAGTTTTAGAACAAATTTCTTTATCTAAATCTTCAAACAAGCTACTTTCATATTTTAGGTAGGTTTTAGATTTGTTATAACTTCTTATAAACACTTTTATTTTAAATTTCAGCAGTGGTGTTATAATTATCTTTTAATTTGCTTCACATTTTTCAGTTTTTGGGCGTTTCTATTTTTGTGTTCTATTTTTAGCAGTTTTTTAGCCTACTTATATGTGTACATCTTATGACAAAATAACAATCAAGTTTTCCGTAATACATATATCTTGAGCCACCTTTGCTTATTTTCTTCCTAAAATTTCAAATCCTTCGCAGATTTTTTATTTTTAGATTTCATTCGTCTGAAAATTTATAGAATCAATAGATATTTGAAGATCACTTTTTGAGTATTGTGCCTAATTCGATGGACTGTGATAATTTACTAAATGTTTCGCTGCATCACAAACCCAATTCAAAAGCAATAATATCCAAAAGATTGGGCATAATTATTGCCATTGCATTTGACAATATACATGGGTCTCTCTATGTTTATGTATGTATATATTGCAATTAGACATTGAGAGAATTCTTTTTACTTCCTTTTCGAACATGTGAATAGTCTTAAAGCTCAAATAATTAAGAATAATTTACCGATTGAAACCTCATTACACCACTACTTATTGATTTCATTACGGTATTTTTCAATTAAATATAGTAAACTTTCTGATGGAAGAACAAGAACAAGGAGGAAGAGGAAGAAAAGAATTGAAGAGAGTGCTGTTTGACTATTTGGTTTTCACAATACGATTTGTCAAAATTTACTAATACTTATACGGTACTCATATAAATATTAGCCATGTTAGTATCAATAAATTTTCGCTTTCTCAATCTCTAAAAGAAAGTGTATTCAAATCCCAAACTTTTTGAAAATTAGCTGGCGGAAACTCTCATAAAGAATTCACATGATGCATTTGTTATTTATTTAAATTCGAAAATAGATGAAATCAAAGATATTTTAACAATTGAAATAATCTCCATTATTAAAATTTATTGAATAATCTAGCGGGAACAAAGGACGTTTGGCTAATTTATGAGGATGTTAATGCTTGCGTAGTTGTATGCGAGAAAAATTTAAATGAAAGAATGATCAGAGTTGAAATTAAATTATTCCGATTGCAACATCGTTTCTCGAGTCTCATAACCACCCTTTTCTTTTTAATGTGCTGGAGTGGGCTTCGAAAAGATGATATACGAAATTACCAGGGGGATGATTGACGAATGCAGTCAGATTAATTTAATGATTCTTGCAACACGTAATCTGTGATGACGATGGTACAAGGGCATAATAATGTGGCTACACTACTACCCGACAAGCATAATAATACACTTGTTAGTTGAAATATAAACTAAGGCGATAATGATATTGTGAGTGTCGAAACAATTATCTGAATTTTGAAAGTTTGTTTTTAATTTTATAGCCGAATATTAAGTTGTTAATTGTCTTACATAATGAACTTTTATTTATCAGATTTCTCCACTGAATTCTAGGGTTGTCTATATCAAACTTGATTTAGGTTTTTTTTTTTTTTTTTTTTCCTCCAACTAAAGAGAATTTATTTAGATAAAAAGCATCAAAACATCATATCCTCAGCGCTTTAACCGCATGATCCGCTAAAAGTAACTTAGACAAAAGGGGGTGGCAGAGATTACAAGTCCAAAAACATACATGATCTAAGAAAGACAACGTATGTACTTAATCCAATTTTTATTAGTCAAATTTAATAACTACCCTGTCATTATTAAAAAGAACTCATGGTAAACTCTTTTGAATGGAAGAGCACAATTAGTTAAAATAAACATATAATATTTAGCAACTATAAACTTTATATCAAAATAAAAAAATAATAATAATAGTTCTAGCAATAATTTTGGGATCATACCGTGTTGTGTTGAACATAGTTAACCCATCATCCGTTTAGTTTAACTGAGAAACTACCTGATTTTAGATGATAATGGGCGTAAAGAAGTCCATCATAGGTTGTTAAATTATCTATTGAGAGGCTACTTCCTTAAGCCAAGTAATAATGTCTTAGTCCCATACTCCATCCATAAGTCATCACAATTTAAATTTATCAGATTTATCGGACAATATAAAAGTTGGCTTTTAGTTTGTATTATTTGTTGAATTGTGTGCCACAACCGCGGAGGAAAAAATGGGGAAAGGAAAAAAAAAAAAAAAACTATAATATAGTGATCCAACGAGCATGAATGATATGAACCTCGAAATTATATCAGATTAAATTTTTATACGTATATGTTACCCATACATGAGCTTCCTGGGTCGTTATCCAAACTTTCAAATAAATACTTGATGAACGTACAACATTAAAGCTTCTGAGAGACCCTAAGCTAATTATATAACTACAAATATGGATTTTCTGGTTATTTGCCAAATGATATTGAAACTCAACTTAATGTGAAATTATCGAATCACCAACTATACTTGCATATGCACTTGGGCTTAGATCCTGTTCATTTATTTTTTTTCAAGTCAACAGTTATGAATATCTTATTTTTAAAATATACTCTGCTATCATTATTATATGTCATCGTTTTTTTCCCAAGTTTCAATTATTAAATGGACATAACAGCACTTTATGAAGGTAAATTTAAGGAAAATAATGACGAGGATCAAAATCGCATATTGTTCGCATCTAACCTTCTTTCAGTTTTCGTTCATTTAATCTATTTGAACATCAAGTGTTTCTTTTAATAAGAATTCATACACAAGCAAGCGATGATATTTACTAATGTAGTTCACTTCATAAAGTATCTTCTTCATTTTTTTTTTTTTTTTTTTTTTGTCTTCTGTTGAGCTACATAAGAATATCAACCAGTCATCAAAGCGTTTTGATTAAAAAGTAGCTATAATTCCGTGCTATTTATAGGTGCTGATTTAAAGAATACCTATTAGCGAAAATAGTAAATTTACTCAAAACACAACATCTAGTATATGTATATAAATTATTTTGAAGTAGAGTTAATGTTGTGAAATATGATTGAGATTTAAATTTTGATAAAATATATAATTAGATATATTAACTTAAAAATTTATTAATTTAGTATCTAAATTTTAAAATTGATTAATTTAGTACCTAAAAGAACTTTTTGTGTATGCCAACAACACCCTAGTGATACTGGTTAGTATTTGGAAAGAGTAATTTTAAATACTAAATTAATTAATTTAAAAGTTCAAGTATTTAATTACATATTTTTTCGAAGTTTACATATCATCTACGATATTTATCCTATGAAATATTGGGTAAATATTATTATTTAATTATATAAATATATGATATGTAATATTATTTTAGTATTTGATAGTATCTCATTAAATAATGTGCCATCTATAAGAAGAGTTATAGTTTTTTTCCTTTTTAATTTTATGAGAAACGGAAAAAGACCCTGGATACAATGAATCATGTTTCTTTTTATGAAAAAATAAATAGAGAAAGAAAATAACAATGCACGTGCTTTAACTATATTAAGAAAATTAAAATCCAGCGTTAGTGTGCAAGGACACATCTCTTAGATAAAATTCCCCAAGTCATATATATGTGTGTGCGTGTGAAAGAAGTACTTTGTTAGTAACAAGTATACCCCAGACAATTGACCATATATTTGAATGAAAAATTGTAGGATTTTAAAACGTATATTGAAGAATGGAAGCTTATCAAGAGCATGTAAAATAAATGTATTTGAAATTATTTGGTCTACTAAAAACCTATTAGCTTTTTATGGTTTTTTTTTTTTTTTTTTTTACCATGATAGCTAGTGTCTTATTCTCTCTCCTTTCTTTTTAATTTCCAACAAATGTCAATATAAAAAAAAAAAAAACATGGCATATAAAAACCTTAAATAAAGGAAGTTCGGATAAAGTGATTTTTTTTTTCCCGTAGAGAAATGGGTCTTAGGAGGTGACATTTAACCTAAAAACCTAATTAATATCCTCAGTATTAATAGGTACTCTTATAAATTTCAATTTTTCATAAAAATATATATCCAAAACATATATATATAATGAAAATCATGGATAGATATTACAGTTTGACCTAACTCCGATATTTCATAAAAATATACCCGAATACATATATATATATATATTATGAAAATCATGGATATATATTAAAGTTTGACCTACTCCCTCACGTCTCAAATAATCATGCAAATCTGTTCTTTTTCAAGCTTCAAGAAGAATGCAGAAAAAGGCGTCCATAGTAGATTATCATTCATATATATTTAATGAACTAAATCTTATTCGCATGTTAAAAAAATGAGGGTAAGTATCTCGAGATGTCCTCCATGATAACAAAAGTAATTTTTTATTTTTGTAATTTACCAAAGCAGGCAATGAATGGATCAGTGTAAGTATTAAATTATAAAAAATAAAAATACAAATGATTTCTCTACATCTAGGGTTCGAGAAAAGGAGAGAAAACCAGGGAGCTAGTAAACTCAAACGACAGGCATTTATGGATCCGAAATGAGAGAAGACAGCTCCTTTCTTCGTAGTTGTATGAAGAAAATCTTTTGTGTTTCAAGCCATATATATTCTAAGTTTTCATACGACGACAAATTACCCTTGCACTTACATTAAATTCCAAGCACAGATAAAGCATGGCATGCAAACATTTCTCTCCAAAAACAACGTAAAACTCACTTCCCTACGTACTTTACCAATGCAGCAGATGAATGCTGCTGGCATTAAAAAACAGCAGCTGATAATAAGCAGGAAAGTAAGCAATGTTTTATGCAATTATGTCAATTGTCACATCTAATGTCTGCGGCTAATTAATACTACTAACCTCTGAACACTTTTTTGCATTATTATTTAAATAAATATAACAAGTATTTCTGGCCAAAAAAAGTTTTTTTTAAATATTAATAAAAAAGCAGTTTACCGTTTAAATATATGGACTTCAATTTATTAAGAATCCACCACAATTATTGCATACCCATTAAAAAAAACAGAAGCAATTATTCCCCAATAAATGATGAGAGAATATGTATATTTTAAAGAATAACCAAAATATATATACCTAAATACAAACTATATTTCTTTTTTCCTAAAAAAAACAAAATTACACCACTTAAAACCACAAAATTATTTATATTTTATATACATAATGAAAATAAAAAATTTATTTTATTAACATAGACACACAACTAAATTAATTTAAAGTAACTAATCATATTAAAATTTACGGCACACCTATTCATATGTAAAACCATACATAATTAGGAAGAATTCAAACTTAATCTAGAAATATAATTTTAAGTGAGACATCACAGTGGAGTAAAACTCATAACACACTATAAGTGGAAATATTAACATTCCAAACGGAACTTCAACTACTCACAACAAGGTCTATACTATGTAGTTCTAATAATTACTTAAAAAAACAAAGATTCATAAAGCACATAGACCTTTAAGAATAATTAGAGATATATAAATATATGTTAATTTTTTATGTCACCAATTTCGTAAAAATCATATACTACTTCTACCACTTGCTTAAAACATGTTAACATCACCTATAATTCATTTGAACATGTGACGTATCATACTTAATGAATTTTTTCTTCGTTGTTAGCACCTCTTATAGTTAAAAAATAAATTTGATCGAAAAATTATTTGCATCGAGAAGCAAATAGATATTGTTATGATCATTCTTAAGCATGCCAAAAATCATTTGATAAGTTAGTATTAGAGCATATAAATTTTTGTTTCAAGGACAACCGGACAACCAAGAAAAAGTTCAATGGGAGTGCAATCTTGTACATACATAATGGTCTCTATCAAACTTCTATTTATTTTTATTTACCCCAGTTATAAACATTATCAAATTTTCATCTACTTTTATTTACCGCTTTATGATTTACATGGCATATATGTACCACTCTTAACAAACAAGAGAGGGGGAGAGGGCATGCTCAAGTGATGCAGGTTTTAGCCTTTAGTTTTATCTATATAATTGACATTATAAACTAGACTATAGGTCTCTGCAAGAAGTATCATAAAGAGAGTTGAATCTCATGCATGTGGCTGCACCGCCCATATCGAGGGATGAAAGGGATGTTCACCATTCATGGTTTAACCCAATCACTGTTGAAATCATTTCCCTATACCATAATTCAACGTCAACAGGCTTCCGTATGGATAATAAATTTTAATATTTAAGGAAAAAAAAAGAAAAGAAAGAAAGAAGAAAGGGTAAATTTCGAGAAAAGAGGAAAATAAACCAACATCCAAAATGAGAAAAAGAGAGCCATTTTCAGAATTCAAACTAATTAAGTCTTAAGAGCGTACTGTATATAATAATAAGTGAAAGAAGATAACTTGATTAATTGTCACACCACTCACACACTAACTACATCTGATGAGAATTTGTTGTCACTGTAATGTTACCATATTCGTGCAATTGTAAATAAATATTTAAGTATAAAATATAAAAAAATCTTAAAACAACGCAAACAACAATTATCTTTTTAAAAAAACGTATCAAATACTCATTCGTTAAGATAGAAACGAGATAGCACATGGAAATGGCAAATGTTATTCCAACTACATCATATGAAATCACAAAAAGATTAAAAGGATGTTGAACAAAATAATCGTAAGTAGTTTAATATTACACTATTAAATGGACCGATGGAAACAATATTTACCATATCTTAAACTATTAAAAACGAATTAAAAAATCGGATTATTCCACCTAAAAGTTAGATTTTACATAATTATACAGAAATGGAGTCAATTAATTATTTCCTAAATAAAAGAAGAATAAAGCATTCTGGCAAATTACAAGGCATATAAAATTAGAGAAATTAACAATATTCCCGAATAATATAATAAATTCTTCCTTCTTCCTCAATTATATAGAGTTCTACTTCAATTTTTTTTTTAATATATATATCAAATTGAAAATACTACAACTTACATCAACGCCAACTACAAATAATTATAGAATAATTGTACGAAATGCGGCTATATCAATATGGGCTATTGATTCAACCTTGTCAAGATCTTTGATGCGGGAAGAATTGCGTACCGGCCATGTAAGAATTGAGTGGAGCCGGATACATCGAAGAAGGATCAAATAATGCCGCCACCGCAGTAGGTGGTTGTGCCGATATGCCGATGCCAGTCTCCGCAGTCGAGATGGCAGCTACCGTGTTATCCGCAGCAGTTATAAGATTAAGTGGTTGAACAACGGTAACCGCATCAGCACTACCACTGCCACCACCACCGCCACCGCCGCCGCTACCGCTAGCCATGTAGGCACTTTCAGGGCCTTGATCATAGAGAATTCCCTTGAAGATGTGACCATTAATGTTGACAGCTGTCTGATAGGCGTAGGCATCATCCGTGTCGTCAATTGGGCTCACCCTAACGCATCTAAACACCGCCGGTGAGCTCACTTCCGCTGGAAATTCTTCCAATTCAAACCCTAGAATGATGTTATATAAACGGGGGAAAAAAAAAAGAAGAAGAAAATGAAAAAAGACACAAAACATGAAATTTTTAAGAAAATGAATTAGATCTAAATTGAGAATAATAAAAAAAGAACAGAAAATGGAAACCATTTCCAGAGAACATATACATGACACTTGGCTAAACTTAAATTATATTCAAGAGCAGAGTTACTAGTTATTAGGACATAAGGGATCTATTATTGTTTCTTATATCTTTTTCTAAAGACAAAATTTGAATAATAAAACGTAAAAATAGATTACAAGTATCAGAATGTCCAATACATGGTGGAATTTGATCTCCCAGGGACGTATATCTTGTATACCACACAAATACAAGAAGAGGAAGAGGAAGAGAGAGAGAGAGGGAAACAGTTTTGTTGCGTGTCAGGAATACTAAATAACAGTATGTAATAGTATATCGGAAAAGGGGTGAGAACAAGGTGATTTGAACGATGTAGGATGTATGATTTGAGTTTTTCCATGATGGTCGGTTTCAACAACACGCAAGCGATATCATGCCTGCTCTTTCCATCTAGTATATCCTACCTATCTCCACTCATTCTCTTCTCTCTCTCTCTCTCTCTCCCCCATCCATCCTATCATTATTTCTCTTTCAAGAATTTCATAGATTTATGTGTATGTGTGTGTGTGTATTATATCCATATTTCCTAATCCCTACACACAAACAAACACACGCAACATCCTATAAATTCGAATCCGAGGACACCATTAACGTTTTTCATTTATTAAACATGCCCCTTATACCTGTTGCAATTCGAGTGCAAACGAGAGATGAATTTCCAGGATCGTCACTCTCCCGAAGCCTTTTGGGGTTATTGTGAAGTTGTTGCTGGCCAAGTTGAAGCTGTTGCTGTTGCTGCTTTAAAGCTGCTAGTTGTTGCTGTCTTTCTCTTCTCTTAGACGCCGGAACCCAAGTGCTTTTAACATGTGTTTGGCACTCAAACCCTCGACTCTTGCAACAAGTCCTACACCTCATATGGCTGCAATCCTTCTTAGCTTGATTACCACAATCTTGGCAACTCATTACTCCACTGCTTGTTCCTATTATTCCTTTGGTTGTGGTCGTAAATCCTCCTGATCTCGAGCTCTCATCCGAAACAACGTTGATTCCTAGTCCCACTGGGAACAGATCTTGTTGTGGGTGGTGGTGACGTTGAACAAGGAGTTGCTGCTGCTGCTGTTGCTGCCAAAGCTCGAAACTTGGTTTGTAAGACGAAGAACAAACATCATCGTTGTTGCTGTTGTTGTTTCGGTACCAAAACCAGCTCTCAGAAGGGTGAATTTCAGGCTGCGAATTGGGGTTATTGGATGGATGGGTATGGTTATCTTGGTTTGATGTGGCTGTTCCACTTCGTCCCCCTAGGGAGAAAAAACCAGCCATAGTTTTAGTTTTTCTTGTACCACTTCTTCTGCACTTGGGGTGATTATGCCTCAATTGTGACCTAATATCCATGTCAAGATCAAAACCCCAACAAAAATTAATTTAAGGGGAAAAGAAAAAACAAAGCATAATAAAACAAAAACACAACTAAAATCTTGGGTTTTTCCAAACTTTTTACTTAAAATTTCATGCTTTAAGAAATTGCTTTTTCGTACTCTTTTTGTTGCTTTTAAGAAGTTCAGGTGGTTGGAAAGGAAGATCATTTCGGGGTCATTTCTCATTTTTACACAACATAGTCACACTGCTGGAGGATGAAAGGGATTATGTGCACAGTTCAGGATATGTTAACGTTGTGCTACACTTTTACCTTCAAAAAACAGTGTAGGTTGTTCTCATTTAAAAAGGGGCCTCAGAAATTCATAGCTCTTTCAAAACGCACTGCACCCGCCGCCATGGTTTCTGTCATCCTTCTCTCTCTCTCTCTCTCTCTCTTCTCCGTGCGGTCTCTGCTGCCTCGAATTTAAGTCTTACAATTCATCAATTTGCCCCTTTCTTCTCTCACTGCCTCTGTGGTTTTTTTTCTTTCTTTTGGTATTTTTTTTACTCAGTGCTTCTTGGTGTTTGAAGGACAAAAACCAGTACCCCTTTCCTCTCTTCCCTTCACTCACTCTCTCTCTCTATTTGTTAGCTATCGATTCCACGGTCTCATCTCCAATGGAATTCGATCGACCCAATATTATTCATCTAAGGGTCGAGGTGATGCCACGTGTCAAAGTACCAGCTTTTGCTTCATTGGCTTTTTTTCTCACCGTAAAACCCGCTGCTTTCTTTCTTTTTATTTTTATTTTTATTTTTTTTTAATCCCTTCCTTTATTGAGTAAAAAGAATAGATGTGAAAAAATATTTTTTATTGCAAGGTTACACAATTTTTGAACTTTTTTACCAGTAAATATAAATTTTATTTGATGAATAAAAACTCCATTGGTATCCAAACCCATTTATATGACAATGCTTTGGAGTATGATACAACAATGGATTAGCAGTATCCAATCCAATAAATGGTTATCTATATTATTAAAAAAGAAGAGATCCTTATGGTTCGTTCAATTCACCTTACCAAAACAAGGCATAAGAGATAATGGAAATTTAAGTTAAAGGGAATGTATATTTATTTAATACAAAATATAAAATAAGTAATTATTAAAATAAAAAATAAAATATTATAATGTCTTTATATTTATTATAAAAAAAATAATTATATAGATGATATTTTCAAGATATGTATATATGACAAACTTAAAAAATAAACCATTGACTGCTAATTTATGAGGATGTCCATAAATTGTTATTTATCATTTTATAATAACAATTCATTATAAATTGCTACTCCATTAACTAATAGTAGCTTTATGTCAAATGAGGAGAGAATGAATAACTATTTATATCAAGTGAAGAACTGTTAATGTGTTTAGTTTATAAATTTAAAAAATATTTTAAATTGAGTCATGCTAAGTAGTTATATGAAGTTACTTAGATGACAAAGGGAAATTATCAGATATTAGAAATAAGGTTAATTGGCACGATAAGAAAAGTAGTAAGTTTGAGAGGGAAAAAATCCCACCACTAGAGATATATACAATTACATAAAAATATATATTATTTATTAAATAATAAATTAAATTATTTAATTTATGTTTTATCATCTTTGTTAGCACCCATAAAAAGAGGCTGATCTGCTAATATTTCTTTTAAAATCAAAATATTTTGTACAACAAATAACTCCATTTTATGATTTGGCTTAGGTTTTCTCTTTTTTGTTTTTTTTTTTTTTTTTTTTTGGTTGGAACATCCTAGCTTAATTTTTTGTCTGTGATCCTGCTTTTTACGCCTTTGGTTTAGGAAATTATTTGCTAATCTACAAACAAGTCCCCTCTTTATTTTAATTTTTTTTTGGGCCACTCTCTTCTATTTTAATTTATCATTGAAAAATTTGGTGGTCTCAGTAAATAATTAGAATCAACATAAATTTGATGGTTTTAGTTAATTATTAGAATCAACATACATTCCAAAATCAACTTGCAATAAAATATTTTACAAAGAATATAAAATTATAAATTTGTTTAGTTGAAGAAATATTTAAATCATTTCATACTATTTACTCATGTTGTATTAAAGAAAATGAGGATGTTCGGGAGGGCCGGGGGAGGCCGGGTGGGGGTGTGTGATGTGGAAGGACTTATTCAGCACTGGCTTAATTGAATTACGTAATTCATCAGAATTACTTCTGAAAAAGAACGAATATATGTTGCTACTACGATCTTTCAACAACTTCAATTTCCCAGCAATTATATGAGCCACGAAATCCCCCATGGAATATCTAGAAACGGATGCCAAATAAAGTTGCGATCTTGACTTTATTTCCTATCATGTGTTACGAAGTTGTTTTTTTTTTTTTTTCAAATCAGAATGGTGATTTTTTTTTTTTTAAATTAGTGTGATGATTTTATAATCCATTCATTTCACTGTAGTGATAAGGGTAGATTAAATTGTAATCCAATAAGTGAACACTAAATTGTAATTCAATAAGATATAATCAAGCAAGCTACTAGTTATGACCTTATGGTAATGGTAAATATATATTACAGCCTTTATAATAGACATGAATCAATGAGTGAAGGTGCAAAGTAAGGGTATAATACGGCGAATAGGTGGTTAAAGCATAATTGACCTTTTTGGGGATCCCATTCTCTCCTTTTATCAATGTGAATTTGCGCAAATAATCTTTTAAACTCACTACGTATTTATATATGCACCAAGATATAAGCATGATTCGATTTCGAACAAAACAATTATCAACGATTTTAGAACCAAACTAGTTGGCTAGTTCCATAATCGGCTATGTAACCAACGTTTTCACGGTTTCTAAGTGGTTTTTTGACCTAAAACCGATTATACCCAGTTTCATTAAAAAAAATAATATTAAATATATAATTATTAATATTTAAATTATTTCATCTAAATAGTAAAACTTACTACTTATTCATAATATTTAATATGTCATTATTAACAACACATATAAACATAACTTAAGATCATATGTAATTAGTTTAAATAAATTTCTCATAAAAGCAAACTTCATTTCTTTAGTAATGTGAGACTATTTTTTGCATTGTAATTTTCTTTTTATCCTCTAAAGTATTTTGTAATCTCATATTACTAAATACAATTGATAATGGATGTGTTTGTATACAAATAAATGTACATTCTAAACAAATTTTTTTAATTTGGTTAAATAATTTAACACTTTTAGATCTAATAATTATTTTAAATTTTAAATTTATCTTATTAAAAACTAAAATTCATTTATTTTTATTTTAAAAAAATAATTTTACGATTCCAAAACCGGGATTAGGAATCGGCAGTTCCATGGAATTAGACCGAAACCATAGAAGATTATTCTGGCTTTAGTTTTAGTTTCTTATTTTTAAGACCCAAAACCGGCGGTTCTAGTTCCAAGAAATGGTGGCCATGTCTATCTGCACCCACAAATTAAGGGCATTTTTGACAAATTACATTATATATAGGCATATATATGTTTAATTTTCATTCCAAACATAATAGAACAAAACATTATATAGGAACACAATTATTTTCAAACCTAGGAATAAATTTTTCATTTTCTATTACTGATATTGCATTTCAATCTATTCCGTGGGGTGATTTCTACGTATGAATAAACATAATAGAACAAAACATTATATAGGAACACAATTATTTTCAAACCTAGGAATAAATTTTTCATTTTCTATTACTGATATTGCATTTCAATCTATTCCCTGGGGTGATTTCTACGTATGAATCGTTGCATTAATTCGCCGTTTTTAATCTCTTGTAAAGTTCGGCCAAAATAAAAGTTTTTTTCTTGTAAAGAGAGATTAACCCAGCAAACTTGCCCGAGAATTTAGTGAATTTCTTCTCTGCATGCAATCTTGCAAGTTCAGTACATACAAAGATAGTTGAGTAATATATATATAGTCCGTAGACATATTGTCAGTTTACTTTATTGAAAGAATAAAATTGTAAATAAATTGATACTATTAAAGAATAAAATAGCTGTTATAAGATTTTTATTTGTTAATTTTTATTTAAATAAGTATATTTAAAAAAAAAAATCAATTTCAGCATTTAATAATTCATAGATTTAAGTAATGAATGGTTATTAATTTTTTTTAATTGGGATTTCTTATAACATTGTTATTACAACCAACTAGACGATAATATAAGACTGTAATAGAATCGTTGTTATAGCGAAAATAATAAGCAATAAGGATTTAAATTATGAAATTCCTAAATCTTCATAGTGGTGAATCATACTTCTGATTGGTTAGACTCAATAATGATCGGGTAAAATATTAAATTCTGGAAGGATAAATAGTGCAAATTGGCTCTTGGAGGAATCTTATTAATGAATCCCTTTCTATCAATACCTCTCATATCAAGTTGAATGAAGTACGGAAGGTTGTCGCAGCCTAGGATGAAGAAAAAATTGGTTATCCACTAGATAGGGAAATCTTTAAATCTATGGGAAATATAAACCTGGACGTGGATGTAGATGAGGACAGGGCAAGATTATGTAGATGGAACACCAGGGATTGGGAAGAAGTAACGCAAAAGGCTATCTATGATTATATAAGATGGCTATAAAGACTCTGCCATTGCTAGCATGAATTGGGAATAGTATTGGAAGGTTCCTAACCATCCTAAATTAAAAAGAGTCACTCGAAAGGTGCTGACGCTATACCTATAAGAGCCAAACTGGTTAGAAGAGGTATTCCAACAGAGGTCTTGTACCCTTTGTGTGGAAGAAAGGAAGAGACAACCCAACATCTCCTTAGGGATTATTCGGTAACAAAACAAACGTGGATGGCAATGAACAATTTAAGGGAGTTATGGTCCTCCTTTCGGCTTGACTTGACCGAGTGGATTAGAATAAATACGAAGTTAAGAAAAGAGGCCTCCGGAAGTCATAGGAAGCCATGGGGTTGTTTGTTTGTTTTCATGTTGCAAAATATATGGTGTGCTAAGGATAGACTCGAATTTGGACCTCAAAAGTTTGACTGGATATCCATGGCCAAAAATGGTACTGTAGAGTGGTGAACAACCTGGTATTTCAAGAGAGCTCAAAAGAGGCACAATTAGACTAATTGCTTGTGGGAACTATCAGACCCTCATCGGTTCAAGTTCTTTCGTGATGGCATGATCAATGAAAATGGAACAAAGCCGACTATTGGGTTAATCTACATAAGCCATGAAGGAAGAGCCATCTGTAACTTTTTAAGGGGGTTTGCCCAAGCATCCTCTCCACAGGCGGAATTAAGTAGCATTATCGAAGCCTTAAGCATTGGTGAAGAGAGAGGAAAATCTAACTTGGTCATAGAAATTGACTCTTCTTTAAATTTTCAATTGTTAACTTTCTTGGAAAGTAGCCCCTCCTCTACTTTTGCCCTTGTTTTCTTTTGCAGGGATAGGATGAGTTGGTTTGAGAAGGTGGTTGTCCTTTTTGCTCCTGGAGAGACTAATTTTGTTGTAAGCCACCTTGTGAAAGCTGGTTTGATAGCTACTCTTGAAATTAGATATCATCAGGTCGGTATTGGTCTCTATCACTTGTGGTTCCTAAACTGACATTAGATCTAGGGATAGTGGGTACGAACTAGTAAAGAATTGGCCAGTTCTTGTAGATCCTTACGGTTCCATTCCCCAAAACTAATTAATCCAGTTGTTTGGAACCTCCAGTTCAAGCACTAGCTAGAGAATCGACGATTCTAATTATTCTATGCCACAAAATTTAAAAAAAAAAAAGGAAAGGAAAAAAAGAAAAGAAAGTTATAAAAAGATTGTAGTTAAAAACTAATATTTAAAACTATCTTTACATGAACAATAAAAAAATCATTTCCTATTCACCCCTATTTGATGTGTTGTTTTTAACAATATAAGTAATAAATATATTGAAAATCATGTGTTGTTGAGTTTATATAAACTTCTAATCACAGTGGACTAATCTTTTTTAACAATGTGTAACTTGTTTTTGTGTTGTAGAGACATATTAGTATCTTAAATAATTTATAGTGCCATGTTAGTAACATGACAAATAAAAACGTGCAAGTGATTGCATATAAATAAAGTATTAATGACAAAAATAATATCTGAATTTTTTGCAAAAAGAATAATTAAGTTCCTGAAGTTTGGTTTTAAATAATTTGGTATCTGAACAAAGTCTTCGTTGACTTTTTTCACACCAGAAGTATGGTTTTGATAATTTTCGTACCTAATAAAGTTTTTATTAATTTTTTTTCATACTTAAAGTAAGTGAAATGTGATATGAAAAAAGTTCATAAAAAAATTTTCAAGTGCCAAAATCATTTAAACCAAACTCCAGGTATTAAAAAAATCAACGAACACTTTATTGAGGTACTAAATTATTCAAAATCAAACTTCAAGTACCTAATTATTCTTTTTGTAAAAATTCAAGTACTTTTTTGTTATTATCCAAATAAATAAATGCATTACTATAGAATTTTTTTTAATTAATAGATTATAAACAAATATTGTTAGGCTCAATATTATTTTAGGTAAAAATTTTATTTTGCAATTTTTTCTTACTTAAATTAAGTAAATTATTTAATTTATTTTTTTATTTTACAGTTTTGGCTCCATTGGTTGCTCGTTTCTCTAGAACCGAAACTAAACCCTAAGAACCGACAGTTTCTAAGAATCGAAAACCAGATCGACTGGTTCCAATTTCACCATTTTTAGAACCAAGAATTAATGATTCAGATCTAGTTCTGAACTCAATTCGACCCATGGCAACATCTATTTGAAACCTCTACCTAAGAGGCTGGCATAGCCAACTAAATAGTACTTGTAGGATGTTTAATGATGAACCTTGTATTTGAATTTCAATTGGATGTTGGCTGAATCTAGGATTTTGTTGTATCGCTTATCTTTCTGGAATTTTCAGTAATATAAAGTATTGAAGTATGTATGGAGGAGTTATGCGGTGCAGTAATATGAATGTAAAGGGTTTAAATGGCTTATTTAAAACAAAGAAGATTTTGTAATTATCATAAGTATGAAGGATTTAAATATGACTTATTAAAGGACTTCATTAAAATTCAAAAAATAAAAAGGATTTCAATTATAATTATCCAAAAAACTTAATAATAATATATTATGGAAGTATACATATCATAAAATATTGTATGACAGTGAAATATACCGTTTAATTTTAGTATTGTTTAATTCACTAGCCTAGAAAGTTATTGACTATTATATTCAAATTAAAACACATTTTTGGCTTTATTTATTTAATTTTTTTTTTGAGCTTATATTTTTGGCTTGGTTTGACATATATGAAACATGCAAAGACATTTTTCGAAAAAGGGGAAACAAAGAAAAATCCTAGGCAGGCCTCTAAGGATGAAGTCAAGTTATCGGTGGAGGGTGCCTGTTCTGTTTGCTCGCGTGATTGCTTCTTCTTTATTTCATTTTATTATAATATTAGCTTATGCATTTATGTGTCGGGGACTTAACGGCCACGTCTGCTCTTTCTTTTCTTTTTTTCTTTTTTTAAAAATGCAGATATTTTCTGCCTTTTTTTTCCGTTTCTTTTTTCTTTTTCTCCTCTCAAGAACTGAGGCAGGCAGTGAGATTTTTGGCAGTGGAAAGGATGGAGTATTTTATCGAACTTCTAAAAGCAATCATCTGACTTGTATTGTGGCCATCCGAGGGAACATCGAGCCACCTCCTTGTACGTATCTTTAAATTATTCTCAAAGTTAACGTTGAAATTTAATTATTCTTTGGCGCTCCTTTCCTTTGGTTATTCTAATATAATTGAACGATTGGACGGTTGTTTAACTAATTACGCCACTATTTGGATTGGCTGTTTTTTATTTATATCAATATGTATCTGTTTATCATTTATATCTAATTTATTTAATTTTTTATAAATAAAATTATTCATTTGTTATCTATTTATCATCTGTTAGCTAATTATATATGATCTATATCTGATCCATGTCTAGTCCGTTTCTTACCAAACCAACCCAAAGAAGAATTGCCCCTTTAGTGATTTTAATCTTATTATAAATGTCTTAATTTGAGTGTAATAATAACGAATTTTAATTTATCTATTATTGATGTCAATCAATTTCTATATCAATTATAATCTCATGATACTATACAATATTTTTTTCCTTATAATACAAATTATTAATTATATAAATATTAAAATAAGATAAATTAATAAAAATTGACAGCATATAAATAAAAAGGATACAAATCCCCTTCTAGGCTACTATCATCTCATTTATATCTTGACACTAGTCGAGTTGGACTCATACCAACAAGTCAAACCTGTTATCCCAACTCAACCATATACGAGTCATGTCCTATGTATAGGCCCAACGAGTAGCTTCGTCAACCCATTATTAAAAAAAAAAAAAAAAGAAGGAGAAAAACGAAAAATTAAAATAAATGTAAATATAAAAAATATTTAAACCAATTTCCATGTGAATAGTAAAAGTTTAATACCATCTATAACATTGAATGTGTTGCTGTTAACTAATATAAGTAATAAATATATTAAAAAAGTTGTCTGGATGGAGTTTTATAGACTTCTATCCAAAGGAATTTTTTATTTCTCAACAATACGAGACTTCATTTTGTCTTTTATAGTTGTTTGTGTGTTAAGTGTGTTCTCACATCTACATTGCTAATTCCACAATTACAAATGGATATACTTATGTCTAAATAGAGCTACATATTAAACTATTGTTTTCATCAAATCGGTTAAAGATTATTTTTCTTAGGCCTAATTGTATAAGCCTAGAAAAGCATAGAGAAAGTATAGGTTGGCTTTAAGCTACCATGAACATAAGAATAACTTGAGATGGGCCTTCGCCTTGATAGTAGCGATCAAATCTAATAGGAATCATGATTCGGTTGGACCAATAACTCAATTTAGAATTAGATGATTGATAAACTTAGCTCAATGGATCCTTATGGATGAACCAAATGAAGGTGAATCAAAGTATCTGCATGGTTATGAGGTACACTTTGCTAATGGATATAATTTAGTGTGCTTAAGCTTAAAGGAACTGTAATCCCCCTAATTTTAAGTAATCTGATTTTAATAAATGCTAAAAATGTAATATGTAATTATATAGAATATTTGGAACAAGTAATAAAAATCATTCCAAATTTTTCTCGATTTAAAAATGTTAAAGTATGAATGAAATTGATTATAATTAGAAAGATTAAAATCATTACCAATAAAACTTTTCGAAATACAAACTGTAACAAATATGATCTCAAATAATTTATAAAACAATGATAAACCAATTGTTAATATAAATTCCTAAGTTCCTTTTACTTAAGCTCAATACTTAGGAAATAAATCCAATACTTGTTAAATAATGAAATAATAGCATTCAAACTATTTTAATATGCTAACACTATTAAGTAGCCCTAGATAAAATATGTTGTTATTAACAAATTAGTATGAATAACTCCTATACAGTAAAATATAATATTTGGTAAAATGATCAATAGTCCAACAAGAAATCATAACTTTAAATTACAATAAAAGACAATTAATTTTTAGAGCCTACAAGTTATAAAAATATAGACTAAAAGATAAATCACTAGAATTACAAAAGATACGATAAGATCAAAAATAGATTAATATCTACAAATCTAGATCTTAAATAAATATTTAAATTACACTAATATTTAATTAAAAGATTTAGAGATTTTAGAAATTAAAATCCTGAGTTGCCAACGTAATTTTCAATAATTTTTATAACTAGAAAATGAGCGAATTAATAAATGTGAAGCTAATATCAAATATATGATTCAACAAAAATCTTAAAATAGATCTATGAGTTATAATAAACTCATTCGTAGTTTAAAAACCCGAATAAAAATTTCTTTGACCTTAATAGATACCAAAAACAAGATTTCGTATCTTGAATTGATGATTCAAGATATAATTAGAAGTAGCTCTAAATTTCAAAACCAATAAGATATAGTTTAATAACAAAACTCATCAATATAAAACAATAATCCAAAGATGAATTACAAAGATTATAAATACATAATAAATACCAATACCGATCAATAAATATTAATCTTGATCTAAAATGAAAATTTTGAATCGGTTGTTATACTTGTTAGGAAATTATGTATTCATTAAGACTTGGTTCCTGATTTAATCTATTGAACTTGAAAAATCTAATCATGTAAGTTAAAATACTAAAAATAATTAATCGTGTAAACTTTAAACTAAAAATTTGAATATATAAATAATCTAGAAATTTTAGGAACTTAGATAATTTTATTCCGATAAAATTCTTAGCTAACGTTATAAATATTTGTTTATAAATTAATATTAGTTAATTACTATCAATCAAATAATAATAAAAAAAAAAAAAGAAAACTGATGCAGAAATTGCATCACGCTGTAATGCAATTCTCAGATGAGCAAGGGACATCTCAGCTGAATTGAAATCACGTGGAAGTATAGAATTTCCGCACAAGAAACAAGGACGACACAAGATGAATTCTACGCTACAATTCTTCCCACGCACAAGAACAGCATTCACATACAACAGCTGCTGGAATTGGACACAGATAGAATTTCTTCATGCGCTGTAGAATCCCCAGCTAGAACAAACAGAAGACATCGGCAGAAATTTTTCTCCACGCACGGGAACAGAGGAACGGTACAACAGGGGAAGAAGAATTTTCAACTTCACACTGGTTTAATCCAAATTATGAGCTCCATATTCAACTTGATAATGACACTCTAACCTATCTCAAAACTCCATATATAACCCTTATTAAATACAATGCAATTTCAGTTCAAGACAAGATATAAAACAGCTGCAATTAGAACTTGCTTTACCATGGAACAAAGTTTGGAATTTTCGGCTGCAGCAAACCCAATTACATCTGGCACATTTGATCCAAATTGAACTATAATATTCAACATGAAAATGACATTTAACCCAACCACAACACTCCACATAAGACCAACATTAACTGAAGAAGAAACCCAGCTCAAATCAAAGTCAAACCCATCTCCAAAACCTTGTCCAAATCCTTATTGAAGAAGCTGCAGTAGGTGGAAAAATAGTGACAAAAAAAGTGTAGCAGAATTCCAATTTCAACCTCAGATTTTGATTTGATTATTGATCCATTTTTTTGCAAGTTAAGCCCCTAAATTACACTCATAAACGACCTTAATTAACTAGCAAACAAACACAATTAATGCCCCTTGAAATCAGCTACAAATTCTATACAAATTCATCAAAAATCATCCTTAAAATTCGCATGAAATTTCTACCCAAGAAACAACAACAGAAATTTGTATTTTTCAAGTCCAAAACACCTTCTCATGTACTTAAATCTTAGCCTAACATTAGTATACATATATAGGCTTAAGTTGGCTACAACACTAACTCAAAATCTCTCCAAATACAATCCAAAAATTCTTTCCAAACAACCACTAAGAATTTACTATACTCCTCTTCCATGCTCACTTGATCAATCTTGCTTAAACACTTCAAAAATAAAAGTGTATCCCTTTTTTATATCCTATAGCATTATCTAAACATCAATACTCAACAACCACCATCAAAACCCACTTTAACTAACCCAAACAACATAAAAAACCAAGTTAAATAGCCTTGGTTTATCATAGATTCAAGTTGGTATCTAAGCTCAACAAGATAAGTAAATAAAATAGATATATATGTTAGTTTAGCTAGATTAATTTTTTCTTAGTTACTCATTTTCTTACTATCCTCTTTAGATCATTACTTTCATCAAGGAGGAGGAACTAGACCTCATTTATTATCCAATCAAGGTAAGGATTATATCAAGTTCAAATATTCATTATGTTTGATCTTTAGATATTGACTTATAAATTTATCGAAATTGATATGATAGTATATTGATGATATTTAGACTATTTAGGATATAAACATCAACTTGAAGATTTTTAAGTGTAGAAATTCAAGTCTTAGAAAGGAAAAACCAAACCCACATCTAAACTACAACAAGACTAAAATAACTGATGTAAATGACTAAGAAGATTGAATAAACTGTAGTGATGTGTTTGTTATAATCCAAAAATGACCTCACCAATGGAAAGCACACGAAAATTCCTATGAAATTGACTATTCATTTGTTAAAAACGGATAAGAAACGGATTAGATATAATAAAAACAAAAATTAAAATACTGCAGTCAACATTTCACGCGCCACAGAACTGTTCGCATGTTTTTCATCATCTTGAAGATCTTGTTTGATAAAAATAACACCACTAATGGATTGTACTCGGGAAATACTATGAAAACGACTATTTACTCGTCAAAAACCAACTAGAAATGAGTTAGATATCATCAAAACAAGTTTTGACTACAGTTATTAGAATTCACTTGAAACCTATGCACGTGTTTCATAAATTTAAAATTTTACAAGCCTCCTTTCTTGAAAATATTTCCACTACTAGAAAGTACTCGAAGAGTACTATCAAATCAACTATTTATACAACGAAATCGGATTTAAAACAAATAAGAAATCGCAAACTAGAAATTCACTCAGTTTTCACTCTTAAACCAATATTAATGTTATTGTTATTCCTATTAATATGATTATTACTATTGTTATTACTACTGATTATAGTGTTCATTATAATTGATGTTTTCATCACGAGTCATTAGAATTATTACTACTATTATTTTACGTTAAGGTCACTATAATTATACTACTATCAATTCTATTTTTGTTACTAGTGTTATTAATTACTAAATGTCTGAAAATTGTTGTTGTTATTATACTTGTATTTATTACTAATATTGACATTAATCTTTCAATACTAATATTACTAATAATATTATATTATTAAACTTAGCTTGTTTTGCAATAAAAATGAAATAGAAGTATAATAAAATTTGATATATCTAAACTCCATATACATACAATTTTATAATAATTTTTGAAAGGTATAGATACTAGAATATATCCTTAAATAAATAAAAATACCAATTTGAGAGATAGATAAGGTTGATGGGCAAAGAATTAATAAATAAAAATCTTTTACTAAAAGTCGTACGACTTAAAGAAAAGATAAACCCCTTAAATAAAAATATAGATAGTAATTAAGATCAAGAAAAGCAAAATAAAAACAAATAACAGAAAAATATTCTTTACTATAGGGATTAAAACCTTAATAAAAACTATATCAAATACCGATATGGAATAGTTAGGCACCTATAAGGATTCAATTAAATTATTGAACGACGCAATAATTAATATAATGAGCTTAGTCTAATATCCGACGAATGGGATCAATGCCTTTAATTCTAGGAAGACTTCTCTTACAGAAATAGTCCAATAATAAATCTCCGTTATTTCCTTTCATAAGAAAATAGATCAATTATCAAACTTCCGGCAGCTTATACAACAATTTAGCAAGGACCATAGGTGAGTTACTTGACTTTATCACATTGTTTATGCTTGTAGTATAATTGCATCTGGAATAATATATATTCAATTGATATGCATGTAGGATTGGGAATAATGCATGATGTGTGGTATATGATTGAATGCCAAATTATCATAATATAAGTAATAATCCTATTGAATGATAAATATTGTATGAAATATGTTGATGATTGTCTGTAAATGGTATGATCGCCTTAAACTTGATTAATGACTTTTGGTACTATAAATGAAATGGACATGCATCACATGATTTGCATAAACTACATTTGAAGATGTGGCAGCCTACTACGTGTTAGTATTTCGGTTCTCTGGTAATGCTTGATTTTTCTAGGCAAGAGGCTATTAGTTCTACGCAATATTACCTTTGTTCCGTCGGTTCCATGGGAACTAACTGGAGATGAAGGACGCCACTCATGGTATCGCTGTGAAATGACTAATACTTAATGGAGTTTCTAAGGCTTAAAACAGGAATTGAGTGCCTAAAGTATAAGAGATAACTACAATGAGGATCGTGTGTAAGCCCCGGAAAATTTCAATAAATAATTTCAAGATGAACTTCGAAAATAAACCCTAAAAATCACTCCAAATTAAAACCGAATTTCAACTAGTCCAAAAACACGAACGAATCTAGAAATTTCCGAATCTTGAGAAAAAATTAGAATCCTTAAAAAAAAAAAAGAACTCATCATACTTCAATTCCAAAACCACTACATACGACAAATTCTATATTTAACTCCGACTCATAAAATCGGGTAATAGAGAACCCAAAAACAAATTATTAAAAAATAAATAACGATTGACTTTCGAAAATATAACTTAATTTAAGAATTCTGAAAACATTAAGAGATATTAAATACTTACAAAAATAAAATTTAAAATAAATTTCTCAAATTAAATATGTTTTATAAACATAAAATATCAGTTTCCAAATTGGCAAGGATCTAAACTGGAAAAATCACCCGGAAACCCTAACCGGAATACAATAGCTTAAGTTCGGCAATCTAAAACCTTTAACCCTAGAGGCCGAGATATAGTTTAAATACGTAGAATAGCTCATAGTAATATAAGTTTGTTTAAAAATATCAGATTGATAAATTTTTGACCTATTTCAAACCCGTTCGGATCAGACTTCGAAAAGCGTGTCTCGGGGCTTGAGATATAAAAAATATACCAATAGTACCGTTAGACTTGTAATTTCATAAGATTTCTAAATATATCAGTTATAGAATTTTTCGGGTTATAAAAGTTACAGTTATGACCTTTTTATCGTATTTCCATTATTGCCGGTAATTGATTAATCTTTTGCACTATTCACTTTTATTTCATTACACAATTTTATTATTCTTATAAAGCTTTATATTTTTAGATAAATACTTTATATATTATAGAAAATTTTGTTTTTCTAAAATTTAGTTAATTCGGGCTTTTATGGGATCAGATTCTGTTTAAGACCTGATACTAAAAATAAAATAAATTAATCTAATAATTAAAAAATATTTGAAAAATATTTTTATTTTCATAAAATAATTTTATAGAATTTTTCGGGTTATAAATATCATTTATAACCCATATTCGCATATTTTGATCATACCGGTAACATATTTGTTAAAATACTAAAATAATTCAAATAATTATTTAATTTTAATTATGAAAAATCTGCTACAAATATTTGGAATAAATTTTCTAATTTTATTTTCCTTTAATTTATTTTATTAAGAAAGTACTTTTACAACTCATACATTCAAGTATACTTTACACATATCACTTCCTTTTCACTTCAATCTTTCTACACTCTATCCCACACTTCATGGTAGATTTTTCCCCTTTTTTATGGCTGCCATTGTCCTTTATTTACTCCATTTTGACTAAATTAATTATATTCTACTCCTTCTTAAGAAAGCTACATTACACATTTATTACACAATTCAAATTTAAGTCAAATTTCAACAATTGCCTCTCTCTCTCCTCCCCCATTTTCACGTGCAGCATGGCTCTTCTTTGGATGCTCTTGTTTTATTTTTTCTCTCTCTTTTATTCAATTAATATACTTATTTTCCTTTTTCATTCCTTAACCTTTTCTCTCTCATTTTCCTCTCTTTCTTTTTCTTTTTGTTCTTGTTTCTTCAAGGAACAAGCTGCCCCCATTCCATTCTTGAGCCTCCACACATATTTCTTGAAGATTTTTGAGCAAATCTTCTCAAAGTCTCCATAGGTGATATAGGTAAAGTGTAATGAAGGTTTCATGCATCAAATGACCTTCCATAAGCTTAAAAGCTTAGGATGATGATGCCAAAAATGAAACACTCCTCTTCTCCATTATTATTATCTTATATCATAATTATTTCCTTGTTTAAAGTTATTATATTTTGTAGATCTAAATTTTTGTAGCTTAGATTTTCGTTTATGCCATAGATCTTGTTATTTTTGTTGTTTCTTATGATTTATACATAGATCCATCATTTACATAACTATTATAGTGATTCATGCATTTATAACTAGATCTAGTTGTTTTTAGGTTCATACATGCATTAGACTTTGTATTATGTTCATGAACAACTTGTAATAGCATGATGATAGTAGGAAAATTGTAGAAAACTCAAGATCTATTTTATTTTCAACAAAAGTCATTTTTTAAAATTCGGATGAAAATGGAACCATATTTGAAAATGTTGTTTTTCAACTTCAAAATGTGTATTTTTCATTTAAAATGAAGGGCTTAGGGTATAGATAACATAAATGAAAGATTTTGATAAGTAAAGTTTAGATCTATGAGTTTATAGCTTACTACCATGCATTTGTTTTATGTTTATGTTCATATTAAGTATAGATCTTAGTTTTGAACTCAAACAAAATTGTGAAATTCGTATTTTGGCAAAACCCCCACTTAAAAACCACTTTCCAAATGTCAAAATGTAATTTTTACTTAAGATAATGAGGGCTTAATTTAGTATATCATAAAGACTTCTTTTTACAAGAATCAAAAGTGATTTTCAAAATAAAAATTCTATTTTCGGATTTTGGCCAAGGCATATTTTAAAAACATGTTTTCCAACCCAAAAATAAAGTTTTTATTTAAGAAATGAAATGCTCTTAGGATAGGGTATGTAAGGAATGGATTTTCATAAGTTTAGATATATTTTATCAAAAGATATGTCCAAAAGTAAATTTTGTAAATTCGGATCTCAACAAAGACCAATTTTGAAAACCCATTTTTTAATTTCAAAACAAGGTTTTTATTAAGGAAATGGAAGCCTTAAGGGATAGGTTTAATTAGGAAATGATTTTTGAAAGACTAAATGAGTTTTACAAAGAAAACAAGCTCAAATGAATTTCTCAAAAGTCAGATTTGAAAATAGCCACAATTCAAACACTTATTTCCAAATGCCAAAATGATAATTTTGATAGGAAAATGGAAGTCCTAGGGCATATATATAACATAGACCAAGTTTGGATAAGATAAGAGAAGTTTATCAAAATATAATCCTAAAATAACAAATGGTTTCCAAGAGTAGGATAAACAATGTTTTCATTCTTTAAAATCTTGTAAAATTCGTACTTAAGCAAATCACCTATTTAAACACCTACTTTCTAACCCCAAAATGAAGGTTTTTGTTGAAATAATGAAGGTGATGGTTATATAGGTCATCAAGGTTGAATATTGCTAAAAACAAATATGATTTTACAAGAAGAAAAACTATTTTTCTTAAGTCTAGTAAAATTCAAATTTTTGCAAAGTAAAGATTTTTAAAAAGGAATTATTGGTATTATATGTATACATATAGGTAGATCCTCTCATAACCATCATGACAATAGCTTGTAGGAAATACATATGTGTATGATGCATTGTAGAAATAAAGTATGAAAATTGAGTTTATCCAAAACTTGTAAATTCGGATGATTTCAAAGCCATGCCTTAAAAACTCATTTATCAACTCCAAAACTTGTGTTTTATATGAACAATGAGGAGTTTAGGTCATAGGTATCATCAAGTGATGATTTTGATAAATTAAGATGGGATTTACTAAGAAAAATATATGGAACAAGGAGTGGAAATGTAGTAGGAAAAATTTGAGTTGTAGTCAACTTAGGAAATTCGTAATTTTGGAGTGAGGTCATGAAAACACATACCTTCCAAACTCAAAATGAAAGTTTTATTAAAGAAATGAAGTCCTTAGTAGTAAGGCATGATTGAGCCTTAATTTTCTAAGTATCAAATGACTTTCACTTAAAGGAATCACCACAAAAATAAGTTTTGCAAAATTCGGATTTTGGGATGAGCCAATTTTAAAAACATGTTTACAAAGTGTAAAATGGAAATTTTATGTAGAAATGAAGGACTTAAGTAATAGATATAATGAAGATTAAATTCTAACTTAGATAACTAGAAATTCTTAAGAATTAATCCCAAAACACAAATGAATTATCAAAGTTAGGAAACTAGTATTCATAAAAGTAGTTGTCCTTGAAGTCTTGCAAAATAAAGAGTTATAAAATTTCCCTTTTAGTAAGAATCATCAAGATCATGCATACATCAAACTCATCTCATGTCATCCTTACTAGGAAATCATTCATATTGCATGAATAGCTAATCTATATAGTAGGAGCATTACAAACATTTACAAAACTATTTTTCGGAATTGGAACTTGTTACTTCCCTAATCTGATCCGAACTTTTCGAAGCTTCAAAGTTTTCAAAACTTGAAAATAATATTAGAATTAGATAGATCTTTCGAATTAGATAGAAATCGATATATAATTTGTGAAATTCCGAGTTAAAATGACCAAGTTATGACCGTTTTAAGTTGGAATTCCCGTTTATGATGTGAATTACGTATTTGATAGTTCGTATGAAGTCGTTGGATTAGTTTGAGTTGAAATACTTCTTAGGATATTTCTTCCTTTCTAGGTGACCCCAATATCGACAATTCCCTACCACCGGATTACTTATACTAAAAGACCGGTGATCCAATGGCTGAGTGAGTCTTCTTCTTATTTTGTTACCTTGTTTGTGCTTATAGCTAGTCGCATTAGAAGTATAGGAACAAGATAAAAATCGATATGAATGGGGATGGGATATATGATGAGGCTATGATAAATGTATGCCAAAGAATACTAAAGCATATCGGAACCACGATTTGATTGGATAACTGCACTATTCATATTATTTCTGTTATATGTATGATATTGGTTGGTCATTCTAAAGAATGTATGAATATTTTGACTTAAGCAAAAATTAAATTGGTCATGCATCGCATCGGACATATTGCATTTGGCAGCGCGCTACTCCTATGCAGGTCGATTGGTATGGTCCGATGATTTCTTGTTTGGATAACGAGGCCACTATCAGAGCTCATCCATGGGAATTAAGGCGCATGTGGATGCATTCCATGAATGAACCTAGCCGAGTCGAGTGCTATGAGCCGAGGGCTTGGGGACTAGCAGCGGTCGTGTAGACTTCAATACCATTCCTAACCTAAGATACGGAGAGCGTAAATCGGTTGTGTGTGTGGGTTCCGGATACCCATACATAATTGTTTGCTCATGTGTTTGTTCATGCATAGCATATGGTTGATTATAACTTGCTTGTTATGGTACAGAATTAAGAGAATTCTCACTAAGCTAGTGTAGCTTATACTTATACCCCAATAGATGTTTGAATGAACAGGTTATCTCAAGAATGCAAAGTGGGGACCGAGATGGTTGGAGCCGAGGATGACTTCGGGATTCCGGCAAAGAATAAGAATACTTGAAGTATTAGCTAGGTTTAATGTTTTGTCTTGTAATAGTTTTATGTAGTAGAATCTTTTGATGAATTGTAATTGAAGTTTAATGAGTTGTACTTTGAAGAATAGTGAATTGAAATTCCTTTACATTGTTCTCAAGTTGTATCAACATAAAATGCATTACTCCGATAAGTCTCCTCCATGTGCTAGACGCCTTGTACATAGTACGAAAGCCTTCGCGTGACTGGGGTGGTCATTCTTAGGCTTTAATATTGTGTACGACGGACTGCCACGTTTAGGGTACCCTTCGGGGCATGACATCGTGGCTTTCCTGTATACTTAGTTTCTCTTGGGTAGGTGGGCCATAGTATCGGGTTCCTTCAACCCCGATGAAAGGGCGTAAATCTCCATCCTGCATTGGATTCTAGATCATCCAAGCTTGTAATGTGTATATGAATGATTGTTGCATTGCATATGATTGATAATTATAATTGTTTGTTATTGGTTGATATGTGGCCTGGTCAGGTTATCTCACTGAGCCCGTGGTTCGCTCATCCCCCAACAGTTTTTGTGCAGGATTGATACTAGCTGAGATTGGGCTAGGAATGTGTGAAGAGAGTTTTTCCATCGAACTCTACTAAAGATGGAGATATAGGATATGGTAAACTTAGAATGTAAATTAGATAAATTTTATAATAATTTAAATTTGTAAGTTGTAGTTTGAAACCCATTTTCACTATTTGGTCGGGGATACCGATTCTCTATGATCTTGGTAGAAATTGGAAAATCGGATTCCATGGTTGAAATTTTGTAATATATTATATCATTTGTATGATAAACATTTATAAATAAATAGAGTCTTGCACACTCTGACGTACAAGACGGCTCTCATGTTACGGGTGCACACGTGATATGATAGCTTTAGATTTATCCTACTAGGCCCCATATTATGGTTGTGACAAGAACAATAAGATTTGAAGGAAATTTTATCAAGTGTGATAGACATGCCCGTGGCAAAGATAGTATTTGAATCTAAGCAAGCACTCTCATTCCCAGAAGCTGGTGCATCCCACCCTTCGCTCGCATCAAAGCCCATACAATACGGTCGTATCTTAGACCATAAAAACATTATTTACAAAGAATGATGAAGATAGAGGTGACATAAGTTGGTACGCTGCTACATATTGGACCACGCATAAGTCCTGTGATTGTATCTCGGCTAGTATTAACATCTGGTTATTTGACTTGTTTTGGACAATTGATGATTACCCTGAAGCATGGTCATGTAGAGTAACCGATCATTGTGTTCTATTTCCAAAATTAGTTTTTAGTTTCCTATTTTAATTGTATTGGTTTTGCATTCCATTATTATCCTTACCTGACTTGTGGGAGTATATAAAGTACATTAGGGTTATATTAACATCAGTTAGTCAACTTTTAACACTTTGAATCCTTGGTCATCAAATTACTCTCTTGAATAATATTGAGTTCTTTTCTTAAGATTGTTAGTTATTGTTTTCTTCAATCATGCATCATATCAGTTGATTAGAACAATTGGTTCTATTCTTTCTTTGGTATGCAATATCCAAGGATAGACTATTTTTATCTTTAAATTCCTCTTTTATATAAATGAAAAACTTAAAAACGTATATTAAATCCCTAAATTGCAATATAACACCAGATTCGTAATGTAGATTCTCCATTCTATATCAAAATCTTTTCGAATATGACTTATAGTATGGCAGCATACAATGAATGCCTTCCTATGTTGCTCCATTCATACGAAGCTAAGCTAATCTGATTTAGATGTAAGACCCAAACCTTTACCTTCATTTTTAGGCCTCAAGTGATGAAGTGAGCTCCCCTTACATGAACTCTCAATTGAAAAAGTGCTCTCCGAACCATACGGGAAGGTTTCCCACCACATGGCTCACTAACTTGATCTTCCGCGAAAACCATATGTATGAACAGACGTAGAAAAATAGCTACAATCTTTCTTTCCTTGCCACTCTAAAAAAAATCCCATTTTCTAATCAATGGGTGGAAAAAGAAGGGTACGACCCATTAGCAGCCCGTGTTCTAAAAGAAATTGAAAATGAAATAAGAATCTTTATTCATTATGTAAATCCCGGTTTTTCTAAGTAACCAAGAAGACTCGAGAACCGGAAACCAAAACTCTAAACTGGACTAGCTTAAGATTGGAGTGAGAACTAGGAACCCTAAATCCGGCTTTTCCTCGGTTTCCAAATAAGAAACTTTTATAAGAAAATTTAATCTTGAATATAGTTCTTGAATATATTTCGAACCAAGAAAAGATAAGATTTTGAGAAAATCTCAATTCCGGGCCTTCCCGAGACTCGTTACAGAAAAACGTGCCTTGGAACTTGAATTTCAAAAATTTATTCTTGAATACTCATTTGAATCGAAATTAAATAAGGATTTCAAAAATATAAATTTCATAATTTTTCGGTTTATGAAAAATACAGTTATAGCCTTTTATTCGTATTTTCTTATTATCGGTAATTAAGTTGTCTTGATTACTATTCATTACTATTCACAAGTACAACCTACTACTACTCACAAGCACACCCTACTCTTACATCCTTACAACCATTCAATTGCATTTTCTTTTCCAAGACTTATTTGTCTCTAAATAATTATTACAAATTATGACATTTAATATACAAATCTATCAAAACAAATCAAACAAAAATCAAATCCCTTCTCTTCATATGCATGCCGACGTGATCCTCCCAATTTGAATCCAATTGTGCAATTTTTTTTATTTTATTTAATCTCATTTAACCTAATTTCACTTTATATATAAACTACTTTTTCTCTCTCTCTCTCTTCATTCTTCTCATTTCAAAACTTCCAAAAGGTGAAAAAAGCTCTCTTTTCTCTCCTCTCCACTCCATGTTGCCGTGAGCCATATTGGCACACACACACACACAAACTTTTCTTTTTCTTTCCATTTGTCTCCTATTTTTACCTTAAGTAAAAGAACTTTGCTTCTTTTACCCTTAGATCCTTGTAATGGCTAGGATATTCTTGAGTATTTCCACTTAAAGCCCCATGAGCTCTTGCTAGGGACAAGGAAATACTAAACACAAGAATACCAAACCATCACAAAGTAGATCTTGCATTTAAACAAGCTTTTATGCCATAAGCTTCATGATCATCCATCTAAAAGTGTTTTGAACAAAAGATCTTTCATAAAAATGTAGTTTTTATATTTTTAAAACCTATTTAAGCACTTAAGATAGTAGATCTATCATTTTACCACTCATATTCATGGAGGCATTTAAGATCTCATCTTTATTTTGAGTTTTTGTGCATTAATGGTCATCAATACTTTTGTCTTGAGTAAATAATCTTGCTAGTATATAGATCTATAGGTAGATGAGTTAATGAAACCAAAAAGGAAAACTCTTTTCAAGGAATGGAATAGGGTAAATTCGGATGACATGGAAAACCTAGTTTAAGAACCCTCTTATCAACTTCAAAACATGTATTTTACAAGAAAAATGAAGCCTATAGGTGATAGATGATGTTTGATGACATTTTTCATGAGTTTAAATGAGTTTTTACCAAAGAAAATATTTAAAACAAGAGATGAAGTCTAATAGAAGTTTTGAGTTGAAAGTCTTGTAAGCAAAATTCGTAATAATGAATAGATGGTTCGAAAACACTAGTTTTCCAACCTCAAAAATGGTATTTTCTTAAATAAATAAAGTCCTTAGGGTATAAATAAAATAAATACCTAAAGTTCTGAGTATAAAATACATTTTTCTTAAAAGAATCCACTTAAGTATGAGTTTTGCAAAAATTCGGATTTTTGGACCCACCCTAGTATAAGACTCACTTAAAAGTTTATAAATGAAAATTTAATTAAAGAAATAAAGGCCTTAGGATATAGTTAATGTAAGGGTAAAAATTTCCTTAAAGAAAATAGATTTTTCCTAAGGAAAATCTTAGAACAAGTGAGAGTGACCGAGTGTAACAAATCTACTAGTTAACAATGGCATGAAATGGTTCCTTAAGATAAAGATTATTTAAATTCTTTTAATCTAAAAATTTATAAGAACTTAGGCACATAAGAGTTCATATCATGACATTCATGATAGGGAAATTCATTACCATGGCATTTATTTTCATTTTACACTTAGGAACTCAAGAGTATTCATGAAAATCACATTTTCGGAATCAATATAACCGCTGGACAGAAATGATCCTTCATTTTCAAGACTTAAATGTTTTCATGTCGAGAGTGGATTTTCCCACTATCTGGTTCATTTCTCC
The DNA here is from genome assembly GCA_024138025.1 of Combretum micranthum. Classification (NCBI taxonomy): domain Eukaryota; kingdom Viridiplantae; phylum Streptophyta; class Magnoliopsida; order Myrtales; family Combretaceae; genus Combretum; species Combretum micranthum. Next base: position 267,196 of record JAMXBD010001177.1, on the reverse strand, counting down.
TAACCCGATTCACATTAAACCCTAACTCATTTAACATGAATCCTCGACTAGGGGTTAAAAGAAATTTTAATTTTTGAAAATGATTTAGAGTCGCCACCCGATATAAATCGGGAAAAAAAAACAAAAGCTAGGATCAATGGGTCGGTTGATCCTAACTTAGCTACTAGTCTGCGAAAAAATTTGATTTAAAAAAAAACAAACTTTTTAAAAACCAGATATCATGGATTCGGGGGCTAACCTAATTAAAACCAAATCGGTTACCACTTTTGGAATTTTAAACTTATAATTTATCCTTTTCAAATGAAACAAAACAAATATTTATAAGTCACAAAACAATTTATGAAAACAATTTGATGAGAAACTTGGTTGATTATCTTCATAGCAAATTTATGAAGATAATTTGATAAAAAAATTGATAAATATCTTCATAGCAAATTTATGAAGATGGTTTGGTGAAAAACTTGATTGATTAATATGATTCTCAAAAAATTATATTTAACAATGATTCATTCATTTTCATTTTTTTTTATTTAAAAAAAATTCAATCATTTTTTATTCAAAAAACAATTTTGGTTTTGAAAAAACCCATTTTTGTCATTTTTATTTATTTTTATTTTTTTCTCAACTCAAATCACATACATTCACAACATGTTCAAAATGTATTATATCAACATTATATTACAAATACAATATATTAAAATTATTTTTTTATGCATTATCTACATATTTCAAAATCAATCCATGTACATAAAGTATTAAAAAATTTCAAAAATTACTAAAAAAATTTTTTTATATGAAAAATAATTATTTTGATTTTTCTGGATTTTTCTGAATTTTTCTGAATTTTTTATGAATTTTTCTGATTTTTTACTATTTTTAGAAATTAATTATATAATAAAATAATAATAAAATAATACGGACTGACCTGGGCTGTTAGATCTCTCGGATCAGATCTGGAGCGTCGGTCGCGTTTGCTTGATCTGGACCGTCTGATCTCTTGACTTCCAATTTGGAGCGTTGATCTGCTTGATTGAATCTGGACGTCTGATCTGGATGATTGAATTGGGCGCTGATCTGCTTGATCAAATCTGGACCGTCTGATTCTGGATGATTGAATATGGGCCGCTGATCTGCTTGATCAAATCTGGACGTTTGATTGCTTGATTGAATCTGGGCCGCTGATCTGCTTGATCAATCTGGACCGTCTGATCTGGATGATTGAATCTAGGCCGCTGATCTGGGTGACCGTTGACAGATGACTGACGACCATTGACCGACGACCGACGGGTTGGGCTTCGGATTTCGGGTCGGATCTTGGATACCCGACGGGCGAAGAAGATGATGATGCTGCCTTTCGAGCGTTCCTCGGTCGCCTGTGGTGGTTTTCGAGCCCTAGAAGCTTATTGGCCCGACGCCTATGGTGGTGGTGCGTCCGCTGGTGGTGGTGGTTCGCGCCCAGAACCACCATGGACGGCCGTTCGCGGTGGTGGCTAACGGCGGCTTCAATTAAAAATTTTCGAAAAAATTGCAGAACTCATTTCGAGCAAATTGATCAAATCTAAGCACACTTGATCACTTTAAACAACTCCCTAAACCTATTTATCAATTCTAATCGGATAAAAAATGATCCAAAACTCTCGAATTTGGAATTTTCTTGCTAAGAACCCTAAGCTTCGAAATTTTCGAATTTCTTGATTCTGATTGTGTTTGTTGTAATTGATGTGTGTCTTTTGCTCATGGATCACCCCTATTCTATAATTTGGTTAAATTTCAATTACAACTTTCATTTAATGAGATCCCGATTTTTCGCAAAAAATTGAAACTGAAAATTGGAAATCGATCTTTCGTTGTAATGATGAAATTAATGAGTAAATACTAGAATAGGCGATCTCATCTCTGTATAGGATCAAATTAATTGCCTAAATTCGTCGAATTTGGTTGGCCACCATTGATGATCCTTTAAGCTTCCATAACTTTCGCAATTTTTTCCCAAATTTCGAAGACAAATTGAGACTCTTCGAGACTTGATTTTATATCCAACATTCAATGCATTTACAATCTATTCCATGCCGACTATCAATCCTCATAATCAATTTTGAAAAAAAACAACAATTACACACTCAAATCGTGATCCAAAGTGAGTGGTTTGGTTGATTTTGAGCAAAAAACAAAGAGGAAGAAAGTCCAAAATTTGCATCCAAGCTGGTGTCGAACCCATGACCTATGGCTTGGGCTAAGGGTCTGGGTCAGTGGTCTTAACCATTAGGCCATTGGCTGTGCCCGTTTGGGATTGACCAAATTTTGATTTTAAGGCTCATTCAGAATTCACAAAATAATTTTTTGAAAATTTGTTTATATTATATCAAGCTCAAATAATTAATTTTTTTTATTTTTATTTTTTCTATTTTTTATTTATTATTATTATTATTTATTTATTTTTATTCAAAAATTCTTATTTTCTTCCTATTTACCTATATTTTCTTCTTTTTAATTATTTTTCTATCTTTTCTATTATTTTTTATTTTATTTTATTTTATTATTTTTTTTATGAGCTTGGTGTAACACTAATTTTTATTATAAATTAGAGCCCTAAACTTGAGCAAAAATTGGGTATCTACATTTCATAACTTGATTTAAGCTTCATATTTAGAAAGCTCTTTCGAAGTAGATAGAAATCGATATAAAATTTACGAAATTCTGAGTTAAAAACGACCAGTTATGGCCATTTTAAATTGGAACTTCGGAAATGACGCGAATTTCGATTTCACGAAGGTTGTCTTAGAGTTTTGGTATTCTTAGATGGTAGAATGCTTATTGGGTGTTTCCTTGTGTTTAGGCGAACGAGGACGTCGAGTCTTTACCCCAGATTATTATACTGAAGGACCGGTGAACCAATGGCAGAGTGAGTTTTCTTCCCAATTCATTTATTGTATGTGCTTGATAAATTAGTGCACTAGAATGTAGGCCAAGTGAAATGAATATGTATGATGAGGATAATGGGAAATTGTATGTGAAGATGATATGAGAACTCAAAATAAGAATATCAAACCGGGTGATAATTTCTGGTTGTGTAGTTGGTTATGATGTATTGTTTGAGAAATATTTAATGCCTGAAAAATGACTTAATCAACTACTTCAGATTAATGCCAAATTCAGACATATGCATATCATAATGGGAAGGAGCATTAGCATTGGTTGGTTAATCGTGATCCATAAACGAAATAATTGTTGGTTGCCGTGAACCATAAATGGCATAAAGTTAGTATCGCAATATTCTTTAATTGCTACCGGGAATGGAGGGCGCAAGTCTATCACATATGATTTCGGCTAGTCATATGTATGTTGTTCATGTGTTTGGTGCATTTTACTTGTTTGTATAAATCACTTGTTTGAATTGTTGTGAAATGAATGTTGTTGTGGAAGATTTCATCACTAAGTGTTAGCTTACGTCTCCCTCCAGTTTTCTCTTTTGCAGCTACCAACTTATGACTTAGACAACGTGACCCGACCGTATGGGTACAGGAGCTAGGAGTTTCCCCTAGAAGTTGAAATTTCGTTTTAGACTTCCATAGGAAACTTTTAAGACTTTGGAATGATGTATAAGGCACTATTAATTATCCTTTTGCGGGGGAATGCCCCTTAGTAAATGTAATGTTTATTTATGCATCATGAGTTATATCCTACTGCTAATGTATGCCAAGTTAGCTTTTATCTCCATTTGGACTTGTATTCTATTGTGTCGTAAAGGTACGCCTTTAATCTATATGAAGACCCCCGAAGGACTAAGGCGGTAATTTTCGGGAATTTGTATGGCATGTGGCGGACTGTTACGTATAGGGTACCCTATGGGGCGTGACACATTATCTATGGAGTAGAGTGGCTACCCTTAATCTCCTTCCCCCCCTTCCACCATACCCCTGCCTCAGCTCCCTTTTATCTTCCTTTTTTTCACTTTCTCACAGATAAGCACCCCTTTTAGCAGATGAGAAAGAAAGGATTTATAAGAGTTACCCCCTGGTTCCAGACCCAAGAGTTAACTTTTCTTTATGAGAAATTAAGACATGTATCAGTTTGTGGAAGAGCGAAAGGGTCACCATTACTAAGGATCTTCTCCTCCTCCCTGCCCCCTCTTTAAGTTAGCAAAGCAATGTAGTAATACAAGGTTGGAGAACCCAAAAAAGGTAATGGTCAATTCAGATTAACAAAGGAATTCATAAGCCATAGGAACCAAAGCAATACTGGCTGCACCGTATGCAAACCTATGGCATTCGTGGTGGTGCTTCACTACGCCCAATATAAAAAATGAGCTTGTCGGTAAACTATTACCGTCCCATTCTTTGGTGAGCTAGAGTGCAAACACTTATCTACTAAACCAGCTAGAAGCTATTGCTTTGAGTTGAAGTAGTAAAAGAAAAGCACGAGTAAGTAGTTTGTCAAACTACTTGAATATAAGACTTAATTAACTTTCCTATATGGACTCGGAACTAAGGCATTACTTGAATGTAAATAATCGATAGTACCAAAAGCTTCATTTTGCTATGTCATTTCTATCGCCAAAAGACGTTGAAATCCTATAATGAGCATAGCTAAGGACGAAGTGTGATAAGTAAATAGCTCTATTATTGATGCTATAGGGTATGATATAAAATGATTCCAGATATGGTGAAAGATTATCATATTAACCAAGCAAGTTTGTCAAGTTAGATTGTTTGTTTACTACCAATGGATGAGCCGCCCCCACTAGGTAGCAGCCATAGGCCATAATACACTCTTCACACGACAAACCCACTTTAAAGTTAACTTATTCACTTAGCCAATCATCATGTTCAACAATTTCCCACATGTTAAACACACATTCGCGACTTTGTTCTCAAATGCTCTCCCCTCTTAGGCGAGACAAGCTATCTTTAGCTAAGAGCATATTTCCTTCTGGCCAGCTCCGCGAAAACAACGTTTAACTTAAATGTGTTAAGCATATAGATAACCTTTTTTTCAATTGGAGATCAAACTTTCTTTTGATTGTGATTGGGCCTTGCAGTGGTAGAACCTAGTGAAATGGGAAGTAGTAAGTTGACAATTTATTATGTAATTTTAAATTTATTATTGTAATTTTAAATTTAATCTTTATCTTATTATTTATTATTTATTTTATCTTATTAAATAAAATTTTTCTATGCATCTTTTATATAACTTTATTTAGAAATTAATTAATATAGTTTAGTGGGTCATGAACTAGCCCTTAAACCAGTGAGTTATTACTAGCATAACTTGGTACCAAGGTTTAATCCCATCAATCCAATTTTTAGGGATGTAACCAGACGAGTCATTATAGGTTGCTTCATATGCCCAATAAGCTAAAAACCCCATATAGGGATTTGGAATAGGTTTGATAAAAGCTTTATGACCCTATAGAGTTTAAAGTCAAGTCATCATGGGTCATAGTAATGACCTAATAGGAAACTCGACCCGTTAGAATTTAATATAATTTAATAAAATGAAATTCAATTTTAACTAAATAGAATAGATTCTCCTTTATTTGATAAAATAGATCCCATTCATTTGATAAAATTAATATTAGGTCGAACCATCCTGATGAGTAAGCTTACATATGTGTGCTTCAATTTGACTAAATTTGAAGGGGAAAAAAATTAGAAGTCCATAAGATATGAATGGTGTCATTCAAGTGAAACCAACATGTGCATAATAAAATTCAAAGAATCATCAAAAGTGTGGTGAAGAAACGGTTATTTGATGCAAGCTTAGAAAATATAACAATCCTCTTAATTTAGAATTAGAAGAAGTTAAAATTTACTGATTTCCAACTCTACAAATGGTGCATATTAAAAAATAATACAAAACAAAATAGAACATTAGGAAATTATAAAACAAAAAATAAATAAATATCTAGAATGAGCAAATAGCATTTATTTGATTGGATTGGGATTTGAGCTCGTGAAAATCTTATAGGAGTCGTCAAGCACAATGAAAAATACCTATAGAATTTAAGGTGGGGATGAAACCTATAGGAAACCAAGTTAAGTTCGGATTTTATATGACTCATCCCAAACCTATCTTCATTGCATTTCTACCCTTTCTCTGTCCTCATGTCTATCCCATATCTATACTAATTCATTTTATTTCCTCGATCAATCCATGATTCTCACTCCAAAATCAACACTTCTTTACGAAACTAAAATATAGTGTGCCATATAATTATTGTTGGTAGGATTGTTGTAGCCTAGGAGCACTAATAATCCAATAAGGTGAAGTAGGTTCTATATCATTATCTCAATATTTAAAAAAATGAAAATTTCTTTAACTTGTTCTATGTATATAATATATTTAGCAAAAAAAAAAATATATATATATATATAAAAGAGAAATTATTGTAAGAGAAATGCTAAATCAATCAAATTCTATCCTCTGAAACACAAACCAATTGATAGGGCTTGTCTTTTGTTTCATACCTATCCAACAATAACATTTACCATGTATAAATATAATTGTCTCCGTTTCCGTTTTATTAATACGCATACTCCAAAGCAAAATTCAATTTATGTATTATTACAGGAAATTGTATGATTCCTAACTTATCCAAATAAAAATTATATAATTATGAATTGCATAGCTATAATTAAAAAAATGCCCAGTCGCGATTTTTGTATTTGTATACAATTTCTCTTCTAATGCAATTCATGTATATTCATGAACCGCATGTATCCTCATGTATATGTATGAGTCATGATTCTTACATGAGATTCATGCAAATCAAGTACATGCACGAATTGTGTGTACCGGATGTGATTTATCAAGGCAAACATTGAATCACTCCTTTAAATGGAATTTAGCACTATAGAACTCCATATGTTATCACATCTTATATAAGCGATTCATTAAAAAAAATATAAATCGCATATCCTACGTACAATTTTGTCTTAGTATTTTAATAATTATTTTCGTATAATTTTTTTTAATGTTAGTAGACATGTGTTTCAATCATATTATTGCTCTTATTGTAATTAATAATAACATATGGTTTTAGTTGACCTTGGGTTAGCATTAAATCACATGTTTTGAGTTAGCTTATATATTTCATTACATTTTGTGTTGTATATGGCTTAAGTTTAATTAGGACATACCTACTAATAATTTAATATGAATGTAATAATTATTTAAGCTTCACTTTTAGATAGAGTGATAGAGCTCCATAAGTTTAGTCCATAATTAAGATAACCTAAGGAGATTTATTTTATAGACTCAAAATAAAAACCGTTAGATCAATCTCAATCTCTTTTTGAAATGGCCACTTACTTAATAAGATTGATTATCAATCTTGGCCTAGAGTAAGCTCATTAAAATAACCTTATAATAAGTAAACTTAACTTCATTAGTTGAAAGAAAAAATTAAAAGAAAAAAAAACAAATAAAGAAACATTTCATTGTAAATCATTCAGATTCTGATAGATACCAACAATCATAAAAGTTCATGAATACTTAACCATACCTTCTCATTTAATAACTTTATAAGCTTTACGAATTAGAGAAATAGTGTGTGGTTATGTAATCCTTATTCTTAAACATCAAATAGAACTTAACAAAAACGAACCAATATTTGACTATAAATAGGGTGAGTTAAACTCCATAATTCTTACACTTGCCACAATTGTGTTTGAGTCATAATGACTACTTGTATCCTCTTTTACCTAATTCTCCTATATTCACCTTTTTTAAATGTCATCCATATTCTCTAAAGTCACATGCAACTTGAGACTCACTTGACATTCATGTGATGAAATTATCTATGAACCCCTAATTTAAGACATTAAAGTGTCTTTTCGTTTTCTCTAATTTATACTAGGTGTTAAGGGACATGGATAGACGATTAGTAATCCTAAGTCACTAACTCTTGATTAGTAAGAGTTAGTCACATGCAAAATAGATCACTAATGGGTTCGTTTGCCTAAACCTATAAACCAACTCAGCCCTCGATAATTGATTTAATAACTTGATGAAATAAAATCAATGATGTAAAAACTTAAGAAAATCGCTTACCTATAACTTAAACTTAATGTACACAAATGAGTTAAGTCCTAAGCCAGGATCTATTAACATGTGGACCATAATCCATATAACTTATCTAACAAGAATAAAGAAATAAACCAAATAGGATTACTTGAGACACTACCTTAATCCAAGTCTTTAAACTTATGAACAATTTAACAGTGTTAAGCTTTGAAAAAGGAGAAGGGATTTGAGGCTTCCAAATCAAGTACGTAATAAATGCATGTTGTTTGCTTAAATAGACAACAAAATCAAACTAAAAGACCTTAACTGTGTGTTGATTGCTTCATGTTTGTTTATTCTAATAAGTGTCACCCTTGGATTAGGTTGCAAGCTAGATCACAACTTCTGGATGATACGATAGATTATACACTCAAGCCTCTACAAAGATGTGTGGTAAGGCTCAGTGAGTAGTCGATAGGGGCACTCCAATATAGAATTGGATAGATGGAGTTAAGATGAAGTTGCAATGAAGTTATATAGGTCTATGAGCTTATATTAAAGCATTACAATGGACTTTGCTCCTCAATCATTAGTTATGGAGAATAAATTGAACAAGACTACTTTTTCTTTTTCCATTATGGGAAGAACTAGAGGCTTGTCAATCCTTTGATGCTTGATTCAGACCTTTTTTGCTGCTCGTTAGTTGTTTGGTTGAAGTCATGCGTACTCTTGTAGTATTAATAAATTTTTTATGCTCAAATACTTAAATATATTTCTATACATGTGTTTGTTGCACTAACCTAAGTGCATGTGACATGCGAGAATATGCTTGTTTATTATTGTATTGGATTTCATCATTCACTTTCTAAATATTTCATGTACTACTGATGATGTGTATGTGGATTTGCGCTACGATGCTATGGGTTTCGATATGGATACTGATTGAGGGTGTATATAGCACAATGGATTATAATTGGACCTCAGAGATGTCTAAAATGAGATGTTGAGAACTTTAATGAAACTTAATTTTATTTTGGATGGTTGTATTTAAATTTATTTACACTACTTATACTTTTAAGGACCCATAGATCTTATGGTTTTCAACAAGTGAGTTGAACTTACATGTGAGGCCCATGCTAGAGGTCTATTTATAACTAATTCAGTTGTGAAAATTATCCCTTAAAAGTTTTCATAGGCTTTTGAACTAGAGTTGTGTAAATATGTTTTGCCCAGGTTCAGCCTATTTAACCTATTTAAAGAATGAGTTAAGGCCAACTTTTTTTAGCTTGTTTAAAATGGGTCAATTTTACCCAACATGTTTAATTCATGGGCTAAAGTGGGTTGGCTTGTGGATTAAATGTGTTGGCCCACTGGCTTACTTTTATGAATAATAAAAAATAAAAATCATTACGCAAATAACTAATAATATAGCATTCTAAGACTTTTGTACTTAAGTTTAAACTTATGTGTTAATTGTAATAGAGCATGACAAATTGACACTCATGCATCATAACAAAAATATATTAAAACAAGTATGATGTTAATTATCACGCCCCGAAAGATACCCTAAACGTGGCATTCTGCCACATATAATATCAAGACTTAGGAATGACTACCTCATTCATGCCAAAGTCTCGGTATTACATGTAAGGCGCACAACACGATAATAGGAGATGCTTTTGGGAAGTGTGGTTTAAGCAAGTTGTAACGCCCTAACCTGAAGGCATTACAACCCACCACATATCCTTTCTTATGTAGGACACGCAAAGACTCTAATATCCACAATAATGTATAATTCACATGTAAACACTCATAAGGTATCTCGTAGGATACGAAACCTATTTAAACTAAAAACATATATCTCATAAAATATGAACTCCTGGTTCAAGCATAAAATCCAAGTCAGCATCACATAGTCAACAAATTCAGCAGAAACTGAAAAACTTTTACATCAAAAATCTTTTTAATTGAAACCAACCTAAACATCCAACTACAATTTGAAAAGATCTAAATGTTTCTTCTTCTTAGAAATTTGATATATAAAGCCTAGCTCTTGGCTGGGTAGTCGGGTCCACTATCGTCATCCCCGTTATCAAAGAATAATTCATATCCCAAAGGATCATATATTATATCATCTTCACCTGTACCTGAAATTTAAAAGAATAAGCGACGACACCCAGTACGATAACTTCAATCCAAAAACACATGCATATGCACATACAATCGACAAATAATACATGCAACTTAAACTAATGCAAACAGTCATATTATTATCTTTCTTAAGCCAATAAAATAACACAGTCCAGTATTAGGTATACTCTAATCCCGAACTCGGAGTTACTCAGACCCTATTGAAAATCAAACAACTCTTTGAAAATAATAATCATATACATATATGGATGATTGGGTACTCCCAAACACCCCGAATCTAGAACCTAATTCTACCGGAATCATATCAAGGCACGAGTCTACTAGAGATAACCTCACACCAAGATTATCAGGTGCCTCACCAGTATCACTGTCTGCCAGGTCTTTTCTAGTCAAAGCCAAGCACAACCAAACAGAAAATTATTAAACCAAATATAATTAGATTTATTATGAAATTCTATTCCTACAACCAGTCAATCAGGAATACAATTCCAACTTCACCAAAGCCAACATCGACAACAACAACACTAACACGAATCTCTACAACTCCTCATTTAATACCAATAATCAAACACCAAAGTCTCCGATTATCTTGTCATCAGCATATATACATAAATAGATGTATAAAACACGGTAAAAGAAACAAACCATAATATATCATGATCTCCTAAAACTCTAATCTGATAATGAATCTCCAAAATTTTGCACCATCTTCTCCGATCACAACTCACAATAAGTCCAAAATACCGATAATTCACCAAAACCCTAATATTATATGATAACAAGAACATATAAAGATCATCTAATCTCACATTGTTTAAATTCATCAATGAAAAGACGAAACTTACTTATTTAGATCATGAAAACTCGACTCACATCCATAAATTCAGATTCTAACCAAATCTAGGGTTTCCTTTATGTAAACAATCACAAAATCCTTAGAACTTGCACGAAATTCGCATAAATCTTCTATGATAACATTATACTTACTTGTTTTAATCACAAAACTCACTCCTTATCCAACCAAGACAGATTAAATCCGAGATCTAAATCCTTCCCATGTTTTTCCTTCAAGAACACATTAAAACCCTAAGAAAACTTATACAAATTCGTATATAATCTATAGGAGAAGGTTAAGATCATTACTTTGGATCAAAATCACACTTTTGATGGTTCTCCAACCCTAGATCTCCAAGAACATCCAAAACCCTCTTTGATGAAAGAAAAAATATGATAAAAAGTTTCTGTGGAAAACCATTTTTCGTGTCTCGTATTTATAGAATTTGGTTATACGCCGGCACCTACGCCGGCAGCGTACATATAAATCTTGCCAATGTACATATAAATCTTGCCAGCGTACACCTTACGCTAGCAAAATTATACGAGCATGGCAGCATTCATTGAGGCTTTAAATTCCCAAAACTTCAATCTAACAATATACGTCGGTAAATCTATGACCTACGCTGGCGGCATTCCTATCCGGCATTAAAGAAACTCTCGCTTACATCGGCGGTGTTCCACCCAGCGTTAAGAAAACACTATTGTTCCCTTCCTATACCGTCTCTACGCAGCGGTGTAGATTCTCTAGATGGCGACGTTGAATCTATAAAAAATTATAGAAATCCGAACTTCAACATTTATTCTATAATCAAACTTATACCTTTACAATTTACTTGTTTTGACCTTAAACTCATTCTATATCATCTTATGATTCATAATTTATTATATTTTCATCCTTATTTCTGTATTTTACAAAGCAAATTTGAACATGCAAGAATCTAGAAATAAGACCGTCTCATAAAAGTAATTAAGAGTTATTACATAAATCATAGGGCATTCCCCACTAAATCTCTAAGGATCTCATAAAAAGTTACTAGTCTTTACACGTAACTTAAATACTTCATCAAAAGATTTTAAAAGAATTCTAATATAATCCTTCAAGTAGATTTCCTCTAAAAGCTCCTAAAAGAAAACTTATGTGGATATGAGGAGGCCTCAGGTATATGAACAGGTGTTCCTGTGAATACAAATATCAATAGGGATGTAACCTTACGAGCTTAGTGAGAATAAACTCGATAATCATATTTAAGACAAAATAACAACCAAGTTTATTAAATAAGCAAATGGAATGCAACAAAGCACGTGAGCATACAAGACATATGATTTATCGGTAATCATATGTTGAATGAATTTATGCCTTCATTTGGGTATTTCGGCTAATTACAGCCAACATTTCTTTAAAAACCATTTTTATAGATCTTACCGGCTACTATTTGCCATAAAAAAATATGTAGTTCTTATCGGCTCCTACTAGCCATCAATTTGTAGATTTTACGGGCTCCTATTCGCCATATACAGATACTACCGATTATGTTAACCACTACTATCATACTCTTGTTCTACCAATTGTATAATAGTAATTGTAATGTGACTCAACGAATGAAGTGCATGTCTCAATTTTTATTTAAGGTCTAGCCATTTGAATTACCATTTCTTGTAATGATCACCTAATTTCAAACATTTAAACATGCTAATATATCATACAACTCATTATAAGCAATTCATGGCTCGATATACTTAAAGTTGTTTCATCAAAATTATAAGCACGTGCATATTCAATTTTATCTTTTTTTTTTAAGTCTAGTGCAACTATGTTACAAGCATAAACATAAGTATGAAAATAAGGAAAGTAGACTCACTCAGCCATGGTTTGACGATACTCTCTTAAACGAAATACTCATTGGGGCAGTACAGGTCTTCCTTCTCATTTCCTAGACAAAGGAAATACCCAAAATGAGTATTTCATGGAATTTCTAGTCAAAATTTCTAAGTCTATTATCTAGTTGCGGTAAAATTCGTATAGGTGGAAATTCCAACTTAAAATGTCCATAACTTGCTTATTTCAACTTGGAATTTCACATATTATATATCGTTTTCTACCTATTCGAAAAGATCTATCCATTTCTAAGGTTATTTTTGTCATATAAAGTCATTTGGGTTTCGAAACCATGGGGTACAGATTCATCACGAAAATTCCAGTTTTCAAAACATAAATTTGCAAACTTTCTTTATCCAAAAATACTTGTATCAAAATGTAGATATTTGTATAGTTGGAAAAATCCTTTGAATATACATATAGACCCATATTATATGCATGAATGTAATAAAATTGTCTTAACTATGATTTTTGTAAAGCAATGCATTTTAGAAGTTGGAAAAAAAAAAAAAACAAAACTTTGAAGTTTTCACTATAGCTTTTTGGAAAAATTCTTTAAATCATTATAATGAGTATCTCCTCCTTTAAATTCCATTTCTTACTTTTGGAAATAATTTAGTTTCTCCAAAAATAAATTTTTGTCTTTTTAAGATTCTTATAACTTAATTTCTTAGAGGTTAAAAAGGTAGTTCCTAAGTAATACTTAATAGTGGTTAAGGTTAATTAAAGTTTATATATTCTTAGCTTTTCCTAAAGTTCATTTTACTTTAGTGAATTGCAATGATCTTCTAAGTTGTTTACAAATTATATTCCTAAGAAAATTTCATTTCAAGAAAAGAACTTCGTTGATAATTTTTCAAAACTTGTCTAGTCCTCATATTTTTAGAATGTTGGTGGAATTCACAATGAAGTTCAGTGAAACCTTTGCTAATCAAGAATTTGAAATCTTAAGTTTTTAAAGAAAAATTTTCCATTTTATTGCTTTGAAAAAAGTATAAGTGATATATCTACTTTATATATCATTTGTTCAAATTCTTATGTTCTATTGTTACTAAAAACTTGTGATGAGCTTATCTAGCATTTTGTGAAAGATTTGTTAAGATAAAACTCTAAGTTTTATGAAAAAATCATTTCTAAAGTGACCAAAGTTTATTTTTGAAAGGAATCCTCATCATCCTTTATTTAAGAAAATCCTCTTTTTATTTTAGTTGAGACAATATCAATATGCTCATGCATGAACCATGAATATGTAGCCATGAGAAATAAAGCAATATATCATAATAAGATAAGATATATATAAGAAATAGTAAGAGCATAATATTAATATTAATATCAAGTGTTGGGAACCTTAGCTTCATTAAGGTAACTCGGTCAAGTATTGGGGCCCTTAGCGTCATTAAAGTAACCCGGGACTAAGAATAGACTAGTCCTAAATGAAAAAGAAAAAGAAAAATAAAAAGAAAGAGAAAAAGCAATAATAAAAGCAAGTTAGAGCATGTTAGTGAGCATTAGACTCTAAAAATATATAGATATACATATATTTAATAATATATATAGATTTAGATTAGAAGCATAATAATAATAATAACAACAATAATAACAACATATATGAACATAATAACAAAATAAGAAAATTAGAATTTCTTGGCATGTGCAAGAACAAAACATGAACATGTTGTTGCTTCTACAACTCATATGAGTGTCAAGAAACAACACCATGGTCATGCTAAGTTACATGACATGGGTAAATAGGTAGTGATAGAAGTTTACCTAAAGTATTTTCGTAATAGGAAGAAGATAATGAATGTAGGTTTATGTGGTTAGTGATATGTGGTAGATAGTTTGTGTATAGATGAGGATTTTTATGTGGAATTGGTGAAAGAGAGTTTTAGTAGTGAAAAATTTTATGAAGAGAGTTGTGGAGTGAAATTGGGAGAGTTTTGTTATGTCAAATGAATGTGTGGAAGTAGTGAAGAGAGAGAGGGTATTTATAGTTGAAGATGAAGAAAAATTAGATGTAACAAAATAAATTGAAAAAGAAAAAAATTTATGGAGGGGGGAGAGAGAGAGAGAGAGAGAGAGATGGCACCGGCCCTTAAGAGAAAGAGAGAGAAAACTATTTTATTTATTGTCTTGTAATAAAATGTAATTAAGATGTGAAGTATGATTGATGTGAATGTGTATTGAAAATGTAAAAAAGAAGAAAAATAGGTATATAGGTAGTAAGAATAGGTTGTAAGGTAAAGTAGAAATAGATGAATAGTAATGAATAATAGTATAGGACAATGAATAGTAAACAAGGCTAATAATATACCGGTAGTAAAGGAAATACACATATAAATGCGATATTTGTTATTTTTACTTACCGAAAAATTATGAAACTAATATTTTTGGAATCCTTGTATCATTTTGGACCTGACGGTGTTATCGGAATATTTTTACTATTAAGAGCCCCGGGACATGCTTTTCTTCATCTGATCCTTTTCAAGTCCGAAAGACACTAAAAATTAGCGAATATGATATTTTTATGCTTTCTTATGTTATTATGAACCATTATCCATAATTATTTTAGTTTAGTTATTTAGGGTTTAAGAACACAGGATTACCAGATTTAAACTTTAGAGTTTGTTCTAGTCTTTTGTTGACTTTTAAGGTTTCTGGTTGACTTTTAATTCTAAGATTAAGCTTAAAATTAATCAGAATTTCAATGGTTTACAACCTTACCCCCTTAAAAAAAAGTTTTGTCCTTAAAACTTGAAGTCCGTACCTGACTCTTAAAAAAGGTTAGGGTATTTCTTTCAGATCTCTTCCTTGGCTTCCCAAGTAACTTCCTTGCATGAATGATTTCTCCATAAGACCTTGACATATCAGATCTCCTTGTTTCTTAGGTTTTGAACCTTTCAATCCAAGATCTGAACTTGATGTTCCTTGTAGGTCAATTTCTCCTTTAATCTAACAGGTTCGAGCTCGATGATCCGATCGGGGTAAGCCACATGCTTTCTTAACACCGAAACATGAAAGACATTATGTACTCCTGATAAATTTGGTGGTAACGCCAATCGATAGGCCATCTCTCCTACTCATTCAAGAATCTTAAATGGTCCAATATATCTTGGGCTTAATTTTCCTTGAGCTCGTACACGATGAATACTTTTTATAGGATTTACATTTTAAGTACACATGGTTACCAACGTCAAACTCAAGAGCTAGGCGCTTTTGATCTGCCCAACTCTTTTGTTTGTCCTGAGCCTCTTTCATCCTTTGTTAATGACCCTAACTTTGTTTGTGGCATCTTGGATAAGATCTGGTCCAATAGCTAACTTCTCCACATCATCCCAAAATAAAAGTTGATGGGTACCTTCGTCCATATAAGGCTTCATATGGCGACATCTTGATTGTCGAGTGGTAGCTGTTATTGTAAGCAAATTCTACCAAAGGTAAATGTGCTTCCCAACTTCCTTTGAACTCCATGACACATGCTCGCAACATATCTTCCAAGGTCTGAATAGTATGCTTTGACTTTCCATCGGTTTGTGGACGATAGGCTGTACTGCAATGTAATTTAGTTCCCATACATCTCTAAAGACTTGCTTAAAACTTTGATACAAATCGGGGGTCTCGATCCAATACGATTCCCGCTAGAACTCTATGTAGCCTTACAATCTCCTTCACATATAGCCAGGCCAATTTCTCCATTGAATAGGTCATGCTGATAGGGATAAAGTGTGCCAACTTGGTAAGTCGATCCACTATAACCCATATGGCATCACATCTAGCTGATGTTCAGGGTAGACCACACACGAAGTCCATTTCTTGCGTAAGGACATATCCTAAGCCATTTCTCGATGCATCACTATGAACTGTACACGACTTTTCGAGGTCCAGTAGAGTCAAAATTGGGGCGAACACCAAACATCGCTTCAACTCCTGAAAACTTTGTTCCCACCTTTCATTCCAACAAACTTCTCATTCTTCTAGGTCAACTGAGTTATTAGCCTGGCTATTTTGGAGAAATCTTGCACAAACTTTCTATAATAATCAGCTAATCCAAGGAAACTTCTAATCTCAGTTACCGTCTTTAGTTGCTTCCACCATTATGACCTTAATCTTCTCGAGATCCACTGATATTCCATTCCTTAAGATGACATATCCTAAAAAAGATATTTTGTCACGCCTCATAGGGGTATCCTAAATGTAACAGTCCGCCACATACTATATAAGACTCTCGAATCACTATCTAAGTCTTTCGGGGTCTCGTATATATGTAAAGCATCCCTTTATGACAATAGAATACTCTATTCAATGGACTTAAGTAGTTTAACCCAGCATTCGACAGCATTAGATAATAAATCAAAATGCATATGCAATAGATTACAAAGTCTAAGGGGCATTCCCTGGTAAAAGAATATTTAAAGGTCCATTACAGTCATCCAGAGTCTTTTGGTTTCCTGTAGAAGTCTAAACAATTTGAATACAACTTCTATAGGAAATGCTTAACTCCTGTACCTGAGCTGTAGCCTGTCTCGGTCTAAGCCAAATAAACTCGTGCTGCAACAAATAGAAAATATAGGGTGTAAGCTAAACTAGCTTAGTGAGTGAAAACTTCCATGATCACAATTATAACATATCAATCAGACAAGTAATTAAGTAGACATATGATATGCATCAAACACGTCAATTCATCAAACATATGACCAGTTGGAAATCATATGTGGATGGACTTATGCCCTCCATCCCGGGTTAGCAGATTAACGAATCCTGCGGTACGACGTCGTTTAGGCTCACGGTCAACCAATTTATAATTCGTTTTATGGATCACGATTAACCAACTCAATAATTCGTTTTATAGATCATGATTAACCAACATTTACACCGTTTAGGGTCACGAAAAACCAACAAATGCTAATGCTCCATCCCCATCGTGTTATGAATGAGTTCAATTTCATCTTCAATTTCGAATAATCAATTATACAATTCTTTTAGGTGACCAATCACTATTCACAGACAGTCAATCCTAGCTCATCTATACAAGCAATGATTAATCACCCGGCTTCGATATTCTTTAATTTCCACTTCACATAATAATAACAACATATGTAATTTCCATTCAATCTCATCATGCATATTCATTTTATCTTTGCTAAGTAACTAGTGCAACTATCATTACAATCACAGCAATAATTGAAATCGGAAGTGATACTTACTCGACCATGGTTCGCCGGTCTTTTAGTAATAGTAATAAGGTGGTAAGGATTCGTCGGTTTTGGGATCACCTATCAAGGACGAAGACCCTAATAAGTACTTCATCGCTTAACTAATCCAAGCCATAAACTAATTAAAATAGTAATTCTCGTTATTTGGGAAGTTACGACTTAAAACGGCCATAACTTGGTCATTTTAACTTGGTATTTCACAAATTGTATATCAATTTCTATCTACTTTGAAAGATCTATCTAATTCTAATATTATTTTCAAGTTTTGAAAATATTTGGGTCATGGAACAGAGGGATCAGATCTGATCAGTAACTATTTCCATTTCCGAAAAAGAGTTTTGTACTTGTTTGAAATGTATCTATTTGATAATTCAAGTATATATGAAGTATGAATGATGTCCTAACATGAATGACATGTGATGAGTTCAATGTATGCATGATCTTGATGATTTTTGCTAAAAGAAAATTTTAGAACTCCTAAATTTTGCAAGACTTCAACAATAACTACCTCTTGAGAATCAAATTTTCTAACTTTGATATCACACTAGTGTTTTGGATTTTATTCTTAGGAATTTCTAGTTATCTTAATTAAAATTGGGTCTTCATAATATATACTACCTAAAAACTTCATTTCTACATAAAAATTTACATTTTACACTTTGCAAGTATGTTTTCAAATAGGATTTACTCAAAAATCTGAATTTTTAGAAATCTACTTTTTGAATGATTCATTTGGGAAAAACTTGTGTAATGCATTAAAATTTAAGACTTTACTATACCTACTACCTAAGGACTTCATTTAATACATAAAAAATTCATTTTGAGCTTGAATAATAGGTGTTTCCATAGACATCATCCAAAGTTACGAATTTTACAAGTTGACTACTAACTCAAAATTTTCCATCTTGATTATACTTCTTGTTTTACACATTAATCTCACCAAAACCCATTTCAACTTATAAAAATCACTACTTAATGATACCTATTACCTATACTCTTCCTTTTTCACATAAAACATGAGTTTTAAAGTTGATACAAGGGTTTTCAAAGTAGGGCTTTAAAGTCAGACGAATTTTCTTTTGAACATTTCTAACAAAAACTTTTCCTTGTTAAGTTCTTTGTCTTATCTACATAAAGATCTATCAACTATCACATTTATATACGCAAGACTAAATCTTTATGAGCATTAATACATGAAAACACAAAACATCTATATGAACATGAATGTCAAGTATAATATGAGTGTCTAAGTGCTAGATCTACTACTTATAATGTATGAAAAGGAGTTTAGGAGTATGAACATATATTTTCATGCAAGATCTCTACTTTTAAATGCATGAACATGATAATATCTCAACAAAGGCTCATCAAACACAAGATCTACTCTTGTGATGGCTTGATATTCATGTATTAGCATTTTCTTATCCCTAGCAAATGCTCATGGGGATTTAAGGTGAAAATACACATGAATAATCTTGCCATTACAAGATTAAGTAGTAAGAAAGCTTAAGAATCATCACCTAGAGATGAATTTGGTGACGAAATGAAGCTTGATATGTGTGTGTGTGTGTGATGGTGGTAGTGGTCATGGCTGTCACGTCCCATAGGGTACTCTAAACGTAACAGTCCGCCACATGCCATACAAGACTCTCGAATTACCACCCTAGTCCTTCAAGGGCCTCGTATAGATGTAAGGCGCACCTTTATGACAATAGAATACAAGTCCAAATGGAGATAAAAACTTAACTTGCATACATTAGCAGTAGGATATAACTCATGATGCATAATAAATATTACATTTACTAAGGGGCATTCCCCCGCAAAAGAATATTTAGTGGCCTTATATGGTCATCCAAAGTCTTAAAAGTTTCCTATGGAAGTCTAAATAGAAATTCCAACTTTTAGGGGAAACTCCTAGCTGTTGTATCTATGCGGTCGGGTGATACTGTCTAAGCCATATATTTGGTAGCTGCAAAAGGAAGAAACTGTAGGAACGTAAGCCAAATAGCTTAGTGAGTGAAATCTCCCACAACAACATTCACGTTACAATAATTCAAACAAGTGATTATACAAGCAAGTGAATGCACCAAACACATGAGAACAACATACATATGACTACCCGGAAATCATATGTGGATGGACTTGCGCCCTACATCCCGGGTTAGTAGATTAACGAATACTGCGGTACTAACTTTATGCCGTTTATGGTTCACGGGTAACCAACAATTATTTCATTTTTGGATCACGATTAATCCACAATTAATCTCGTTTATGGATCACGATTAACCAATCAATTAATCTTATTTATGGATCACGATTAACCAACCAATGCTAATGCTCCTTCCTATTATGATATGCATATGTCTGAATTTGGCATTAGTCCGAATAGTTGATTAAGTCATTTTATTCAGGCGATCAAACAATTTCTCAAACAATACATCATAACCAACTACACAACCAGAAATTATCATCCGGTTTTGATATTCTTATTTTTAGTTCTCATATCATCATCAACATACGATTTCCCATTATTCCCCATCCTACATATTCATTTCTCTTGACCTACACTCTAGTGCACTAAATTATCAATCACATACAATAAACGAATTGGGAAGAGAAAACTCATTCCGCCATTGGTTCTGTAAGCCCTAGAAAATTTCAGTAAATAATTCAAGATGAACTTCGAAAATAAACCCTAAAAAATCACTCCAAATTAAAACCGAATTTCAACTAGTCCTAAATCACGAATGAATTCAAAAACTTTTTAATCTTGAGAAAATGAAAATCCTTAAAAACAAAATAAGAACTCAACATACTTCAATTCCAAAACCTCTACGTACGAAGAATTCCATAATTAACTCTGACTTATAAAATCGGGTAATATAAAGACCAAAAACAAATTATTAAAAAGTAAATAATGATTAACTTGCGGAAATGAAACCCAATTCAAAAATTCCGAAAACGTTAAAAGATATTAAATACTTACAAAAACAAAATGTAAAATAAATTTCTCAAAGTAAATACGTTGTATAAACATAAAATATCAGTTTCCAAATTGGCAAAGACCTAATATAGCGCCCCTAACCCTAGAGGCCGAGATGTAGTTTAAATATGTAGAATAGCTCATAGTAATACAAGTTTGTTTAAAAGCGTGTCCCGGGGCTCAAGATATCAAAAATATACCATTAATACCATTAGACTCATAATTTCATAAGATTTTCAAATATATTAGTTATATAATTTTTCAGGTTATAAAAGTTACAGTTATAACCTTTTTATCGTATTTTCATTACTACCGGTAATTGATTAGTCTTTTGCACTATTCAATTTTATTTCATTACACAATTTTAGTATTCTTATAAAGTCTTATATTTTTAGATAAATATTTTATATATTATAGAAAATTTTGTTTTTCTAAAATTTAGTTAGTTCGGGCTTTTACAGGATCAGATTCTGTTTAAGACCCGATACTAAAAATAAAATAAATTAATTTAATAATTTTAAAATATTTTAAAAATATTTTTATTTTCATAAAATAATTTTTTAGAATTTTTCGGGTTATAAAAATATCATTTATAGTCTATATTCGCATATTTCGATCATACCGGTAACATATTTGTTAAAATACTAAAATAATTCAAATAATTATTTAATTTTAATTATGAAAAATCTGCTACAAATATTTGGAATAAATTTTCTAATTTTATTTTATTTTATCAAGAAAGTACCTTTACAACCCATATTTCAAGTACGCCTTACATATATCACTTCCTTTTCACTTCAATCTTTTTACACTTTATTAAATCACTTCATGGTAGATTTTTCTTTATTTTGGCTACCATTGTCCTTTAATTACTCATATTTTGACTAAAATAAATAAATTCCACTCCTTCTTAAAGAAGCTATACATACACATTTATTACATAAATTAATTTCAAGTCAAAATTCAACAAAACACCCTCTCTCTCTCTCCTTCCCCATTTCACGTGCAGCACCCCACATTTCTGCCCTTGTTTTATTTTTTTTCTTTTTAATTTAATACCCTCCTCTCTCTCCACTTAATGCCTTTCATTTATTCATATTCATTCATTTGAAACCCTATCTCTTTTACTCCCTTTTTCCTCTTTTTCCTCTTTCTTTCTTTCTTCTTTCTCTCTTGTTCTTACAAGGAACCTTGCTGCCCCTATATTTTTTTGGACTCCCACACATATTTCTTGAAGATTTCTTAAGTAAACCTTCTTTTAAGCTTCATAGGTGGTATAAGTAAAGTGTAATGAAGGTTTCATGCATCAAATGACCTTCCATAAGCTTAAAAGCTTAGGATGATGATGCCAAAAAATGAAATACTCCTCTTCTCCATTATTATTATCTTGTATCATAATTATTTCCTTGTTCAAAGTTGTATATTTTGTAGATCTAACTTTTTGTAGCTTTGATTTTTGTTTATACCATAGATCTTGCTATATGAGTTATTATTTTTGTTATTGCTTATGATTTATGCATATATTTCCTCATTCACATGTGTTCATGCATTTAAAACTAGTATAGAAAACTAGATCTAGTGTTTTGAGTTCATAAATGCATTAGACTTTGTTTTATGTTCATAAGCAACTTGTAATGGCATGATGATGGTAGGAAAGTTGTAGAAAACTCAAGATCTATTTTATTTTCAACAAAAATCATTTTTGAAAATTCGGATGAAAATGGAACCATATTTGGAAAAGTTGTTTTTCAACTTCAAAA
Organism: Combretum micranthum; assembly: GCA_024138025.1. Lineage (NCBI taxonomy): Eukaryota > Viridiplantae > Streptophyta > Magnoliopsida > Myrtales > Combretaceae > Combretum > Combretum micranthum. Next base: position 244,372 of record JAMXBD010001177.1, on the reverse strand, counting down.
TGTGTATTTTTCATCTAAAATGAAGGGCTTAGGGTATAGATAACATAAATGAGTGATTTTGATGAGTAAAGTTTAGATTTATGAGTTTATTATGCACTACCATGGGTTTCATTTAGATGTATGTTCATATTATGTGTAGATCTTAGATTTGAACTTGAACAAAAATTGTGAAATTTGTATTTTGGCAAGACCCCCATTTAAAAACCACTTTCCAAGTGTCAAAATGTAATTTTTACTTAAGATAATGAAGGCTTAATATATGTATATCATCAAGACTTCTTTTTACAAGAATCAAAGGTGATTTTCAAAATAAAAATTTTATTTTCGGATTTTGTCCAAGGCATATTTTAAAAACATGTTGTCCAACTCAAAAATGAAGTTTTTATTTAAGAAATGAAAGGCTCTTAGGATAGGATATGTAAGGAATGGATTTTCATAAGTTTAGATAGATTTTATCAAAAGATATGTCCAAAAATAAATTTTGTAAATTCGGATCCCAACCAAGACTAATTTTGAAAACCTATTTTCAACTTCAAACAAGACTTTTATTAAAGAAATGGAAGCCTTAAGGGATAGGTTTGATTAGGAAATGATTTTTGAAAGACTAAATGAGTTTTACAAAGAAAACAAGCTCAAATGAATTTCTCAAAATTCGGATTTGAAAATAGCCACAATTTAAACACCTATTTCCAAATGCCAAAATGATAATTTTTATAGGAAAATGGAAGTCCTAGGGTATATATATAATAAAGACCAAGTTTTGATAAGGATAAAAGGAGTTTATCAAAATATAACCTTAGAACAACAAATGATTCCCAAGAATAGGATAAACAATGTTTTCATTCTTCAAAATTTTGTAAAATTCGTACTTAGGTAAACCACCTATTTAAACACCTACTTTCTAACCCAAAATGAAGGTTTTTATTGAAATAATGAAGGTGATGGTTATATAGATCATCAAGGTTGAGTTTTGATTAAACAAAGTATGATTTTACAAGGAGAAAAACTATTTTTCTTAAGTCTAGTATAATCCAAAGTTTTTCAAAGTAAAAGTTTTCAAAAAGAATTCTTGGTATTATATGTATACATATAGGTAGATCATCTCATAACCATCATGACAATAGCTTATAGGAAATACATATATGTATGATGCATTGTAGAAATAAAGTATGAAAATTGATTTATCCAAAACTTGTAAATTCGGATGATTTCAAAGCCATGCCTTAAAAACTCATTTATCAACTCCAAAACTTGTGTTTTATATGAAAAATGAGGAGTTTAGGTCATAGGTATCATCAAGTGATGATTTTGATAAATTAAGATAGGATTTGCTAAGAAAAATATATAGAACAAGGAGTAGAAACAAAGTAGGAAAAATTGAGTTGTTGTCATTTTTAAGAAATTCGTAATATTGAAGTAATGGCATGAAAACCCATATTTTCCAAACTCAAATTAGAAGTTTTATCAAAGAAATGAAGTCCTTAGTGGCTAGGCATGGTTGAGCTTTAATTTTCTAAGTATCAAATGATTTTTACTTAAAGGAATCACTCAAAAACTAATTTTACAAAAATTCGGATTTTGGAATGAATCAATTTTAAAAACATGTTTACAAAGTGTAAAATGGGAGTTTTTATTGAAAAAAAGGCCTTAGGGAATATACATAATGAAGACTCAATTTTAACAAAGATAATTATATTTTCTTAAGAAATAAATCCAAGACAAATGGAAATGATCAAAGTTAGAAACTAGATTTTTCAAAAAGTAGCTATTGTTGAAGTCTTGCAAAATAAAAGTTCTAAAATTTCTTTTAGCAAGAATCATCAAGATCATGCATACATCAAACTCATCTCATGTCATCCTTGCTAGGAAATCATTCATATTGCATGTATAGCTAATCTATATAGTAGGAGCATTACAAACATTTACAAAACTATTTTTCGGAATTGGAAATCGCTACTGATCAGAACTGATCGGCCTTTTCGAAGCTTCAATGTTTTCAAAACTTAAAAATAATATTAGAATTAGATAGATCTTTCGAAGTAGATAGAAATCGATATATAATTTGCGAGATTGAGTTAAAATGACCAAGTTATGGCCGTTTTAAGTTGGAATTCCCGCTTAGGACGAGAATTACGAATTTGTTAGTTCGTATAAGATCGTTTGGATTAGTTTGAGTTGAAATACTTATTAGAGTATTTCTTCCTTTTAGGTGATCCCGGATTCGACGATTCCCTACCACCGGATTACTATTACTAAAAGACCGGTGATCCAATGGTTGAGTGAGTTTTCTCCTTGTTTTGTTATCTTGATTGTGCTTGTAGTTAGTTGCATTAGAATCATAGGAACAAGATAAAAATCGATATGAATGGGGATGGGATATATGATGAGATTGTGATGAATGTATGCCAAAGAATACTAAAGCATATCGAAACCACGATTCGATTAGATAACTGCACTGTTCATATTATTTCTGTTATGTGTATGATATTGGTTGGTCACTTTAAAGGATGTATGAATATTTTGACCTAAGCAAGAATTAAATTGGTCATGCATCGCATTGAACATATTGCATTTGGTAGCGTGCTACTCCTACGCAGGTCGATCGGTATGGTCCGAGGACTCGTTTAGATAATGAGACCCGGTATCAGAGCTCATTCATAGGGAACTAAGGTGCATCGGGGATGCATTCCATGTGTGAGCCTAGCCGAGTCGAGTGCTATGAGCCGAGGGCTTAGGGGCTAGCAGCGGTCGTGTAGACTTCAATACCATCCCTAACCCAAGATACGGAGGGCGTAAATCCGTTCTGTGTGTGGGTTCCGGATACCCATGCATAATTGCTTGCTCATGTGTTTGTTCATGCATAGCATATATAATTATAACTTACTTGTTATGGTGCGAAATTAAGGGAATTCTCACTAAGCTAGTGTAGCTTATACCCCATTAGTTGTTTAAATGAGCAGGTTATCTCAAGAATGTTAAGTGGGGACCGAGATGGTTGAAGCCGAGAATGACTTCAGAATTTCGACAATGAATAAGAATGTTTGGAGTTATTAGCTAGGTTTTTATGATTGCCATGTAATAGTTTATGTAGGGAAGTCTGTGGATGAATGTAATTGAAGTTGAATGATTTGTATTTTGAAGTATAGTGATTCGTATCTGAAGTATAGTAAATTGTATTTCCTTTACATTGTTACTCAAGTGTACCAATATAAAATGTATCTCTCCAATGTGTCTCCTTTATGTGTTAGACGCCTTGTACATAGTATGGAAGCCTTTGCCTGACTGAGGTGGTCATTCTTAGGCTTTAATATTGTGTACGGTGGACTGCCACGTTTAGGGTACCCTTCGAGGCGTGACAGTTTAGTTGGTATCAGAGTGACAAGGTTTTGAGAATTAGGTGGAAAGACTATAGGAGAAGAGAATGTTAAGATACGATCTTAGGAATCGATAGGCTATCTTGGGTACATCTTCGAGCTTTATTCTCAACTGATGGTAACCCGAGTGCAAATCAATATGCGAGAACACACTCGCCCCTTGAAGCTGGTCGAAGAGGTCACCAATCTTTGGAAGAGGGTATCTATTCTTAATTGTAACTTTATTCAATTCCCGATAATCGATACATAACCTCATAGATCCATCTTTCTTCTTTACAAACAACACAGGTGCACCCATGGCGACACGCTGGGTCTTATAAACCTTTGATCTAAAAGCTCTTGCAGTTGGGTTTTCAATTCTTTTAATTCCGCCGGAGCCATCCGGTATGGTGCCTTCGATATTGGTTCCGTACTTAGGGCTAGAGTGATTTCAAAGTCGATCTCTCTTTTTGGTGGTAGACCGAGTAATACTTTGGGAAATACATCTTCAAACTCATTTACCCCGGGTATGTCTTTCTTTTCCCCTTTCTCCTCTCTAACCCAAGCATCTTCTATTCGCACAATTTCCTCATCCTTCATCATTAGCTCAAAGGAGCTTAACCCGAAATCCCTTCGTACCGTTGTTTCCCCAAGGAAGTTTACTCTCTTCTTCCTGTGGTCGTCAAAACTTATCATTTTTCGCTAACAATCCATGATGGCTTTAACCTTACTTAGTTAGTTCATCCTGAGGATGACTTCATACTTACTCATCTCCAAAACTATCAAGTCGCTTGTTGAGTTATGTCCTTGAATTTCTAGTAAGCAGTCCTTTATTATTTCCCGGGTCGACACACACTACCTGTGGGTGTCTTAATCCTTAAGCTGGTGATTGTCATGGCTATGGGTAATCCAAGCTGCTTAGCCAAGCTGGTAGTGATAAAAGAGTGGGTCGCTCCCGTGTCAAATAACACATAAGCTTCACTCTTATTCACCCTTATGCGTCCTGTTACCATAAACATTTATCACTACTTGGTCCTAAGTACCAAAACATCTATCTATTCCAAGGTTTATGGATTTCAGCTTTTCCTCTTTCATAGTTTTAACTCTTTTTAAAACTTGTTAGGAAAATAAAGAACTTTTATCTTAAAAGAATTTGTTACTGACCTATCACCAAGCCGCCATCTGCATCATCGCCTTGGTCCAGAGCGGCCAGCTCCACACCTTCCTCCTCGTCCTCTTCAATCATCCACTGGCCTTCGACGTTGTATAGCCGCATCCCGTGCATGGCCAAAGCTGCATGGTTTCCAACCTTGCTACCAGATCGTATGGTGTTATCATTACCCGAATTTCCATAAGGCCGGGTAGCCACACTTTTCTTTGGGAGCACTCGAAGGCTAAGTGCCCTTTTTCCTTGCAAAGGAAACAGGTTACGTCATCTTCTTCGGGCAAGCATAGACTAGATGGCCTGCTTCGCCACAGAAGAAGCACTTGCCCTTCAGCTGTGGGCACTGCCTTGAATAATGGCCTCCCTTACACTTCCAACAAGTGATGTTTGGCTTGGTTTGGTTGGGCTTCCCACCGTTGTTGTCCTTAAACCCATAGTAAGGCTTGTATCTCTTTCCTTTATGGCCTTAGCCGGAGGCATCAAATTGCCTCTTTCCGAACACTCTCTTGTCTAACTCAAAATATTTCCTCTTCTTAGCCCCTTCAATCAACCGGGCTTTCTCAATTACTTCTAGGTAAGTTTACAAACCCGACTCCTTTAACTTCACCCTTAAGTCTTCATCAAGACCCTCCAAAAACACTTATTTTTGTAGCTCCTCACTGTTTTTGTAAGATTCGGGAGCATACTGTAGCAGGTGATTGAATTCTATCTCATATTGCTCAATTGTTTTGCCCCTCTGTTTAACATGCAGAAAATCTGCACTATATCTTACTCGGAGGCTGGCAGGAAAATAGTTCTCCAGGAACTCTCGACGAAAGGTCTCCCAACTTATAGTGGGTGCCAAACTTCTCCTTTTCAATTCCCACTATACTCTGGCATTATATCTCAGCATATAGGTGCCATATTCCTGTCGGAGATATGGTGGAATCTCATAAGCTGCGAAAGATCGCTCCACTTGCACTAACCAATCCTCTGCTTCGTTGGGCTTTCCAAATGCCCCTTTGAAGTAGCAGTTGCTTTTGATAAAGTCAGGGAGGGAACTCCTCTGATATCCCCTATGTGGCGGAGGGGGTGGATGGCGAGCATTGTAAGATTGCTCTTCAGGGGGTAAGGGGATTTTTGCTTGCATTCCCCTATATGGTGGAGGTGGTGGTAAGGGTGCTGAATCCCTCATACTTGGTTTGGAATTCTGCGGTTGATTTTGATTCTGGTTTTGAATGAATGCGTTAAGCAAGTTTGTCAGCTGTCCAATTGCATTCATCATGGCTGCTTGAGGATTGAGTTGTGCAGCCTCAGGTTGGTTGGCTTGGGGATGATCTTGCTGGTTTACATTACTAGCTTCGTTTGAGGGTGGTTCTTGCTCCCTATTATGGTTTCTTCGGTTTCGGCTGTTACATAATGTCTTAGTGAGTTTTATTTCCTCTTTAAAGTTTCGTGATTATATAAAAAAAAAATTGATTAAGGAATTCGTAAAATTTTAGGAATAAAATTAAGGAACTATAGAATTCACAAAAGATCCAGGAAAAACCAATACTTAAGATCGTCAACACAAATGGCTCTTAGAGCAAAAGAATCATAACAAGTAAGGGAATTCCAAATCAAGTGATGATACGAAGGAAAAGATGTTTATGCAAATAAGTGTAATGAATGTGGTTTACTATTAATGCAAAAGTATAATGCTTGCAAAACCTCTTTCTTGGAATCAACATAATACTTCATTGATTTGGTGTGCCATATAAAAGTTGTATTACAATTAAGTTTACAAAATTTGGCGACACCAATCTAACTTTCCGATCTTAGCCGATAACTTCAATCTAACAACATCTAAAGACATAAGAAAAGAAAAAAAAAAAAAGAAAGAACAACATACTAAACTATGAAGAGAACCTAAGGCAAATTGGCATCCCACATTGCCTACTAAACAAAAAGTACTATTGGGCTCTATGGGACACTCGACTCTACTCCTCCATGGCTCACTCGAAGTCATCCGGTGTGGGGCTAGGGAGTTGTCATTGGCTAGAAGAGCCTCCATCGTCCCTTCGGATGAATTAGCTTAGATAAGCCCTCACAGTTAGCCTCCTCCTCCTAATGGGTCGGGCTAAGGGCTCCTGTTCCTCTTCTTCCTCTTCTTCTTCTTCCCTCATCTCCAGATCTCTCACTTGGTCTCTTCCCTCCTCATCATCTCTATCATTAAATCCGTTCCTATTGCCAACTTCTATACCCAGTTCTCTTCCAGCTTCATCCCATAACTTGTTCATTCTATCCTGGGCATCCCTCATCATCTCTTCATCTTCATCTATCCTCTCCAATGGTTCCTAAACTGCCGGCTCGGGGGCTACGGCATCAATCTCGAGGGGACGTTCACCCACCGGGTAGATATCCTTCCAAATGGTAGGGTCGAACTCTGGTTCCATTCTTCCACTATCAGGTATATCTAGATCTTTATCAAAATCCCATACAATCTGATCTAGCAATTGGTTGGGATGTTCTGGGGTCATGGCTGGAGGGGTAGGGGTTCTAGGTACTTCCTCATCTTGCCAATTTGGATCCTCCCGGGATCCTCCTCCTCCTCCTCCTCCACTTCATTATCCTCTTCACTCAAATCTTCCCCTTCAACAGCTGGGGCATCTATCAATTGCATTCCTACATCTCTTGCCATGGGATCTGCACTCCCCCTAAGGATGGTAAAATATCAAGGTATCTGGCTTGGCAAATTATGTGGTTTTAGGCATCAGCAATGTTCCACTCCCTATAGTCCAAGAGATAATCATGTGCATATACATAAAGGGGTCCAATACTATTCCACACCCTAAAGTCTGGATGGGTGGGATTCCCTTCATTCTTCAAAATGAAGGTGGCTTCTCTTAGCATCGGTTCATTAGCATATTCTACCATTACTCTTTCCAAGGTATAGATGGTTTCCAGCACAGTCCATCTTCTTCTTCTGATTGGATCATACCTAAGTTGATCTATCACTGCGGCCCATCTTGTATATCTTAATTCCACTTTCCACAAGCCATACATTTCCATTAAGGTTCTAGGTCGTTGAGCTAGTGTAAAATCTTCACATAACACCCGTAATCTCAAACGGTACTCCACCATGGTCTCATTTGTGCTTTTGGTGAAATTTCTAGCCCTCTCGCGTGTCTCACCCAAGGAAACCTACAACAAAAAGAAATAAACTACTAATTAGCCTAGCCTTAACTCCAAATTAACCTAGGTGCTTAATTCTAGGTTCAGTTTTAACTCTATGATCATGCTTAATAACCTAGTGCTCTGATACCAACTTAAACTGTCACACCCCATAGGGTACTCTAAACGTAACAGTCCACTACATGCTATACAAGACTCTCGAATTACCACCCTAGTCCTTCGAGGGCCTCGTATAGATGTAAAGCGTACCTTTACGACAATAGAATACAAGTCTGAATGGAGATAAAAGCTTAACTTGGCATACATTAGTAGTAGGATATAACTCATGATGCATAAATAAATATTACATTTACTAAGGGGCATTCCCCTGCAAAAGAATATTTAGTGGCCTTATACGGTCATCCAAAGTCTTAAAAGTTTCCTATGGAAGTCTAAACAGAAATTCCAACTTCTAGAGGAAACTCCTAGCTCTTGTACCTATGCGGTCGGGTGACACTGTCTAAGCCATATATTCGGTAGCTGCAAAAGGAAGAAACTGTAGGAACGTAGGCCAACTAGCTTAGTGAGTGAAATCTCCCACAACAACATTCACGTTACAACAATTCAAACAAGTGATTGTACAAGCAAGTGAATGCACCAAACACATGAGAACAACATACATATGACTAGCCGGAAATCATATGTGGATGGACTTGCGCCCTACATCCTTGGTTAGTAAATTAACGAATACTGCGTAACTAACTTTATGCCGTTTATGGTTCACGGGTAACCAACAATTATTTCGTTTTTGGATCACAATTAACCCACAATTAATCTCGTTTATGGATCACGATTAACCAACCAATTAATCTCGTTTATGGATCACGATTAACCAACCAATGCTAATGCTCCTTCCCATTATGATATGCATATGTCTGAATTTGGCATTAGTCTGAATAGTTGATTAAGTCATTTTATTCAGGCGATCAAACAATTTCTCAAACAATACATCATAACCAACTACACAACTAGAAATTATCATCCGGTTTCGATATTCTTATTTTTAGTTCTCATATCATCATCAACATACGATTTCCCATTATTCCCCATCCTACATATTCATTTCTCTTGACCTACAATCTAGTGCACTAAATTATCAATCACATACAATAAACGAATTGGGAAGAGAAAACTCACTCCGCCATTGGTTCGCCGGTATCTTAGTAGTAATAATCCGGGGGTAAATATTCGACATCCTCGGGTTCGCCTAAACACAAAAGAAACACCCTAATAAGTATTTTACCATCTAAGAATGTCAAAACTCTAAGACAACTTAGTGAAATCGAAATTTGCGTTATTGCCAAAGTCCCAATTTAAAATAGTCATAACTTGGCCATTTTAACTCGGAATTTCGCAAATTTTATATCGATTTCTATCTACTTCGAAAGAGCTTTCTAAATATGATGTTTAAATCAAGTTTTGAAAACATTTAAGTCTCAAAAATGAAGGATCAGTTCTGACCAGCGGGTTTGTTGATTCCAAAAATGTGATTTTCATGAACGCTCTTGAGGTTTCTAAGTGTAAAATGAAAATAAATGCCATGGTAATGAATTTCCCTATCATGAATGTCATGATATGAATTCTTATGTGTCTAAGTTCTTATAAATTTTTAGATTAAAAGAATTTAAATAACCTTTATCTTAGGAAACCCTTTCATGCCATTTGTTAACTAGTAGATTTGGTACACTTGGTCACTCTTACTTGTTCTAAGGATTTTCCTTAGGAAAATTCTATTTACTCTAAAGAAAAATTGACCCTTACATTAACTATATCCTAAGGCCTTTATCTCTTTAATTAAATCTTTATTTGTAAACTTATAAGTGAGTCTTAAAATAGGGTTTGTCACGCCCCAACGGGTACCCTAAACGTGACAGTCCGCCACACTCAATATTAAAGCTTAAGTATGACAACCTTAGCCATTCCAAAAGCTTTTATATTAAGTGTAAGGCGTGCTTTCACAACTTTAGAGGACCATATATGGAATGAAGAAGAAGATATAAATAACACATTTAAGGAAAGAGGACTCATAATAATCATTCATTCATATCAATGACTTTACAAACTAGGGACATATCCCCTTGATCACTAATCTATTACATGAGTATTTATACATCATTACTAATACTACACTTTATCTAAATTTCTATTACCCAAAAAGAAATTACCTGCCCGCAGGGTCCACGTGGCCTTAACCATAGGTAGGGAAACTGCAAAAGATATCTATCGGGGTATAAGCTAATAGGCTTAGTGAGAACTATTTCCATAAATAACTTCTTGTAATAAGATTTCAAACAAGTTGATTAAACAAGCAAATGTAATGCAACAATCACGTGGGCACACAAGCATATAGTTTTCCGGCAACTATATGTTGAATAGATTTGCGCCCTCCATTTGGGTTTGGTGATGCATGACCTCAATTCAAGTAGTTTTAGTTAAAAAGTTTTCATGCTCGCGAGCACTCATCGCCAATCATTCCGAATCTACTTGATTGACCTTGCTTTCGGATCTTCCGCCAAGCATTTCCCTTAAGCTGCCGAGCAATCGCTTTCGGATCATCCGCCAAGTGTTGCTTTCGACATGAGCTTACTATCCTTCTCACCCAAGGATAATAACCCAAAATGCAATATGACTCACTTCGTGGTATGCATGAATTCATTTATTTATAAAGTCATAGCATAATTATTTTTGGAATTTAAGGCGATCAAGGAATTTCACACAAATCAAATGCTATACTAAAACAAACATTTAAAACAATTCCGGCTCCGATATTCTTAAAATTCTTTCAAAGAATTATTTTACATACATATCGGTTATCTTTTTCCTAATTCTAATGCAACTAATTTACAAGCACAATAAGTATAGCTTTTAATGGAAATAAACTCACGATGCTATGTCGACTATTCCTCTAAGCGGATGAGTCGTTCACACACTCCACTTAATCGTAATAATCCTCGGGGTCACCTAGCCAAAGAAAATACCCACAATGAGTATTCCTTGATGATTTTCTTGAAATTTGACAAAACAATGTCAAAAGAACGTTAAAGTTCATATAAAGGAATGTTCCAACTTAAAATGGCCATAACTTGGTCATTTTAACTCTGAATCGCTCATATAATATACCGATTTCTACCTACTCGAAAAAATCTACCCATTTCTAAAATTATTTTCAACAAACAAAGCCGTATAGGCTCCGAAACAGTGGCGACAAAATTCACCACGGATTTTCCAAGTACAAACAACCTTGGTTCAAGAAATCAAAATTTGTTTGATAAATACTTAGTTATCTATATAGTTGAAAAATTCTTTTTTTATAACTATATAACTCATATTTAAGCATGCTCAAGTTTTTTTGTCCAATTATTTTCTTGGGTAAAACAAAGTTGGAAAAATAGTTTTCAAAAATTGTTTTTTGTAGATTTCTTGAAATGACTACCTTGTCTTCTTTTGTCTTCTAAAAAGGCTTTACGTTGGTTTTATTATTTTTCCTAAGTAACTTTTTGAAAATAAAATTTTCTACTTTCTAAGTTACACTAATACTATTTTGAAGTTCTTTAGAAAATATGCTATTGTTTATTTTTCTTGTGCAATTTCCTTTGTTTATTTGTTTTGCAAAAATCTTTACTTGAAATTTCTCATTCTTTCCTCTTATCTTATTTTTCATAGAATCACCCATGCATGAAATTTGTTTTCTTTATAAAAACAATGTGGAACAATTAAGAACTTTTTTGTAGTAAAACTAGTTTCTAAAATCTTATTGATTTCCTCTTGTAACTTGAAAAGGAATAACTTTATTTTTGTTTTCAAATCATAGATTTTCTTTGCCTATTTGTTTGTAAAGGTCTTTACTTGAAAATTCCTTAGCCACTCATCTTATTTATCTTTTTATAAAAAAACTATTTTTGTATTAACAAATATTTTCTTTTGAAAAACAAGGTGGAATAATAAAGGTTTAAGTAGCTTTTTAAAGTAAAAGTAGTTTCTAAAATTATAGTGAGTTCTTTTTGTAACTTGTAAAGGAATGAGTTTATTTTTGTTATCTTATAGATTTTATACTTTACATAAACTTATCTCTAAGTGACAAAATTCTTCTTTTGTTTAATTATTTTTAGAAATTAAAATTTTTGGACAACAATCTAAATGAACATGATTATGAGAATAATAGTAAACAAAATAACATAAAACATAAATAATAAAGTCAAGTATTGGAGTCTTAGCTTTTTCAAGGCTCCCGGGACTAAGAAGTAGACTAGTCCCAAAACAAAATAAAATGTAAAAAGAAAACTTGTTTTGACTTGATGAGGACAAGTCTAAGACTAGAGGCTAGTCTTAATTCAACAAGGAATAAATAAATAAATTGCAATGAAATAAATAAATAAATTGCTTTGCATGAAATAAATAATTGCAAGTGAGCTTATATGCTCTAAAGAATTATTATATATATATATATAGATAATAATAACAGTAATAACATAAACATAAATGGGTTTGCATGAACAAGAACAATACATGAACATAATGTAGCTTCCATAACTTGTAGTCTTTGGAAACTCACACTATGGTCATGTAAAGTTACATGACATGAAGAAGAAGAAAGAAATATGAAGTGGTTACCTAAAGAAGACTTTGGTATGGTTATGTGGTTATGGGTTTTGGTTTGTTGGTAGAAGTGGTTGTGGAATTATTTTGAGAGAGTTTTGGGATGGTATTTTGAGAGAGTTTTGAGAGGAGAAATTAAGAGTGTTTTGGTAAGAATTTATGGGTAGTGAATGTGTGAAAGAAGTGAAAGAGGAGGGGGTATTTATAGGAAAATGTGGAGTGATTTGTGTGTGATTAAAATAAAGAAAAATTGAAACAAAATTGAGGAGAGAGGGGGCATAGGGGCGCCGGCCATGTATATTAGAGGGGGAGTGATTTATTTTTTTGACTTTTGTTAAATGAAAGATGTAATGTGTAAGGTAGATGTGAAAAAAGTTATGGGAAAGGTAAAAATTAAGTTTATAGGTTATGTAGAGTGTAAGAATAGGTTAAGAAAAAGTAGAGATAAAAAGAATAGTATAGAATAGTAATGAATAGTGTAATGTAAGATAGATATGACTAATAAAGTACCGGTAGTAAGAAAATATGCATATAATAGCTATATCTGTTATTTTTAGTTACCGAAAAATTTTGAAATTGATATTTTGGAAAACCTTATATTTTTACGAGTCTAATGGTATATTCGGAATATTTTTATTATTCCGGGCTCCCGGACACGCTTTTCAAGAACAATGTCCGATCGGGTTCATAGGACACCTGAAATTCGCAAAACTAATATTTTTATAAAACCTATGGTTATTACGAACTATTCTAACTAATTATCCTAACTTCGTTTTCCAGGGCCAAAGAAAAGGGCAATGCCGGATTTAATCGGTTACGGTAAACTAGGGTTTCGTTGACCTTTAGGATTCCGTATGACTTCCGGTTTAGGGTTTTATGCTAAACCGATTCAAAAAATTTGGGGGTTTACAGGGTTGATCCAAAAATCCGAATTTTGCAAAACTCGTTCTTAAGTTGATTTCTTTAAGAAAAATGCATTTTATGCTTAGAACTTTAGGTATTTACTTTATCTATACCCTAAGGAATTTATTTATTTAAGAAAATACCATTTTTGAGGTTGGAAAACTAGTGTTTTCTAACCACCCATTGAGTATTACGAATTTTCCCTACAAGAACTTTCAACCCAAAATTTCTTTTTGACTTCATCTCTTGTTTTAAATATTTTCCTTGGTAAAAACTCATTTAAACTCATGAAAATTATCATCAAACATCATCTATCACCTATAGGCTTCATTTTTCTTGTAAAATACATGTTTTGAAGTTGATAAAAGGGTTTTTAAGCTAGGTTTTCCATGTCATCCGAATTTACCCTATTTCATTTCTTGAAAAGAGTTTTCCTTTTTGGTTTCCTTGCCTCATCTACCTAGAGATCTACATACTAGCAAGCTTATATACTTAAGACAAAGGTCTTGATGACTATTAATGCACAAAAACTCAAAATAGAGATGAGATCTTAAATGTCTACGTGAATATGAATGGTAAAATGATAGATCTACCATCTTATATGCTTGAATAGGTTTTGAAAACATAAAAACTAATTTTTTATGAAAGGTCTTTTGTTCAAAACAACTTTTAGATGGATGATCATGAAGCTCATGGCATGAAAGCTTGTTTAAATACAAGATCTGCTTTGTGATGGTTTGGTATTCTTATATTAATATTTCCTTGTCCCTAGCAAGAGCTCATAGGGATCTTTGAATGAAATACTCAAGAATATCCTTGCCATTACAAGGATCTAAAGGTAAAAGAAGTAAAGTTCTTTTATTTAAGGTGAAAATAGAAGACAAAAGGAAGAAGAAAAGTGTGTGTGTGTGTGTGAGGAGCAATGAGGCTCACAGCAAAGAGGGGTTGGAGGAGAGAAAAAGAGCTTGTTTTAACCTTTAGTAAAATTTAAAATGAGAGGAATGAGAAGAGAGAGAGAGAAAAATTTATTTATATGAAGTGGAATTAGGTTAAATGAGATAAAATAAATTAAAAAAAATTGCACAAAGGAGAGAAATTGGGGGGATCACGCGGCCATGCAATGGGGGGGGGGGGGGGGGGGGGGGGGGGGGGGGGGGGGGGGGGTTTTTATTTTTATTTAAATTGTTTTGATAGTTTTGTGTATCAAAAGTCATAATTAGTAATAATTATTAGAGACAAATAATTCTTGGAAAAGAAAATGTAATGGAGTGTTTGTAAGGATGTAAGAGTAGAGTATGGCTTGTGTGTAGTAGGTTATACTTGTGAATAGTAATGAATAGTAATCAAGACAACTTAATTACCGGTAGAAAAAAATACGAATAACAAGGCTATAACTGTATTTTTCATAAACCGAAAATTTTGAAATTCATATTTTTGAAATCCTTATTTAATTTCGATTCAAATGAGTATTCACAAGTAATTTTTCGAAATTCAAGTTTTGGGCTCGCTTTTTTCTAACGGGTCTCGGGAAGGCCCGGAATTGAAATTTTCTCAAAATCTGATTTTTTCTTGGTTCGCAATATATTCAAGAACTATATTCAAGATTAATTTTTCTTTAAAAAGTTTCTTAATTGGAAACTGAGGAAAAGCCGGATTCAGGGTTCCTAGGTCTCACTCTCATCTTAAGCTATTCCGGTTTAAGGTTTTGGTTTCCGGTTCTCGAGTCATCTTGGTTACTGGAAAAAACGGGGTTTACAACGGCAACTAGAGAGAAAGAAGAGAGGGTTTTGTAATTTTTGAACAAATGAAATGAAATGGAAGAGAGAGAAAATTAAAGGACTATATATATTAAGTGTAATTAGGGTTTGTTTGAATAATAAAGAAGAAAAAAATAAAACATATAGAGGGAAATATGGGGGAAATTGCGCCGGCCATGTGAGGGGGAGAGAGAGAGATTTAAATTTGTTTAAATTGTAATTTATGTAATAAAATGTACTAAATGTAATAATTTATTTAAGAGACAACAATTTCTTGGAAAAGAAAATATAATGAGTGATTGTAAGGATGTAAGACTAGGGTAAGGGTTGTGTGTATTGTAGGTTGTACTTGTGAATAGTGAGAAATAGTAGACAAGATATTTACTTTACCGGTAGTAAAAAAAATACGAGAAAAAGGCTATAATTGTAACTTTTATAACCTGAAAAATTATAAAACTTATATTTTTGAAATCCTTATAAAATTTCGGTTCTAAAGAGTATTCCAGAATATTTTTTTGAGTTTCTAATTCCGGGGCTCGCTTTCCATAATGAAGCTTGGGAAGGCCCGGAATAAAAAATTTTCTGAAATCAAAACTTTTTATGGTTTGAAATATACTTTAAAGCAATATTCCAAACTAAATTATCTTATGAAAGTTCTTTTGATATGAAACCGAAGGAAAGCTAGATGTAGGGTTTCTAAGTTTCTCTTACTAAGCTTGAACTAATCCGGTTTAAGGTTTTGCTTCCGGTTTCCGAAGTTTTCTTGACTACTAGGAAAACTGGGGTTTGCATATTTGGTCCAACCAAAAGTCACACTTAGATAATTTGGCATATAACTTATGTTCCCTTAATGTTTGTAATGCCATCCTTAGATGTTCTTCATGTTGCTCCTGTGTTTTAGAGTAGACCAAAATATTGTCGATGAAGATAATTACGCACTTATCCAAAATCGACTTATAGATATGATTCATCAAGTTCATGAAAGCTGCTGGTGTGTGGTCAATCCAAGTGGCATAATTGTGAACTCGTAATGTCCATATCGAGTTCTAAAATCGGTCTTTGACACATCTTCGGGTTTAATCCATAGCTAATGATATCCCGATCACAAATCAATGCATGAGAACACACTTGCTCCTGGTAGTTGGTCAAAGAGATCATTAATCATTAGCAATGGATGCTTATTCTTTATGGTAGCTTTGTTGAGTTCTCGGTAGTCAATGCAGAACCTCATAGATCTATCTTTCTTCTTTATAAATAACACCGGAACTCCCCAAGGTAAGACACTTGGTCTAATGAATCCTTGGTCAAGCAACTATTGTAATTGCTTTTTAAGTTCTTTGAGCTCAACGGGTGCCATTTGATATGGTGCCTTGGATATGGGTTCCATCTTTGGTACCAGAAAAATCTCGAAATCGATTTCTCGTTTTGGAGGCAACCCAAGCTATTCTTCCGGAAAAACATAAGAAAACTCATTAACAATGAGGATATTGTCAATGTTAGGTCGTTCCTTTTCCTTTTCCATATTCTCCACATAGCATTCAACTCCTTCTTCAACTTCCTCTATCAACTCGAATGAACTCAACTCCAATCCTCGAGAAATCATGGATTCTTCCAAATACGTAGCTTGCTTCCCATCTTGTCCTATGAACTCCACTTTCTTGTTTCTAAAATCTTCCGTGGCTTCTACCAAAGACAACCAACTCATTCCGAGGATTACTCATACTTGCTGATTTCTACAACTATAAGGTCGGTGATAACTTTATGGCCTTGTATTATCATAGGATACTTCTTTAATACTTCTTTCGTTGTCAACACACTACTGGTTGTGGTTGTGATTGTGGTTATGGGTAATCCGGTCTTCACGGCTATACTAATGGCGACAAAAGAATGCGTGCGTTGGTGTCAAAGAGGGTATAGGCTGTCTGGTCTCCTATTTGTATGGTTCATGTGTTCAAACGCATGGGTTACTAATCTTATCATCTTTTACGTGATTCCTACTCTTCTATCGTTATCAAATGTACTGCATATCTAATATTTTATACTCAATAGATATGACATGAACATATATCTAGAGATTAAGGCTAACCTGTAACCAGGCCACAGTCATAGTCCTCTCCATTGTCCATGGAAACTAACTCCACTCCTTCCTTCTTGGCATCTTCACAAAGCCATTGCCCTTTAAATTTGTAAATTCTCAGTCCATGCATGGATGATGTCGGTGATTTCCACTTCCGTTTCCACTTCTTATCGGAGCAGGTCCTCTCGAGGATCCAATAGGTCAAACCGTTATGGATTTCCTTTAAGCAAATTCATTAGCAAAATGTCTTGTTGTTTGCATACAAAGCAAGTCGTTGAAGCCTTCTTTAGGCAATCACGAATCTTATGGCTTGGGTCACCATAGAAATAGCACTTGTTCTGGAGGAAGGGTATCTCTTCAAGTAGTGCGCTTCTTTACACTTCCAACAAGTTATTGTTGCCTTAGAAACATCCTTCCGTCAACTGACATTTCCCTTAAAGTGGCTAATAGGCTTAAACCTCTTAGAAGGGAAATGGGAGCTTGTCCCCAGTTGGAATTTCTTGCCAAACACATACACTTTCTTCTTAGAGTCCCATCTTTCCTTTTCTTAGCTCCTTCGATAACCTTGCTCGTTCTACCAGCTCCCTAAAGGTACAGATGTCAAACTCTTTTAGCCTCATCCTCAAATTTCATCCAACCCATTTAGAAACACTTTTCGTGTCAATTCTTTACTGTATTTGTAGGAATCGAGGGCATAATGTAGGAGTTGGCTGAATTCTATCTCGTACTATTCTATAGTTCTTCTTTTTGAGAAACGTGCAAAAAGTCCGCACTATACCTCACTCTTAAGCTTCCTAGGAAATAGTTCTCTAAAACCTTATTCTAAAACATATCCCAGGTGATGGGTGTGGTAATTCTCGACTTTTGACTGCCACCAAATTCTAGCATTAAACTTCAACATGTAAGTACCATAGCTTAATCGAAGATGGTGGGGCACTTCATAGGCAGCAAAAGATCGCTTTGTCTGTGTAAAATAATCCTCGACTTCGTCGGTTTTCCGAAAGCTCCATCAAAGTAGTAGTTACTTTTGATGAAATCGGGAAGTGAAGTCTATAATGTCACACCCCAAAGGGTACCATAAACATAACAGTCCGCCACACTCAATATTAAAGCTTAAGTATGACAACCTTAGTCATTCTCAAAGCTTTGATATTAAGTGTAAGGCGTGCTCTCACAAATTTAAAGGACCATACATGGAATTATGAAGCTTAAGAAGATATAATAACAAATTAAGAAAAGATGATTCATAATATTCATTTATTCATAACAATGGTCTTACAAATTTTAAGGATATTCCCCAGCCACAAATAACTATAATCTATTACAAGAATATTTCTATGAAGTCTATATCTTATCCAACACTAAACTTCATCTAGAAATTCTTTAATCCAAAAAGGAAAAATACCTGGTGTAGGGTCTACGTGGCCTCAACCACAAATAGGTGAACTGCAAAAGATATCTATAGGAGTATAAGCTAATAAGCTTAGTGAGAATTGTTTCCATAAATCACTTCTTGTGTAATGAAATTCAAACAAGTTATTTAAGCAGACAAATGAAATGCAACATATACGTGGGCAAACAAGGCATATAGTTTTTCGGGAACTATATGTTGAATGGATTTACGCCCTCCATTCGGAGTTTGGTGATACGTAACCTCAAAACAAGTAGTTTTAGTTAAAAATTTATGCTTTCAATCAATACGCCAAGCATATTAAGTCCACTCGAATTAGTTATGCTTCCACTTTCCGCCAGCATTTAATTCCATGTTGCCAAGCAATCGCTTTCGGTCAATCCGCTAAGTGTTGCTTTCGACCTGAGTTACCATCCTTCTCACCCAAGGATAATAACCCAATGCAATGTGACTCACTTCGTGGTATGCATGGATCAATTTATTTATGATATTATAGCATCATTATTATCAAATTTAAGGTGATCATAGAATTCATACAAATCAAGTATTATGCTAAAAAAACATTTATTCAATCCCCTCGATATTCTTAGGATCCTTTCAACAAATTTTCTCGCATACATATCCATTTTTCTTTTCTTAATTCTAATGCGACTAGACTACAAGCACAATCAAGTAAAGCATTTTAAGGAAATAAACTCGCGATGCCATGTCGACACTTCTCTAAACGGATGAGTCGATCATACACTCACTTGGTCGAAATCTTCGGGGTATAGGTATCGTTCCTTGGAATCACTTAGTCAAGGAAAATACCCAAAATGAGTATTTATTGATGTCTTTCTTGAATTTTGATAAAACAATGTCATAAGAACGCAAAGTCGTATAAGAGAGAATTCCAATTTAAAATGGCCATAACTTGGTCATTTTAACTCGGATTTGCGCATATAATATACCGATTTCCACCCACTCAAAAAGATCTATCCATTTCTAAAACTATTTTTATCAAACTAGATTATTTATGCTCTAAAATAGTGGTGATCAGATTCACCACGAATTTTCCATCCTAAAAACAATTTGTTCCGAACATTAAATCATTCAAAATTTATTTGATAAATACTTAGTTATCTATATAGTTGAAAAATTCCTTTTTCATAGATACTTAGCTCATATTTTATCCATGCTCAAGTATTTGTTGTCCAACCATGTTTCTTGGGTAAAACAATGTTAATTAGGAGTTTAGAAAAGTATAGTTTATAAGGAATCTATTTTGTAAATCCTTTAAAATGAATATTTTAATTCCTTTGTTTTTCAAAGAATTACTTTATGTTTGTCTTACTATTTTTCTAAATGACTTTTGATAAAATAAATTTCTTCTTTTCTAGATTCTCAATATTAGTGCTACTTTTCCTATTTGTTTTCTTTAACTATTTATTTGAAAAATCTTGGTTTTAGAAACTCTTATTTTTGTTTCAAGGGATTTCCTTATATTATGAAAATTATTTTAGTATCAAAGTCATCTTCTTTTTAAGAAAACAAAGTAATATAAAAAGCTTTTCAAAACAAAAGTAGCTTTTAAAATTAGTGAGTTCTTAAAACTTGGAAAAGAATAACTTTATTTTTATTAAATTATAGATTTTATATTTCATGTAAAACTATTTTTAGGATAAAATCTCTTTTTTTCAAGTATAATTGGAGCTTTGAAAATTTGGACAACAATCTTAATAGGCATGATTATGAGAAATAATAACAAGCAAAAATAGTATAAATAATAAATAAGATTAAGTATTGGGAGTCTTAGCTTCTTCAAGGCTCCCGGGACTAAGAAGTAGACTAGTCCTAAAAGAAAATAAAATAAAAGAAAGAAAAATCATTTTGACTTGATGAGGACAAGTCTAAGACTAGAGACTAGTCTTAAAACAACAAGAAATAAATAAATTGCAATGGAAGAAATAAATAAATTAGTTTACATGAAAATAAATAAATTGCAAGTGAGCTTATATGCTCTAAAGAATATATATGTAGATATATAATAATACTTAGTTAGATATAATAACAATAATAATATGAACAAGTAAAGTAACAACATAAATAAATAGATTTTTCATGAACAATAACAATACATGAACATAGTGTAGCTTCCATAATATTTAGTTTTTGAAAACTCACACCATGTCATGTAAAGTTACATGACATGGGAAGAAGAAATTTGTAAAGAAAGTTTACCTAAAGAAGGTTTTTGAGTATTTTGTGTAAATGGGTTTTGTGTATGTGGAAGATGGTTTGAGAGTGTTTTTGAGAGAGTTTTGAGAGTGTTGAGAAGAAAATTTTAGAGAGTTTTGATAGTAAATTTGTAGGTAGTAATTGTGCGAAAGAAGTGAAAGAGGGGGAGGAGGGGTATTTATAGGAAATGAGGATGAATTTTTGTGTGATTTAAATAAAGAAGAAATAAAATAAATTAAGAGAGAGACAAAGGGGGAGGGGCGCCGACCATTAAGTGTGAGGGTAGAGTGAGAGTTTGATTTTTATGTTTTTGTTGATTAAATGTAATAATAAGTAAAGTAGATGTGAAATAAAGTTATAGGAAAGGTAAAAAGTAAAGTTAATAGGTTATGGTATTGTAAGGGTAGGTGTTAGAAAAATTAGAGAGAAAAGAATTGTGTAATGTAAAGTAGATATGACTAATAAAGTACGGGTAGTAAGAAAATACGCGTATAATTGCGATATCTGTTATTTTTACTTACCGAAAAATTATAAAACTGATATTTTTGAAAACCCTACATTTTTACTAGTCTAATGATATATTCGGAATATTTTTACTATTCCAAGCTCTGGGTCACGTTTTTCAAGAACTGTTTCCGTTTGAGTTCAAAACATTCGCGGTTTTACTAATATGATCTTTTTAATCTTTCTTATGTAATTACAAACTATTCTATATACTAATCTCCTACTTACTTTTTTGGGGTTGCTTATTCAGCATTGCCGGACTTAAATCATTACGTCTAACTAGGGTTTTGTTGACTTTTAGGGTTTTCGGTTGACTTTCAAATTAGGGTTTAAGCTAAACCAATTCCAAAGCTTTGGGAGTTTACATATAAGGTCGGGGTGGTGGTGAAGGTGGCAAAGGTGCCATATGCGATTGAGCATCATGGGGTGCCGATCCATGTACTGTTGCTTGGGGTGCTTGTTGGGGTGGTGCTTATGCTGGTGCCGGAGGTAGCATATTCATTTGTTGCTGTTGAACTAACACATTTAGAAGTTGTGTCAATTGACCGAGTGTAGCTTGTAGATCGCCTGGCGAGTTCGGAGGCAGAGCCATAGGAGGTATTTCTTGTTAGTTTGCTTCCTCAAGTGGATTATTCGAGGCATGCCTTTCTCTTGCTCGTCCTTTTCTAGGTCGGTTGTTTAAATTTTAGTTACATAAGTTCCAGTTATCAAGTCTTTTATGTGTTGAGTTACGTAAATTGCGAAAATTTCGATAATTCTATCATATAAAGAAATACATCATATAAAAGAAATTCAAGTAACCAAATCAAGATGTAGAAATTGTTCAAACCAAAATACTTCATTAAATCGAAAGTATTCAAGGGTATGAAACCTATACATAGAGGAAATCAAAGCTTACTGTAAACCCCAGAAATTTTCACATTAGTACACGACTCTAAATAGAAAGTATGAACTAGCTAGTAAACCAATGACTCAACAAAAACCCAAGAATAGATCAATGAGTTGAATTTGGCTAGATTAGATCTAAAAGCTTGAATAAAGAACTTCTTGACCTAATTGATACCAAAAACGAGATTTCATATCTTGAGCTGATATTCAAGACATAGTTAAAGGTAATCCAAATTTTCAAACCCCAAAACTTGTCAGACAAATAGGAATAGATAGAAAAATATAAATATAGAAAATAAATTGCTACTATTGAACTCAACAAAGACTTGAGACTAGAATTATGAGTAGTAATGAGTCTATACATAGATTTAAACTCTAAATCAAAGATTCGTAGATAGTATTAAACAATACTAATAAGATTTCATAGTAGGTATCGAAAACCTAAGATATATAGATAATTTGGCTAAGATATTAAATGCGATAATGAGTAGATAACCAACTACGCTTATAGTTAGTAAACGATAACATAAAGATAAACCATTAGGGTTATAAATACACAATAAAAACATAAACAGATGTATAACTAATAATCTAAACTCCAAATAAATATTTGAATCACACCATTATTTTAGTTAGGATATTTTAAGCTATTGGAGCTTAAAACAAAAATTGACCTAATAAGCTTAGAAAACCTTAATCGCAGGAGATAAAATCCTAAAATCAATTAATCGCGTAAACTTAAAACTCAAAGTTGTATCTTTTGACAATCTAAAAATTTTGTAGAATCCTATAAAAATACTTTTAGACAAAAACTCTCAAATATTTGATAAATATACCTGATTAACTTAATAAACTACCCTAAAATTTTAGATAATTATTATCTAATTAATATTATTATATATATACATGCGGGATCAGTTCCAATTTGCATCACAATGTAGGGTTTACATTTCCTTAAAATATGAGAGCCGAAATGCATGGATAACTCTTTAAAATTTCCACAAAAAGTCAACAAAGTCAACTCATAAATAAATCAAATGTTGCCACCTCAACTTCCTCATTAAATGTAGCCAAAACATCTTGATAAAACAGAGCACAAATGTAGAACAATTTGGAGTAAATCTCGATACAAACCATCCTCTTCTCCTTCTCTTATATATGTGTATATAACTCATAATGAACAAGCAAGCAAACTTCATTTATTACCAAAGTTTCCATATCAAATGAACTCCCAACTAGCAACCAAATCAACCTAAAACTCAAACCCAACTCGGCCTAAACACCCCAGGTTGGATCAAAACAAAAACTCTACTAAAAAACGCACAAGTTAGTACTAAGGATCTATACCAAAAACAAGCTTCGAATTGACCGAACAAGCTCAAACGAGATGATCTTAACACTTGTGAGGATTTTCCTAAGACTACTATGACTAGTCAACATGAGCGGGTGAGTAACTCACTCTTATTACATTATTTGTGCTTGTAACTTAGCGAACCTTTAATAAAAGATAATAACTTGAGTATACTATATGGGTTTATGGGAACTACTTGATGTATGAAATATTGATTGCCAAGTCATTTTAATAATAATAATAACAGAATTTTGTATGACTATATCGGTTATGTACCACGATTGATTGCTACGCATTGATTGATCGCTTTCAACTTGAATAAAACTACTAGTACCATAAAGGAAATTGAACATGCATTGCATGTCTTGCATAAAGTAGCATTTGAGTAAGTGATAGCCTACTACGTGTTAGTATTTCGGATCTCTGGTAATGCTTGGTTTATCTAGGTAAAGTAGCTATTAGTTAATCGCAAGATTACTTTGTTCTGTTAATACCATAGAAACTAAATGGTAAATGAAGGACGTCGCTTATGGTATTACTTGGAAATGACTAACACTTAGTGGAGTTTCTAAAGCTAAAATAGGAAATGAGTGTTTAAGACATAATAAATTCAACGAGACAATTAAAGTGAGTATTGTTGTTTTCCTGGAAGCTTAGTCTCTTCTGGGTAGGTAGGCCATAGATTGTGATCCTTCAACCCCGATGAGAGGGCATAAATCTTCATCCTGCTTTGGATTTTAGGTTATCCAAGCTTGTAATTGTACATATGTTTGATTGATGCATTTCATATGATTGTTAATAAAATTGTTTGATATGTGGTAAGTTCTGGTTATTTACTGAGCCGTGGTTTAGCTCACACTCTAATAGTCCTTTTAGGTTCACATTGCGACCTTGGCTCATTACTTCAGGAGTATAGTCCGGTAAGAATTTAGAAGCGAAGCTTAAGGAGTAGTGTTGGATGAGATTATATTTCTATTTCTAGTAATAAGTATTTAGCATTAAAAACTTTAGCTATGTATTTGGAGAATTTTATAGAAATGTTATGGTCTGTAATATTATTATTACTCTCAAACTTTGGATGACAATTTTTTGTTAATTTATGTCTTATATATACTTGTCCTTCTTATCAAAGCAACTAAAAGATCTGTTTATTGAAAATATGTCATTCTTAGAAGGTAAACTAGTAATAATATTCAAGTGCATCTTGTTTATTACAATTAGGGTACCTCGGGACGTGACATTTACAATAATTCAAAACACAACAACACCAAAACACCTTTCCGAAAGCATAAAACAACTTCTAATCGATCCTAAATCCTAGGTCGATTTGATTACAACATTTTAATTTAGACACATGGGATTTGCTTGGGTGGGTCATTCCTTCTTTCCTTCTTTCGGTCATCATTCATGGGGAGGGGTCATGCTACGAGGATCGGGTTTGGAGTCATTCCAAACCTCTTAGCTACGAATTGTCTTAGGTAGCTCCGAACAGTAATTCTTTTTCCTTTATTGGAGGGTTGATCCCTTGACATGCTAGGTTCTCCTTGTTCGTGAGCCATGGGTGGTGCATGCCTCCATCGGATTCTTCCATCATTACGTCATTGGTTTGATCTCTTAGCATGGGAGTATGAGATCGACTTCTATTTGGTGCACTAGTATTCAAAGTTAGGTCGACAGGCCATCTAGAGTCATGGTTAACTACATGGTAGTTGGAAACATCGTCATCCTATCCGTGATTTGCTTGTGGCATTATGCTTCTGTTCTTTGGTTCACTTCTTCTCTTTCCATTTCCTCATCTGCTCCTTTCATATCTTCTCCCAATCCGACATGTTCACCCCTTTCTTTTTCTGGTGTTGATGGTGGAGGCGAGTCATTGGGATGTAGCAACAAATTTCGATGAATTTCGTACCAAAAGAAGTAAGATTTTTCATTTGCTCGGCCCCAATTGATGTGATCAGTTATCTCATCGTAGGCATAGATGTAACTGGGCCTATGGAATTCCAAGCTTGAAAGTTAGGGAAAACTGGATATCTATCATTTCAAAAAATGAATGTAGCTTCTTGGAGCATAGGAGTGTTGTTGCAGTAACACATAAGCCGCTCCATGCCGTATATAACCTCCATATTGGTCTAGTTGGTGCGTCTTATGGCATCATATCTTAAACCATCAATCACATAATCTCATATTGTATCATAGAGTCCTTTTCTCCACATACTATACATTTCCTGAGCAGACCTAGGTCATCCTATGAGAGAAAACTCTTCACATAAACTTCTTACTTTCAATCAATAGTCTACAAGGGTCTCTTCGCTTCTCAAGTTTAAGCATTGGGCCTTAGCTCTAACTTCACCAAGAGTAAGCTATAAAAGACAAGGGAGGTCATTAGTTCATTTAAAAAATTCTAAGCTTATCTAACTTATTTAGATCTAAGCCTTTGTTTACTTAATTTTTAACTTATCTACCTTTCTCTTTTCTAGATTCATTCCTATTACCTTTATTACTTTAAATTCGTTGCTCTAATACCAACTTAAATTGCCACGCCTCGAAGGGTACCCTAACCGTGGCGTACGATAGATAAAATCAAGACTTAGGAATGACTACCTCAGTCACACGAAAGTCCCGGTATTACATGTAAGGTATACAACACGATAATAAGAGACGTTTTTGGGAAGTGTGGTTTAAGCATGTAAATTTGAATATGCAATAATCTAGAAATAAGGTCATCTCATAAAAGTAATTAAGAGTCTATTACATAAATCATAGGGGCATTCCCCTGCTAAACTCCAAGGATCTCGTAAAAGTTACTAGTCGTTACACATAACTTAAATACTTCATCAAAAGATTTTAAATGAATTTTAATCTAATCCTTCAAGTAGATTTCCTCCAAAAGCTCCCAAAAGAAAACTTACGTGGATATGAGGAGACCTCGGGTATAAGTACAGGTGTTCCTGTGAATACAAATATCTATAAGGATATAACCTTAAGAGCTTAGTGATAAACCCGACAATCATACTTAAGATAAAATAACAACCAAGCAAATGGAATGCAACAAGCACATAAGCATACAAGACATATGATTTTCGGGAATTATATGTTGAATGAATTTATACCCTTCATTTAGGGTCACGTATTCCGGCTAATTACAACCAACATTTCTTTAAAAACCATTTTTATAGATCTTACTGGATACTATTCGCCATAAAAAATATGTAGTTCTTACCAGCTCCTACTAGCCATCAATTTGTAGATATTACCGGCTCCTACTCGCCACATACAAATACTACCAATTATGTCAACCACTACTATCATACTCTTATCCCACTAATTATATAATAGTAAATGTAATGTGAGTCAACGAATGAAGTGCATGTGTCAATTTTTATTTAAGGTCTAGCCATTTGAATTACCATTTCTTGTAAATGATCACTAATTTCAAACATTTCAACATGTTAATATATGATACAACTCATTATAAGCAATTCATGGCTCGATATACTTAAAGTCCTTTCATCAAAATTATAAGCACATGCATCTTCAATTTTTTGTTTCCTTAAGTCTAGTGTAACTATGTTACAAGCACAAATATAAGTATGAAAATAAGAGAAGTAGACTCACTTAGCCATGGTTCGACGATACTTCCTTAATCGAAATAGTCATCGGGGTAGCACACATCTTCCTCCTTATTTCCTAAACAAAGAAAATACCAAAAATGAGTATTTCATGAAATTTCTAATCAAAATTTCTAAGTCCATTCTCTAGTTGCGGTAAAATTCATATAGGTGGAAATTCCAACTTAAAATGCCCATAACTTGCTCATTTTAACTCGGAATTTCGCATATTATGTATCATTTTCTATCTATTTGAAAAGATTTATCCATTTCTAAGGTTTTTTTTTGGTCATATAAAGTCATTTAGGTTCCAAAACCATCGGGTACAGATTCATCACAGCAAAACATAAATTTGCAAACTTTCATTTATCCAAAAATACATGTATCAAAGGGTAGATATTTGTATAGTTGAAAAAATCCTTTGAATATATATATATATATATATATATGAATCATATCATATGCATGATTTAATGAAGTTGTCTCAACTATGATTTTTATAAAGCAATGCATTTTAGAAGTTGGGGAAAAAAATACAAAACTTTGAAGTTTCTACTGTAGCTTTTTGGAAAAATTCTTTAAATCATTATAATGAGATTCTCCTCCTTTAAATTCCATTTATCACTTTTGGAAATAATATAGTTTCTCCAAAAATAAATTTTTGTCTTTTTAAGATTCTTATAACTTAATTTCTTAGAGGTTAAAAAGGTAGTTCCTAAGTACTACTTGATAGTGGTTAAAGTTTATTAAAGTTTATATATTCTTAGCTTTTCCTAAAGTTCATTTTACTTTAGTAAATTGCAATGATCTCTTAAGTTGTCTACAAATTTTATTCCTAAGAAAATTTCATTTCAAAAAAAGAAATTTCTTGATAATTATTCAAAACTTGTCTAGTCCTCTTATTTTTGGAATTCACAATGAAGTTCAATGAAACCTTTGCTAATCAAGAATTTGAAATCTTAAGTTTTTAAAGAAAACTTTTCCACTTTATTGCTTTGAAAAGAGTATAAGTGATATATTGACTTCATATATCATTTGTTGAAATTCCTATGTTGTATTGTTACTAAAAACTTGTGATAAGCTTATCTAGCATTTTGGAAAAGATTTGTTAAGATAAAATTCTAAGTTTTATGAAAAAATCATTTCTGAAGTGGAAAAAGTTTATTTTTGAAAGGAATCCTCATCATCCTTTATTTAAGAAACTCCACTTTTTGTTTTAGTTGAGACAATATCAATATACTCATGTGTAAACCATGAATATGTAGCCATGAGAAATAAAGCAATATATCATAATATGATAAGATATATATATATATAATATATAAAGTAAGAGCATAACATTAATATTAATATCAAGTATTGAGAACCTTAGCTTTATAAAGGCAACCCAGGACTAAGAATAGACTAGTCCCAAAAGAAAAAGAAAAGAAAAGAAAGAAAGAAAAAACAATAATAAGAGCATGTTAGTGAGCATTAGGCTTTAAAAATATAATATACATATACTTAATAATATATATAGAGTTAGATTAGAAGCATAATAATAATAATAACAATAATAACAACATATATGAACATAATAACAAAATAATAAAATTGGAATTTTTTGGTATGTGTAAGAACAAAACATGAACATGTTGTTACTTCTACAACTCATGAGTTTTAAGAAACAACACCATGGTCCTGCTAAGTTACATGACAGGTAAATAGGTAGTGATAGAAGTTTACCTAAAGTGTTTTTGTACTAGGAAGAAGATAATGAATATAGGTTTATGTTGTTAGTGATATGTGGTAGATAGTTTGTGTATAGATGAGGATTTTTGTGTGGAATTGGTGAAAGTGAGTTTTTGTAGTGAAGAATTTTGTGGAGAGAGTTGTGGAGTAAATTTGGGAGAGTTTTGTTATGTGAAATGAAGGTGCGAAAGAAGTGAAGGGAGAGGGGGTATTTATAGTTGAAGATAGAGGAAAATTAGATGTTATAAAATAAATTGAAAAAGAAAAAAATTTGATGAAGGAGAGAGAGAGATGGTGCCGACCCCTTGAGAGAGAGAGAGAGAGGGGGAATTATTTTATTTGTTGTTTTGTAATAAAATGTAATTAAGATGTAAAGTATGGTTGATGTAAATGTGTATTGGAAATGTAAAAAGTAGAAAAATAGGTATATAGGTAGTAATGTAAAGTAGAGATAGATAAATAGTAATAAATAGTAGTATAAGATAATGAATAGTAAACAAGACTAATAATATACCGGTAGTAAAGAAAATACGCGTATAAATGTGATATCTATTATTTTTAACTATGAAAAAATTATGAAACTGATATTTTTGGAATCCTTGTATTATTTAGGACCTAATGGTGTTATCGGAATGTTTTTACTATTCTGAGCCCTATCTGATCTCTTTCGGGTCCGAAAGATACTAAAAATTAGCGAATGTGATGTTTTTATGTTTTCTTATGTTATTACGAACCATTATCCATAATTATTTCAATTTCGTTATTTAGGGTTTAAGAATACGGGATTGCCGGATCTAAACTCTAGGGTTTGTTCTAGTCTTTTGTTGACTTTTAGGGTTTCTGGTTGACTTTTAATTCTAAGATGAAGCTTAAAATTAATAAGAATTTCGAGGGTTTACATTAATCACATCAACGTATGATGTACTTTACAAAAATATATTAAAATAAGTATATTTTCTATATAAACAACGCTTCTTGTAACTTTGAGATCTAATAAAGTGTTGATCACATCACTATATATACTTCGAAAATAAGCCATTTAACAATGTTACAAAAATATACAATTTTATTTGAAAAGACATAGGAACAAACATGATGACTAGCATAAATAAAATTATGGAAAATTTTATCAATAGTGATTGAAGACAATGACTATTCATTCGTTTATCTAGAAAATAAGAATAAACTAACACCAATTCTAGTAGAATCTCATCCCACTTTTATGTATACTTCCCTATAACTCAATTGTAGACAAAACACATCACCACCTCCTCAAAGCCCCACCTGTAATAAATATATATTAAATTAGCAACCACTAAATGTACGTTAACATTAAATATGTGTATAAATATAATATTTGTATAATGTATATTTTGAGATTGATTTCTTTGATGTGTGAGATATAAATGTTATAAACTAATAGTAAATCTGCATATAAATATATTATAATAGGTTAATTACACAAGAATGTATTAACGTTTGGGAGTAAGTTTATTTGAAGTATTAACATTTAAAGTGGTTAAAAAGAGCTATTAACATTATGTGAAGGAACCATTTAAGTTATAAGTAACAATTCATGACTGTTGCTATTAATGTTATTCTGTTAACTACCATGTGTCAATAGACCATTGACTCTCTTTCTCTCTCTCACTCTTTAAACATTAAATCTACTAAACTCCTTAACACAACTCTAACAGCTAGCAAACCCACATTAGCCATACCCACCACTTGATAACCATCGCGGTAAATCCACCAATATAAACCACTTTACCCAACATCTATCATGAAACCATCACTACTCGACATTGAAACTTGACAAGTTGACTCATCATTCACTAAACCTAACATCTTCACTGAGTCATCTTCACCTTTCAACGATAAACTACAAGAGAAGCGATGTTCTGCTATACATTGAGTAAGCACATAAAGTGTTTTTAGCCTTTTTACACAAGTTGGGTTTTACTTGGTTTTTTTATCTTTCAGGAATATTTCACACCTTGGTTTCTCAGGTCTTGTAAGTACCAAAACTAGGACCTAAATTTTTTTTCCTTTATCTTTTCTCTAAGTTTTACCAAGAGATGTTCTCATGCATTCAATTCTTCCTTTTTCCAATTTTTCATGTAGGTTTACATACAGACAAAGGTGTGTTTAGGAGCTCGATAGATTTTAGTAGAGCAAGAAAATTAAAGAGAAGTCAATGGGTCTACTGCATAGGCAATTAATAGAATGTCGTTAACGCCATCATTAATTAACCATTACTGATACCTTAAATGACTCATTTGACATAACACTGATACCTCTTTTTAACCACTCGAAACGTTGAAACCTCGAATATACTTACCCTTAAACTTGATATCTTCCAATGTAATTTACCCTATATATAATGTATAATATTATATTTTATGTTATTGATTTCTTTAATAGTTGATTTATGAGATAATATAAAATTAAAAGTCATAGGTAGAAAACAAAACAAGAAGAAATTTTAATTTTAAAAAAAATTAAAAGATTAGATTATAGAGGAAATTAATGGAGGGATGGGTAAATAATAGAGAATTTAATCTTATATAATGATCTTTATTAATAGTGATATGGTATAGAATAAGATTATAACCAATTTCTAAAAAACTTTATTATATTATTTTACTGGTCGGGTTTTCCCATTGGTCATATTTAAAACCTAAAACCCTATAGGGTTTCAAAACAACACTCAAACTCATCTCAAAACACCTCGAGTTTTAACTTATAGGAGTTTTAGGATGTTGGACAACTCAAATACCCTACAATGACTGCTCTAGTTACATCCCAACTTAAAGAAGATCTAAAAAATGAGGCATGCATGTTAGAAAGACTAGATGATCAACTTATACCTTGGACTTCAATGTTGACAATCATAGGTTATATTTTGAATAACTAACCTCATGTACTATCATGTTGTAAAAATATGTACATTAATGAAAGCATCTTTGTACCCCAATAATTTGCTTCTCATAGTCACTTCATTAATGCCTACCCTTCTCATTTTTTGTATTTCATTTACTTAAGTACCATCATGTTTGAAACCCCCCATGCGATTCACAGACTCTTTATGGCATCATTGCTAGCTTACTCTTAGGCGTATGAACTTATGATCAATTGTTTCTTATAAATGGGGGGACTTAAGCTTCAAGTGCGTATAATTGGTACATGGATCTATTGGCCTTTTTAGGCTCCTTAGATACACTTATTGATAGAGTCAAGTTAAAACAACCAAAGAATGCTCAATATAAGTAGCCCTAAGTTGCTGGCCTTTTCAAGCCTTACCGAATTAAGATATTTAATTTGGACTCATTGATGGACATCAGTTTAGGTGTCTAAGGAACTCCCTAAGTATATGTTACAACATCTACAAAAAAGGTAAATGCTAAGTTCAGTACACTTACTAAAGTGAAAGACTACATAATGGATACAAAATGGGAGAACAAAAATATGAAGGAGTAGAAAATGAACATGAAAGTAAAGTGATTTAACTAACCAAAATTTATACTATAAGGCGTAAGGGTTGGCATCCCAACCCAATACCACATAAACACAAAAAACACAAATAAGTTAAAACAAAACCTTATATAGCTCCATTTATGGCTTGTTTGGAGTATCGAATTTTTATCTATATCGAATCGGTATCAGTAAATTATCGGTATTATATCAATACTAGTTTAATATTAGGTCTATTTAGTCAATTTATTAGTAAAATTATCAGTTTTTCATCAGTATCATATCTATATCAATTCAATTTGAAAATGAAACCAAAATGATACCAAATCGACTATCAAAACAAGACCTTAAAGGTTAAAGATCATCAAAACACTCAAGCTCAAGAGCCTCCTCTACTTGCTTACCTCGAGCTCTTTAGGCTATTCCTACATGGAAGCAGAGGAGAATCGAATGGAAAATCATTGTTGGAAGGAAGAGGTGATTCTCTTGTTCCCTTCCTTTCGATTTTAGAGGTAGTTTTTAAATTCTCCTCATATTAAGCTTTTACAGTCACTAAAGATGGTGTCTTCTCATTCTTAAGAGGGGAAGAATGGTTAGCCCCATCCCTGATTCCTTTAAATTACTACTCAGTTAATGATCTCTAGCCTTGTCTTCATAATCAACAAACTTAGAGAGGATCACAAGATTAAGGTAGGATAAGCCTCATAGACATTGTCCGTCTCTCCCTTATATGCTTTTAAGGCAATTTGGGGTTGAGATTCTTCCCACTCCTTGCCTTCTACCATAGAATGAAATACCTTTCTTGTTGCTTTGGTATTGGTAGCATACTCCTCAGCCTTATGCTTCTATACTTTGACCTCTCCTCCCAGCTCCTTTACTTAGGCTTTTAGTTTCTCTTCTTTACCTACCATTGTCATTGAGATCCCTTAGGCAGCCTCATAATCTTTCTTCACATGAGTTAACTTGTCCTTAAGTTACTTTACCTTAGTGCTAAGGTCATTGTTGCAATCTTCTAAGCTAGGTTGCTACTTCTTGAAGACTGCGCGGCTTGTGACATAGTCTTTATATTGCTTGTTGAGTTTTGTCACCTACTCATCTACTTTCTATTGTGCCTCCTTTTCTTGTCAATTGAGCCAATAAAGCTTATTCTTGGCCTCTTAAGACATTTATAGAAATAGCTTTATGTCAAAAAATATGTTTAATGTTTCATCCAGTAACGAATGATGCTGAAGTGATATAATCCTTAGTTTTTCATAGAGAAATTCTACCTACACTAATTCTTCTACCTTTTTCCACATCTACCCTCTTTTTCCATATTAAAATAATATCACCTTGGCAAAATTTGTGATGAACTACATAAAAGGACAACCATGAATTATGTTTGGTGAGAAAGGATTAAAAAGTAGTAAAGTAAAACATCTTTCCTCAGCACACATCAAACACGCAACTATCATAATGCTATCTACAAACTCTAACTTAGCTCACTCCTTAACTAAAACCTCTTCCTCGTGAAGTAAGATGAAACCCCTCATCACTTACCAATAAACATAGAAATGATCATTGCTTTCATCAAACTTGGCAACATCCCACCTTAGTCGGAGGTAACGACTTCAACCATCATCTCTACAAGGAGTCTTAGATGAGGGTTATTAAGTTTGAGGTTATTGTATTGAAGTAGGGATAGGCTCCTCTTAAATAATCGTAATACTACATCTAACACTTGCAATGCCATGTTCAAATGGTTCTTGGGAATGGCCTACATGCCTTTGGGTGGTGAAGGACGTAAATTCATTAACTCATCTTGATTAAACACTAGATCAACCACAAATGTCTCCATGGTTGCAAAAGGGAAAGCTTCAGCATAAGGCCTCTTCTTGGCCTTCTTTAGTGGTGTTTTCTTGATTTGTTCTTTTAGCTTTAGGTGCTAAGCTAGGTTAATAGCAAACCTCATTAGAAACTCCTTGGTCCCCTCTTAAATTACCACCTCCTTCTCTTTTGGACCAAGAGATGTAGAGCTCTTCAACTTCTTCTATTCAACCTGCTTCATTGATGCCTTCTTCGTAACTTGTCGAGCCAGTGGTCACCATGTTGGAAAATTATGAGCTTTAACCTACAAAAACAAAAAATAAACTTAGAACCAACTTATCTACATAAACCATCATAGCACAAGTATTGTCTTGAATTAGTTGAAGAGAAAGTCCCGCGCTCATGAGCTCATCAACCGACTAGCCTCCCAACAAATAGCTCATTGTGTCACTGTAGAAGTGGTGAGTGATACCTTCATCTCCACAAACAATATTGTTTTGGGAAAGCACAATTCTTTTGTGGTACTTCACCACAACCTCTTACACATTAAGGGTTCAACTAACTCTCAATGTGAAGCATCTATAAACTACTCCATTGTAAGCCCCAGAAAATTCCAATAAATAATTTCAAAATGAACTTCGAAAATAAACCCTAAAAATGACTCCAAATTAAAACCGAACTTTGACTAGTTCTAAATCACGAACAAATCTAGAAATTTCTTAATCTTGAGAAAATGAGAATCCTTAAAAATAAAATAAGAACTCAATGGTCTTCAAATTCAAAACCACTAGGTACGACAAATTCCATACTTAACTCTGAATTGTAAAATTGGGTAATATAGAACAAAAAAAATATTATTAAAAAGTAAATAACGATAAATCTTCAGAAATAAAACTCAATTCAAGAATTCCGAAAATGTTGAGAGATATTAAATACTTACAAAAATAAAATTTAAAATAAATTTCTCAAATTAAATATGTTGTAGAAACATAAAACATCAGTTTCCAAATTGGCAAAGATCCAAACAGGAAAATCACCCGGGAACCCTAAGTGGAATATAGTAGTTAAGTCCGGCAATCTCTCGCTCTTAGCCCTAGAGGCCGAGGTGTGGTTTAAGTGTTTAGAATAGCTCGTAGTAATATAAAGTCGCTTAAAAATATTAGATTGGTAAATTTTTGACCTATTTTGAACCCTTCGGATACAGACTTCGAAAGCGTGTCCCGAGGCTTGAGATATCAAAAATATACCATTAATACCATTAGACTCGTATTTTCATAAGGATTTTCAAAATATCAGTTTTATAATTTTTTTGATAACTAGAATTATCTGATTTTGCGATTTTATTCGTATTTCATTACTACCGGTAATTAATTAGTCTTTTCCAAAATTTAGTACGTTTCAGGTTTTTACGGGATCAGTTTTTGTTAGAGACCTGATACTAAAAATAAAATAAATTAATTTAATAATTGAAAAATATTTGAAAATATTTTTATTTTCATAAAATATTTTTTTAGAATTTTTTGGGTTATAAAAATATCAATTTTAGCTCATATTCGTGTATTTTGATCATACTGGTAACTTATTTGATAATTCACTAAAATAAATTAATTAATTATCTTATTTTAATTATGAAAAATCTGCTACAAATATTTGGAATACATTTTCTATAT
The DNA here is from genome assembly GCA_024138025.1 of Combretum micranthum. NCBI lineage: Eukaryota > Viridiplantae > Streptophyta > Magnoliopsida > Myrtales > Combretaceae > Combretum > Combretum micranthum. The sequence goes on along the minus strand of JAMXBD010001177.1, from coordinate 208,669 downwards.
TTTTTCTTATTTTTATTTTATTTTACTAAGAAAGTACTCTTACAACCCATACCTTCAAGTACACCTTTCACATTTCACTTCTTTTTCACTTCAATCTTTCTACACTTCATTATCACTTCATGGCAGAAAATTTGACTTCTTTTTGCTGCTTTTTGTCCCTTGAAATGCCCCCAATTTGATTAAATAAACCTATTTTTATCCTTCTTTGCTACACTTACACATTAATTACACATTACATTTTCAAGTCATAACTAACCAAATTATATCTCTCTCCTCCCAAAATTCACGCTTGCTCTTGCATTGTATAGGCTGCATTTTATTTATTTTTACTTATTAGTGAGTCTTTAACTCATTCAATCTCTCTATTTATTTACACCTTTTACCCTTTACCATTCCTTACACTTTTCTCTATTTTTCCTCTCTTTCTCTCTTCTTTTCTCTTGTTCTTCCAAGAAAACAAGCTGTCCCCATTTCCATTTCTTGCTTCCACACTCCATTCTTCAAGATCCTTGGAGTAAACCTTCTTCTTAAGCTTCCATAGAAGATATAGGTAAAGTATAGTTAGAGTTTCATGCATCAAATGACCTTCCATAAGCTTAAAAGTTAAGATGATGATGCCAAAATGAAACCTCTCCTCTTATGAGTATACTATTGATAATATTATTATTTTCTGCTAAAAGTAGTTATATTTTGTAGATCTAGCTTTTTATGTAGCTTTGATTATGTTTATGTTTAGATCTATGAGTTTATAGTTCACTACCATGCATTTCTTTTATATTCATGTTCATATTATGTGTAGATCTTAGATTTGAACTTGAATAAAAATAGTAAAATTCGTATATTGACAAAACCTATATTTAAAAACCCTTTCCAAGTCTCAAAATGGGAGTTTTAGCTGAGAAAATGAAGGTTTAGTGGATGTATATCATCAAGACTTTTTTTACAAGAATCAAAGGTGATTTTCAAAATAAAAATCTCATTTTCGGATTTTGGCCAAGGCATAGTTTAAAAACATGTTTTACAACTCAAAAATGAAGATTTTATTCAAGAAATGGAAGGCTCTTAAGATAGGATATGTAAAGGATGATTTTTCCTAAGTTTAGATGGATTTTATCAAAAGATATGTCCAAAAATAAATTTGGTAAATTCGGATCTCAACCAAGACCAATTTTAAAAACCCATTTATCAACTTCAAAACTCATGTTTTATGTGAAAAATGGGTATAGGTAATAGGTATCATTAAGTAGTAAATGAGTTTCGATGAGATTAATGTGTAAAACAAGAAGTAGAATCAAGATGGAAAATTTTAAGTTAGTAGTCAACTTGTAAAATTCGTAACTTTGGATGATGCCTATGAAAACACCTATTATTCAAGTTCAAAATAAAAGTTTTATGTATTAAATGAAGTCCTTAAGTAGTAGGTATAGTAAAGTCTTAAATTTTAATGCATTAAACAAGTTTTTCCCAAAGGAATCATTCAAAAAGTGGATTTCTAAAAATTCGGATTTTTGAGTAAATCCTATTTGAAAACATATTTGCAAAGTGTAAAATATAAATTTTTATGTAAAAATGAAGGTCTTAGGTAGCGTATGTTATGAAGACTCAATTTTAGCTAAGATAACTAGAAATTCCTAAGCATGAATTCCAAAACACAAGTGTGTCATCAAAGTTAGAAAACTAGATTTTTTTTCATAAGTAGTTGTTATTGTGGTCTTGCAAAATAAAAAGTTATAAAATTTCCTTTTAGCAAAAATCATCAAGGTCATGCATACATTAAACTCATCACATGTCATTCATGTTAGGAAATCATTCATATTTCATGTATTCTTGAATTATCAAATAGGTACATTTCAAGTAATTATAAAACTATTTTTGGAAATGGAAATATTACTCATCAATCTGATAGCTCTGTTTCGTGACCTAAATATTTTCAAAACTTGAAAATAATATTAGAATTAGATAGATCTTTCGAAGTAGATAGAAATCGCTATATAATTTGCGAAATTCTGAGTTAAAATGACCAAGTTATGGCCGTTTTAAGTTGTGACTTTCGCAAATAGCAAGAATTAGATATATAGTTTGGACTAGTTAAGTGATGAAATACTTATTAGGGTATTTCTTCCTTTTTAGTTGACCCCGAAATCGACGATAATTCCCTACCACCGGATTACTTTTACTAAGAGACCGGTGATCCAATGGCCGAGTGAGTCTTTTTCTTATTTTGTTACCTTGTTTGTGCTTGCAGCTAGTTGCATTAGAATTATAGGAATAAGTTAAAAACTGATATGAATGGGGATGGATAGATGATGAGATTTTGATGTATGTATGCCAAGGAATACTAAAGCATATCGAAACTAATTCGATTAGATAACTGCACTGTTCATATTACTTTATTATGTGTATGATATTGGTTGGTCACTCTAAAGAATGTATGAATATTTTGACCTAAGCAAAAATTTAAATTGGTCATGCATTGCATCGGACATGTTGCATTTGGTAGCATGCTACTCCTACAGGTCGATTGGTATGGTCCGAAGACTTGTTTGGATAATAAGACCTGGTGCCAGAGCTCATTCATAGGGAATTAAGGCGCATCGGGGATGCCTTCCATGGGTGAGCCTAGCTGAGTCAAGTGCTATGAGTCGAAAGCTCGGGGATTAACAGCCATTGTATAGACTTTCAATACCATCCCTAACCCAAGATACGGAGGGTGTAAATCCATTCTATGTGTGGGTTCCGGATACCCATACATAATTATTTGCTCATGTGTTTGATCATGCATAGCATATGGTTGATTTATAACTTATTTGTTATGGTATGGAATTAAGGGAATTCTCACTAAGCTAGTGTAGCTTATACCCCAATAGATGTTTGAATGAACAGGTTATCTCATGAATGCTAAATGGGGACCGAGATGGTTGGAGTCGAATATGACTTCAGGATTCTGGCGAGAAGTATGAATACTTGAAGTTATTAGCTAGGTTTTATGAATTGCTTTTTAATAGTTTTATGTAGTGAAATCTTTTGATGAATTGTAATTTGAAGTATAGTGAAGTGTATTTATTTACATTGTTACTTAAGTTGTACAAATATAAAATGTATTACTCCGATGTGTCTCCTCTATGTGTTAGACGCCTTGTACATAGTATGAAAGCCTTTGCGTGACTAAGGTGGTCATTCCTAGGTTTTAATATTGTGTACGGCGACTGCCACAGTTTAGGGTACACTTCGAGGCATGACATCCGTTACATTCGTTTCTCTAAGGCTAAACTTGAGAATAGTCAAAGTATAGATCAGGTTGATCTACTTCATTCAATACTCTAGCTTGACACTTGTCATGTGGAGATTTAGAAATTTGTCCTTTCAATTTTTTTACCAACGATTGCAAACCTTTAAGTAGTTTTCTCTAAGTTGGTTAATGATGTAGTACCACTTATCCTACCTTAACTTGATGGGGTAATAGTACTAATATCTATTGCCCCCTACAATTAAGCCTCACATAGGTCCCTAAATTCCAAAAGAAAATACCAGAAGTTGGGCCCAAGTTATATTGGACTTAGTTCGGATGGTTGATGAAAACCTTCTCAAACTTTATAAAAGGATTTTGGAGCCCAATTCCATCTATTTTAAGTATAATGATAACCAACTCCTATTGAGAAGGGTAACTCAATTCATCTCCATTGGATGGCATAACTCCAAAACTTAGGGGAAGAGGACAAAAGTATAGTCTTATATAAGTGATTGGTTTGTTGGGTTTAAAGAACACGAAGTTGAAGTTTTCAAAAATTTATAAAACTAATAAGTTATGTTCAACTTATAAAGCAGCTACCAACATGAAGTAAGTGCATTTATTGAAGTAGTATAGAAAATATTAGGTTCGTATTCCAAGAGATCATTGGTATCAACTTTACTCACATTTCATCTATTATCTAGCCAAAGAAAATTTAGAAGATCATAATGAAAATAGAAGTTGTACTAAAGTTAGTGATTATGCATAGGTTTTTAGGGCAAAATGAAAGATAAGCTTCAAAATGCAAGGAAAAGCCTTAGAGATTGCTTCATCAAGTCCTTATCATGTGATTTCTCAACAAATTCATAGCGTTGTATACTGTATATTTGCACCATCAGACTCAAGAATGTAAATTAAAGCCTCTCTCAAAGTCAATAATTTAGTTCTAGAGTAGTCTACTAAAAACTCTTCACAAGTTATCAGCGGTTTAGATCCGCATAAAGTTTAAGAATCCTTTGTTTTAAAACCAACCTAATGAATTTAAAAAAAAAAAAAAAAGCAACAGAAAGTTTCACAATCCCTCTCTCAAGGTGATTATGAGAAACTCCTTTAGTAGCCAGATCTATTCAAAATAATGATCTCTCAATTATTTAATTGAAATCATACATGAATCTAAAAGATGCACTAGTCATTTAGACCCATGAAGTTAAGTTTTAAGTATTAATTACAAATACTCAGTGATAATCGTTAAAACATTTTGAAATCACATGAATCAAGTTTTGGATTCATAAACCCTAAGTTAAATATTTATTTCTCATGGATGTAGATATTAAGCATAGATGCTTGAAGAAATAAAATGGAATTTATGATGAATTTACAAATTAAGCACAGGTCCCTATAGAAAACAAGTGTTGGGTTTATGAATTTTACCTAGAAAACTACAAAACTTCAAAAATAAAAAGAAACAGTTCTTTTGCTAATGAATTCTCTCTCTAACTACACTAGGAATTTGTTTATAAAAAAATATAGATTCTCCTGTTGCAAGCCTGTGCACGTTTATTTATAGGCTAGAGGCATAGAATTCTTGACGATGCTATTTGCTAATGTGGCAGATTTTTATAACAAAATTCATTCTTTATTTCATGTGCGCGCGTCTAAATTGGCAACTCAGAAGATGACTTTTTGAGGGATAGGTCGAGCGCTCTAATGTTGCTTGAAAGTCAAGGCTGAACCTAAGCTGTGGTATTTTGTCAAAAAGCTCAAGCGTTTGTCTAGATTCAATTGAGGGGTAAATCAAGATCGTCGGCTCGAAGGTAGTACTCTATCGAAGCTGTGCTTTTCCTCATAAAGGTATGATTTTTGTCCAGCTTTAGTTACGTGGTAGATCTGAGGCTTGACATTGTGGCATGATAGAAGCTCTCTCATAAAGTCCAGGGCTTGATCACCTCAAAACATGTCGAGGGTTTGATTATAGGGTGTGACTAGGTTCTGTTTTGCAAAATTTTTGTTGTTTTGCTCTAATCCAGTTCAAATCACTTTGTTTCTACATCTTTTAATTCTAGGAGTTGAAAAATAACATTTAAATGATGGAAGCACCATATTCATAGGAATTTATCCAGAAATGTATCAAATTAAGCTCAAATTCCTATAAATGGAATAGAGTAAAATAGGCTTTTCAAATTCCTCCACACTTAAGTCTTTGCTTGTCCTCAAGCAAACATCAATTCAGCACATGCAGGCAAGACTTTTAAAATAGGAAGATAAATCATAAATGGAAATTTGGCAAGATCAATTAAGCTTGGATCACCTTGGTACATTAAATATTCAATAAATTTCTTTAATTGTGCTAAAGTTACTTTTGCTAAAATCACAAATCTTATCTAAGTAGATCTGTCTTTATCTTTATTATTTAATTAAGAATCCTGAAGCAAAAATTACTAAAAGATCAAACAAAGTAAGAGAAACTCAATTGACTTTATCCCCTTATATATATAAGTATGCAATTCTTTAATCATCTCTCTAAGCATCATAATCAAAGGTAAAGGCATACACATCGGTTCATCCCCTGAATCTTCTTCCTTATTTGTGCTTTTTATTTTTTATGTTTTTGTTTTTATTGATTATATATGTACTTCAACGCCGCAGAGGGAAATGCTTTTACCTTCTTCTTTACTTTTTCTTTTAAAGGGGTTTTTGCTCCTATCTTTTTGCTTTTTTTTTTTTCTTATTTAAAATTGAAAAATGGGATAAGAAATTGCTCTTTTGAGGGACTAACACTTGCCTATTTCAATCCTAAGCGCATGGTTGTTTCTTTTTTTTTTTTTTGTTTTGTTTTAGGTAGAGCACAAGGAAAAATCATCAAGTTATGATCATCATTTGAACCTTCATCAGAGATTACAAAGCTCTCAAAAAGACTAATTTGAAAAACATACAAATCATTTAAGCTTTTAAGTTAATTAAGTAACCTTACTACGGACCTTAAACTAATTCCATCTCTAAAATTCTAGATTAAATACAAAAAAAAAATACTCCACGTTGATATATGTATATATATATATATAAGGTGATTTTCACATAGTAAAATTAACTTAATCATATGACGATGTTCCTTTTTTCCTCTACTGAGTTAATTGGTCATTTTGTTTCAAATTTTTGAAATATTTTGGTTAAATTTTAACCATTTCATTAATTTCCTATAATTTATAGAAAAATTGATCAATTAAAGCACAATTACTTTATTCTTGAATAGAACTTTAATTTCATACTCAACCTAAATCTTGCTAAATCTCTTCCCCCATACTTAATTTAGACATCGTCCTCAATGTTTTAAAAGTATGCTAAAACAAACAAGGGATAACAACATAATTTTAGAACAAGATTTGAAGTTTTGAGAAAACTTCTCTGTTAATGGTCGAGGGTTGGATTTGTATGTAGTCGCATGCTTGATTTATTTCTTGATTCTATCTTAAGAGGTAAGGCAAATCATGGGAAATCATTAGTAGCTACCATGGCTCAATTAAAGTCACAGTTGCATTATGGACAAAAACTTCTAAGCAAAACTTCATCCTGCACAAGAATTAGACTTATTTTGCCACAAAGATTAATATTTATTATAAAAGAATATCAAAGAATCAAAGAATAAAAGGAATACAAAGAATATAGAGCTAAGGTCATGAAAGAATAAAGAATAAAAGACTTCAAAGGAAAGAATAAGGTTTAATGCTGATCGCCTAGCCAATATTGCCAACTCTTACTGAATTCATTTCCTCTACCGCTTCTTACTCTAAGGACTTGTCTACCACCACCTCTACCTCTGTCATGTTGGCGATCTCTACTACCACTATTTCTATTATCTCTAACACCTTTGCCTCCTCTTTTACCTCCTCTTCTTGGGGGATTTGATCTCCAAGGGGGTGTTTGTCTTTAGGTTGGTATAGTTATATGCTCTTCTGTTTGTTCTCTGATATGTATACCACCGATTAGTATTGTTTGGGTTGCCTTTGTTTTAACCCTCCTTTTAGGCACTTCTTTGGATGTTTTAACTCCTTTATCCCTCTTAGCCTACTCCATTCTCTTTATATGAGCTGCTCTTTCAGCCTCCTTGGGATCAATCCCTGCATTAAGCTGTCTCTATACTTCTAAGGCATAAAGAAATTTATATTTCTATTGATTGGTCATGCCTGGATTATTAGCCAGATATGCTCTAAGCAACTCAGTTTGATTTTGGTTGAGAAACAGTAACTTCCTTATTCTTTCTTCCCCACTTTTGTTGCAACTTTCTTCTTTCCTGTAGGAGTAGTATTAGATTTATGAGTTGTTGGTTCTTCATCACTGCTCTCTAGACAGCTATCATCATACAGGGCATCTTCATCAATATCCTCTACCTTTTGTGCTTGATTTCTTTTCTTTTCCTCCTCCTCTTGTCTTCTTTTCATCTCTTCATTCTTTCTCCTAATTTCCTCGAGTTAGTTAGGGGTGAGCTCTTCATCTTGTTTCTTCTTTTGTTTTTTTTTCTGCTACCCTACCTAACTTTTATAGAGCTTTGTCTTTTATGTAGCTTCACTAGGTAGAGGGTCTTGTTGTTGAAGAGGGGGTTCTTCAGGAGTAGATGTGGTAGAGCTTGGTCTGCTAGTAAAACTTTTTGTTCCTATTCTGCTCTTCTTTAACCAGATACTAATCAATAGGTGGTCATCTTCATCATCTTCCTCTTCTACTTCAATTTCACTTTGTTCTTCTATTTCTGTTTCTTCTAGTCTTTTAGCTGATAAGGTCAATTTGTTTGCCACCATAGCATCAAAAAGTCTTTTTCTTCTCTTTCTATGATTCTTGCTCATTTGCTATAGGTTTGGCTCCCTTGCTTCTTCATGAGCTTGTTGCTTTAACAGATCATCTAAAATATGCCTCATACTATCAACTTCAGCAGCCGCTTTTGTAAAATTATCACCAATGTCTTCAGCTGCTTGAGCATCTTCTTCCATAGGCATGTAATTAAGGTCAATGCTACTAGGAACTGTGGCATTGCCTTCTTCTTCTTCAGAAGCACTGAGGGCTTCCTTAGCTTTTGAGGGCACATAAGACATTACTTGCCATTCATAATAAGCCCTATCCTGAACCATTGTAAAAATATCCACAAAAATGTCTTTGTAGATGACATTGTCGTCCTGGTTTAATCTATCCTTTTTTTCTCTTCTTGTATAGTCTTGAAGGTGTGCCTCTTAAAAGTCTTGATGGTCCTCTTTCTGGCACAATGCTTTACCCTCTTGGCTTTTATTAAGAAAGTTTGTGAGGAACAAGTCTTCCCTCTTCTGATGGTTGTTCAAGAGAAGGCGAGGACACATGTCTATCCTTATGCTCTTTAAAAGCTTCTTGGGGAAGTGAATGCTCTGCTTCTGTTACTAAATTGATAATGTCATTAGAGATTATCTCACAGATTTCCTCCTCTATTGTCTGGTTTTCTATTTCCTCTTTAAATGCACCAGTAATGTTAGCTTCTAGCTCATAGTATTCTTCATCTGCTAGTAATTGGTCAGTTGGTGCAACTGACTCTTCTTCTGGAGACAAAAATTTAAGGTCAAACCCATTAGGAACTGCAGCATTGCCATCTTGTTGATGTGCTCCTCCATCATCATTAACTTTTTCTACTACTGCTTCTATTTCCTTAGTAGTGACTTCTCCAATTTTCAAGATGGGATTAAATCATCATTTGATGGTTCATATTGTAGGATTAGCCTCCTCGTCTTCGGGGTAGGTTTCTTAGCCTTCCTTTTGAAGGATCTTGGAAGGGTTCACATAGGAGCCAAAATGGTTTTAGGTGTGGGCTCTAAAGTTAGTATTTGTGTTTGGGGTGAATGTGGGACATGTGTTTAGCAAATGGCTTCATTGTCTTCACATATGTTGTGAGTAGTCGACTCAGCCATTGGTTATGGAATAGGTGGTTGTGTTTGTTATTCAGTGTGTATAGATGAAGGCGAGCGTATATGAGGTAGGGAGTGTGTATGAGCCAGTGATGCCACGCCCCGTAGGGTATCCTAAACGTAACAACCCGCCACATACTAAATAAGACTCTCGAGTTCGCTACCTGAGCCCTTCGGGAGTCTTAAGTAGATGTAAAGCGTTCCTTTACGACAATAGAATACTTCAACAAATGGAGTTAAACAATTTAATGTGGCATTCATCAGCCATAGATAATAAATCAAAACGCATAATTATAGTTTACAAAATCTAACGGGCATTCCCCCGCAAAAATAATAACAAGTCCATTACAGTCATCCAGAGTCCTTAGTTTCCAACGGAAGTCTATACAAAAGAAATGAAGTAAACTTCTATGGAAAACTCCTATCTCCGGTACCTGTGCTGTGGCTTGCCTCGGTCTAAGCCATATAAACCCGTGCTGCAATAGATAAAAACTATGGGGGTGTAAGCTAACTAGCTTAGTGAGTAATAACTTCCATAACACAATTATGTACAATTCATTCAAATAAGTGATTATTCAAGCAAGTGTATGCACCAAACAAATGAGTTCAACAAACATATGACCAACCGGAAATCATATGTGGATGGACTTGCGCCCTCCATCCCGGGTTAGTATATTAACGAATCCTGCGGTACGAAACCGTTTAAGCTCACGGTCAACCAACAATATTTCGTTTTATGGATCACGATTAACCAACAAATTCGTTTTATGGATCACGATTAACCAACATATTCGTTTTATGGATCACGAAAAAACCAACCAATGCGAATGCTCCAACCCATCGTGATATGAATGAATCCAATTTACAATTGATGTCGAATATACATTAGTTCAATTCTTTTAGGTGACCATCAAGTATTCACAGACATTCAATATAAGATACTAGCTAATCAGTCAATAGCTTAACACCCGGTTTCGATATTCCTTAAGTTCCATTCCACACATCAGCAGTAGACAACATATAAATTCCCATATACCCCATCATGCATATCTGATTTCTTTTTATCTTTGCCTACACCACTAGTTCCACTACATTACAATCACATTCATTAATTGAGAGTGGAAGTAAAACTCACTCGGCCATTGGACACCGGTCTCTCTAGTAGTAGTAATCGGGCGGTAAGGTGTCGTCCTGCTCGGGATCACCTCAAGTAAGAATAATCCTAATGAGATTCTCATCATGTAGCTATCCAAACTATGCATCTAGACTAGATGAATTCGGAATTCTCGCTATTTGCGGAAGTTCCGACTTAAAACGGCCATAACTTGGTCATTTTAACTTGGAATTTCGCAAATTTTATATCGATCTCTATCTAATTCGAAAGATATATCTATTCTAATATTAAATTCAAGTTTTGAAAATAGTAAGGCCATGGAACAGTGGGATCAGTTCTGTTCTGCCCCTTTCTCAATTCCGAAAAATTGTCTCGCTTTTAATAAAAATGTTCCTAGTTAATGATTCATAGATGATTGGTACGGAAATGAATTCCTAGCATGAATGTCATGTAATGAACTCAATATATGCATGGTCATGATGATTTTGTGATAATAAACTTTTATGAACTCCTAAGTGTTAGAAAATTCCATAAAGGTTATTTCTAAGAAACCATTCTTCCACTTTACACTCCTTAGGGTTTCTTTGATTTTTAATCTTGTAATTCACTTGTTATCTAAATAAAAATGAGTTCCTAAAGTCTATTAATCATGGCCTTCATTCATGCATAAAAATTCCCATTTTTCATTTGGTAAACATGTCTTTAAACAAGCTTCTTGTAAAAATCCGAATTTTGAAATTTCATTTTCTTGCATTTTTCTTATGGAAAACTTGTCTAATGAATTAAAAAGTGAAGCTCCAATATATATATTATCTAAGGACTTCATTTAGCTTATAAAACATCCAATTTAGACTTAGATACTAAGTGTTCTTGTAGGCATGAACCTAAGTTACGAATTTACTATTAATCAACATATCAATATTTTTCATTCTAACTTTACTCCTTGTTTTTACATTCTTATCATGCCTAACTCATCCATGCTTATGAAAATCATTCCTTCAATATACCTATTATACATACCCTTCATTTTTCTTGTGAAACATGAGTTCAAAAGTGATTTTGGTGGTTTTTAAAGTAGGGTTTCAATTTCATCCGAATTTCCAACATTTCATATTTGACAAAACCTTTCCTTTTTCATTTTCAATGTTCTTGCCTTCTAGATACGAATGTCTACTATCTAACATCTCTATACATATACAAGACTACATTATTATGATCATCAATGCATGGAAATAAAAATAACTCTATGATCATACATGTACATCAAGTTGTGATGTCTAAACTTTAGATCTACTAAATATAATGCATGAATCATAGATCTCATGGCATGAACATCAATATATATGCAAGATCTCTACTTTACATGCATGAACAATATGATATTTCAACCAAAACTCTTCTAAATACTAGATCCACTTCTTGTGATGGCTTGAGATTCTTGTAGTAGTGTTTTCATGTCCCTTGCTCATTCTCATTGGGATTTAAATGAGAAAACACACAAGAATGATCTTGCCATTACAAGATTAGGAAGGATCAAAGCTTAAATACACATACCAAAGGAGTCTTGAAGGAGAAAAGAGAAGAAACAAGTTGGAAATGTGAGAGTGGGGGAGGGGAAGGCTCACTGTCACGCCCCGAAGGGTACCCTAAACGTGGCAGTCCGCCGTACACAATATTAAAGCCTAAGAATGACCACCTCAGTCACGCGAAGGCTTCCATACTATGTACAAGGCGTCTAACACATAAAGGAGACAAATCGGAATGATACATTTTATGTTGATACAATTGAGTAACAATGTAAAGGAAATACAATCCACTATACTCCAAATACAAAACACTATACTTCAAAATACAGTTCATCAAACTTCAATTACATTCATCCCAAGACTTCACTACATAAAACTATTACAAGGCAAATCGTAAAGCTTAGCCAAAAACTTCAAGCATTCTTATATCTTGCCGGAATCCCGAAGTCATTCTCGACTTCAACCATCCGGTCCCCACTTAGCATTCTTGGAATAACCTGCTCATTTAAACAACTATTGGGGTATAAGCTACACTAGCTTAGTGAGAATTCCCTTAATTCCGTACCATAACAAACAAGTTATTAATCAATCATATGCTATGCATGAACAAACACGTGAGCAAGCAATTATGCATGGGTAACCGGAACCCACACACAGAACGGATTTACGCCCTCCGTATCTTGGGTTAGGAATGGTATTGAGTCTACACGACCGCTGCTAGTCCCCAAGCCCTGGCTCTTAGCACTCGACTCGGCTAGGCTCATACAAGGATGCATCCACATGCGCCTTAGTACCCGAGAATGAGCTCTGCACCGGGTCTCGTACTTAAACGAGTCCTCGGACCATACCGATCGACCTGCGTAGGAGTAGCACGCTACCAAATGCAATATGTCTGATGCGATGCATGATCAATTTACTTTTTGCTTAGGTCAAAATATTTATACATTCTTTAGAGTGACCAGGCAATATCATACACATAAATAATATGAACCATGCAGTTATCCAATCAAATCGTGGTTTCGATATGCTTTAGTATTCCTTGGCATACATTCATCACAGTCTCATCATATATCCCATCCCCATTCATATCGATTTTTATCTTGTTCCTAAAATTCTAATGCGACTAATTACAAGCACAATCAAGGTAACAAAACAAGGAGAAAACTCACTCAGCCATTGGATCACCGGTCTTCTAGTAATAATAATCCGGTGGTAGGGAATCGTCGAACTCGGGATAACCTAAAAAGGAAGAAATACTCTAATCAGTATTTCAACTCAAACTAATCCAACGACTTCATACGAACTTATCAAATTCGTAATTCGCGTCCTAAGCGGGAATTCCAACTTAAAACGGCCATAACTTGGTCATTTTAACTCGGAATCTCGCAAATTTTATATCGATTTCTATCTACTTCGGAAGAGCTTTCTAAATACGAAGTTTAAATCAAGTTTTGAAAATATCTAAGCCTCGGAATTGAGGGATCAGATCTGTACAGCGGTATAAATTCCGAAAATGCGGTTTTCATGAATGCACTTGAGATTCCTAAGTGTAAAATGAAACTAAATGCAATGGTAATGATTTTCCCTATCATGAATGTCATGATATGAACTCTAATGAGTCTAGTTCTTATAACTTTTAGTTTAAAGAATTTGAAAATAAACTTTTCTTAGAAACCATTTCATACCAAAGTTTAGTAAGTGAATTTACTACACTTGACCACATCTACATTTTACAAGGATTTTCTTTAGAAAAACTCACTTTGTTTAAAGAATTTTGACCCTTATATTAGTTATATCCTAAGGCCTTTATTTCTTTAATAAAATCTTCATTTATAAACTTTTAAGTGGGTCTTTTACTATGGGGTTTCCAAAAATCCGAATTTACAAAAGTCCATTTTCAAGTTGATTCCTTTAGGAAAAATATATTTTATACTTAAAACTTTAAGTATTTATTATACCTATATCCTAAGGACTTCATTTATTTAAGAAAATATCATTTTTGAAGTTGGAAAAATAGTGTTTTCTAACCCTACATCCATTATTACGAATTTCATCTATATGACTTTTAGTTCAAAACTTCTATTGGACTTCATTTCTTGTTTCCAACATTTTCTTTAGAAAAATCTCATTTAGACTCATGAAAAATACTACCAAACATTATCTATTACCCATAGGCTTCATTTCTCTTGTAAAATCATGTTTAGAAGTTGATAAAAGTGTTTTTGACCTAGGTTTCAAAGTGATCCGAATTTACACAAGTTCATATTTTGAAAAGTGTTTTCCTTTTTGACTTTATTAACTTATCTAACCATAGATCTATATACTAGGAAGGTGATTTACTAAAGACAAAAGCATTAAAGACTATTAATGCACATAAACACAAATAAAATGATCTTAAATGCCTACATGATATGAGTAGTAAAATGATAGATCTACTTTCAATGTTAAATGAGTTTTGAAAACATAAAAACTATATTTTTAAAAGATTTTGTTTAAAAACTTTTTGATGGAGGAACATAAAGCTTTTGGATGAAAGCTCTTTAAATGGTAGATCTACTTTGTAATGGTTCGGTATTCTTGTTTTGATCTTTCCTTGACCCTACAAAAGATCATGGGGTCCTTTGGTTGAAATATCCAAGAATCACTTAGCCATAACAAAGATCTAAAGGTGGAAAGGTAAAAGCTTACTTACTTGAAGTAAAATGGAGATGGAATGAAGAAATGGAAGTTATGTGTGTGTGTGGGGGCTAAGGAAAGTTTCGGCCAAGAGAGGGAAATGGGGAGAGAAAAGAGAGCTTTTTGAGAGTTTTTCACTTTGTGAAACTTTGGAAAGTGAAAGAATGAGGAGAGAGAGAGAAAAGATAGCTTATATATGGAGTGGATTTAGGTTAAAGAAGTAAAAGAAAATTCAAATGGAGCATTGAAGGGGGGCAATTTCGTCCATCACTATTCATGAGGGGGGAAAGAAAAAGTTTGATTTGACTTTGTTTTGATTGATTTAACTTGATGTGAAATTGTTAAGAGTGTAAGAGAAGTTAAGGGACAAAAGTTATGGAAGAAGGAGTTGATTTGAGTGATGGTAAGGGTTAGCTTGTAGGTAGCTAATAGGTAGATAGGTGTACTTTTTGAATAGTGAGGAATAGTTGACAAGACAATTTGATTTTCCGGTAGTAATGGAATACGAATAAAAAGGCTATAACTGTATTTTTCATAAGCCGGAAAATTATGAAAAATATATTTTTGAAATCCTTATTTTATTTCGATTCAAATGAGTATTCATAAAGAAATTTTTGAAATTCTAGTTCCGGGGCACGCTTTTCTAATGGGTCTCGGGATGACCCGGATTGAAATTTTCTCAAAATCTGATCTTTTCTTGGTTTGAAATATAATCAAGAACTATATTCAAAATTAATTTTCTTATAAAAGTTTCTTATTTGGAAACCGAGGAAAAGCCGGAATTGGGTTTCTAAGTCTTTCACAAGCTTGAACTAAACCGGTTTAGGGTTTCATTTTCTGGTTTTCGAAGTTTACTTGATTACTAGGAAACCCAGGGTATAAAAATAATAATAATAATAAAAATAATAAAATTGTGTAATGAAATAAAATGAATAGTGCAAAAGAATAATCAATTACCGGTAGAAATGAAAATACGGTAAAAAGGTTATAACTGTAACTTTTATAACCCGAAAAATTATATAACTGATATATTTAGAAATCTCGGAATTACGAGTCTAACGGTACTAATGGTATATTTTTGATATCTCGAGTCCCGGGACACGCTTTTCAAAGTCTGTATCCGAACGGGTTCGAGATAGGTCAAAAATTTACCAATCTGATATTTGTGAACAAACTTATATTACTACGAGCTATTCTACTATTTAAACTACCTTTCGGCCTCTAGAGTTAAGGGCGCTAGATTGCCGGACTTAAGCTATTGTATTCCGGTTAGGGTTTCCGGATGATTTTCCGGTTTGGACCTTTGCCAATTGGAAACTGAGATTTTCTGTTTATACAACGTATTTAGTTTGAGAAATTTATTTTAAATTTTATTTTTATAAGTACTTAATATCTCTTACTGCTTTGAAATCTGAATTGAATTATTATATCCGGAGTTATATCGGTAATGGTTACCAGATATGATTTTCTTGAGTTTGAGTCAATATCGATTTTTGGAATGATTTTGGGAAATCTTGATTCTTATAATTTGCTTTGAAAAAGGATCTTCATAGTGTTTTGTTTTCGAATTTATTTTTGCTTCGATTTAAGGTTTTATGAACAATTGGTTAACTTAAGGATTATTAATTTGTTATTTTGTTTCTTGAATTCTTCCTTCTTAAGATTACGAGATTTCAATTTCTAACTCGTTCTATGATTCTTGGGAGTTTGATTTGATCGTTAGGGCTTTATTGTGATTTCCGTCTCTTAGGATTATTAGTCTGGTCGTTTGGGGAATTTCCAAAGTCTATATTTTATTATTGGCAGATAAGTTTTCTTAATCGTGCCAAAGCCTAATTATGGAATTGGCCTTTGGTGATTTCCTGATCCTTCAAATTGTCATGTTATGGATTAACTTGCTTTTTAGCAAATTATCACTGTGTTTTATTTTTATCCCGATTTTTATGAATTATAGATTAGGTAAGCAGTTTATCTTACGTAATGGTTTTTGGACTTAAGGACTTTTGTAGTCCTTATTTTATTTTAGATTTTCTCAGATTGAGAAATTTTTGGATTCGTTCGTGATTTAGGATTTGTCGAAATTCGGTTTTAATTTGGAGTGATTTTTAAGGTTTATTTTCGAAGTTCATTTGGAATTATTTACTGAAATTTTCTGGGGCTTACACTCACGGCACCAATGGAGAAGAAAGGGAGAGTTTTCTCTTTTGAAAAAAATGAAACAAGTGAAAATGAAGAGAGAGAGAGAGAGAAAAATGTGTTTATATATGAAGGCATTAGGGTTTATTAATGAATAAAAATTGCAAAAATAAATCAAATGAGGGAAATAAATAGGAGGGGGGGGGGGGGGGGGGGGGGGGTGGACGCCGGCCACTTCAAGTGTGTGTGTGTGTGTGTTTTGAAAAATTGATATTTTGTAATTTAGTAAATTAAAATGTAATAAATGTGATAATTATTTAAGAGACAAAATTTCTTGGAAAAGAAAATTGAATGAGTAGTTGTAAGGATGTAAGAATAGGGTATAGGTAGTGTGTAGTGTAGGTTGTACTTGTGAATAGTAGACAAGACATCTACTTTACCGGTTGTACCGAAAACACGGAAAAGCTATAACTGTAATTTTTATAGCTCGAAAAATTATAAAATTGATATTTTTGGAATCCTTATAAAAATTACGGTTCTAATGAATATTCCGGAACATTTTCTGAATCCGTGGTCCGGGGCACGCTTTTCCGAAATCGAGCTCGGGAAGGCCCGGAATTGAAAAATTCCCGAATTTAAAACTTTCAAAGGTTTAAAATGTACTTTAAAACAATAATTCAACTTCATTTACTTTATAAAATTTCTTTTATTATAAAACCGAAAGAAAGCCGGATTTAGGGCTCCTAAGCTTCTCTCACAAGACTCAAACTGGACCGGATTAGGGTTTCGCTTCCAACTCCCAGGGCGTCTTAACTACCGAGAATACCGGGGTTTACAAGTGATATGTGTGAGGATGGTATGTATGTGTAGTGAGGGGATAATGGAATGTCGGTGAAAGGTGAGAGTGGCCTGACATCATTGCCAGCATCATCATCTAGATAATCTGAATCAGCCAGGATTGGTTTAGACGATGTGGATTTTCTAGGTTAAAGAGGACCATGAGTAAAAAAATCTAAGATTTGCTTCATTTTTTGCTTTAGATATCATATGTCCTCATGATACTTTTTTTCAAAGTTAACTAGCTTTTCTTTAATTTGTTTCACTTCGGCTTCTAATTTGTCAAAGTTGGCTACTGATGGGTGAGATAGAGTTTTTAGTGTACAAGTATTAGGATGAACTGGCACCTCAGAGTGCTTTGGCTCTTGCTCAGGTGCTTTTGAAACAATTGTAGGGAGCTCTTAAGCAGGTGCAACCAATGGTACTTCTCTTGCTGTTGGTGCAGTGGTAAATGGAGCCCCTACTTCTTCTAATCTCCAGTCTTTAAATGATCTCTTCTATAGCTCCTTAAAGTTGCATACTACATCTGTTGGCCCTTGATCTGCACATAACTCCAAATTTTTCAAAATTCTAGTTACTAATCCTCCAAAAAGATTCCTTTGCCCTAGAGGCTGACTTAAGTTCTGATTTTCCAAGCCACAATCAATCCTATATTTATCTTCCTTCCTCTCGTCATGCTGAGGAGAGGCTGCAAGTCTTCCTCTGCAATTGTTGTTGCTCCTTCCAAATTCGAAAATATCATCTTAGTGAGTAGATAGTGCAGAATTATGGCACTTGAGCTTTGAAAGTTCTGCCCAGTCATCTTAGAAGGCCTGAATATGCCCTCAATCTTCTCTATAGCAAACTGTCTCCAATCTTCCTCTAACACTGCTATGGGAAGCTTCTTAAATTCTTCATCTCCCAGGATCTCCTCATTATCATAGAACCCCATGACCGCAAGAAACCTCCTCATTATAATAATCCTGCACTATCCAAATGCATAAAAATGCACGATGTCCCCCATATTTGGCACTTGGAGTCTTGTTTTGAAATTGGACATAAAGGCTATGGTCACTTCACCATAAATTTCCTCCCTGATGTCAAATATTCTTTTCCATGCACAATCTTCGAAATGCCTCCTAGAGTCTACTTCCTTCCCATAATTTCTTAGTAGATCCCAGCTTAAACAATCTGTTTCCTAACCAAATACAAACTATACTTCTCTCTATCTTCATTATTTATGCCTACTAGAGTTTTGGTGGGGTACTTACTTGTATGGTAGGCCTAGATTCATGTCTTGCCTTTTTGGCTTGTTTTTGGGTTTGTGGTTATGATCTTTTACGTGCCATTTTTGCAAAAGCAAAGCACTCAACATAAGATAAATATTCATACATTCGAAACTCAAATTATATAGAATTTCATTCCTAAATCAACCACATTGTTATTCTAACTTCATTTTTACTCCCTTTAATGTCAAATTTATCTTTTTCAAATAATACGAAACAAATAAGGATGTATAGAACTTCAATGAAGCTCAAGATTACAACAAAGTTTGTGACGATTACCTAAAATTTTTAGCTTATAAACGTACCTAAGATAGTTTATATCAACCTATTTTTATTATCGCAAGTTACTTTCTATTGATAATAAGAATAGTAGAAATTTGTCAAAACTGAAACCCTAAAATAATGCATATAAACCTAATCATTTATGCTAAAAAAAAAGTAAAAAATATAGAAAAAGCAAATAAAATAGCTTACCTTAGTAGTTTGATGGTCGAAATATGAAAAAGATTGATTTTAGTAATTCTCAAATACGAGTTTGTTAAGGATAATAAGGGTGTTATCGAGTTCCTTAAAATTTCGAATGTAGTAATGAAAAAGAGGAATGAATAGTTTTTTTTTACCCTTTTTAAGTGTCATGGGTCAAATTTTGGACTCAACTTAGGTCATGGCATATTTATTAATAAAAGAATAAAGAATCAAAACTTTAATGCAAGTCATGATTTATTAAAAGAATAAAGAATTAGTGCATTGAGGCCTAAATCTAGGACTTTATTTAAAACCTATATTAAGAATAAAAAATTAGAAATCATCATCGCTTAAAGGCTCGATCATGGCTTGATTGAATCTATGATTAGAATTCATTCAATTTTCATGTTTCGGTCTTGGCTTGAGCTAAACTTATTAGATAGATCACCTGTAAAACACTTCAAACATAATGTAAATTGATCCACAAGCTCATTCATATCCCTATCAATCATCCATTCATGCAAGGAATTACCATGAAAATACATTCATATACTTTCAAAACATCATCCATCTAAAGATCATTCAAATCAAGTTTCAGTAGAACCTAAATAAAGTTTTACAACCATAAACAAACATAAATTTCTCCTTAGGACAACACTCGTCCTTCTCAAACATTCAATCAACAAAATTCACAAAGTCTTTAAAAATAAACGTCAAACATCAAACATTCTTCCTAACAACTCCCACAATAAAAAGAAAGGTAAGATAAATTATCCTAGGAGTCTTTCTTTTTCGATTCTTGGGTTGTTCCCTTAGGTTGGCTTCAGTATTAGCTAGTAAAGATCCCTAGGGTCTTTCTGAGAGGAGAATTGAAATCTAGCCCAACCGTATCTCCAAATTGCGAATAGCAGCATAATGATTTCTTAATGCAGTGTCAATGCTTTGCAGCTTTGCCTCAAAGGCCTGAATGAACCGAGGAAAAGTTCCTCCAAACACATTAATTTTGGATTTGACATAGATGATGCTTGAACTTGTTTTTGAAAATTTTGTGGAGGAAAATTGGGATTTTGAAAATTGTTATTGTTACTCCACTTGGAATTTGGGTGGTTCCTCCAACCAGAATTGTAAGTATTACTAAAAGGATCATTTTTAAGACCATTAAAATTCAAAACAAACTCAACACTTTTAGAAGTCATACCCTTAGAATTTTGTCCAAAACTATTGTCAATCATATTCACTTGGCCACTACCAATGGTCATGTTGTCTACCTTCCTGGGCAAGGTTTCTATCTTAGTGGTTAGATTGGTTGCCATATCAAGCTGAAAAACTCCTCCACTCTTCTCTTTCTTAGTTCTCATAAAAGACCATTGATAATGATTATTGGCCATGTCCTCAAACAAGTTCAAACATTCTTTAGGGGATTTATTATTCAAGCTCCCTCCTACTACTGCATATATTAGCTATCTAGTAACATAATTCAGCCCATTGTAAAAGGTCTAGACCTAGGTCCACTCGGGAAGTCTATAGTGTGGGCATCGTCTTAGCAACTCCTTCCACCTCTCAAAGGATTTATACAAAGTCTTAGAGTCTAGTTGGTGAAAGGAAGCTACATTTGCTCTAAGATTAACTGTCTTGGATAGGGAAAGTATTTCCTTATAAATTGCTCAGCCATCTATTCCCAAGATGTTATGGAGTTCTTAGGCAATCCATTGAGCCATTTCTTTGGATTACCTGTCAGGGAAAAGGGAAATAACTTGAGTCTAATGGCATCATCTAAAGCAACATTAATCTTAAACATATCATAGACCTCTATAAATTGTTGCAGATGGATATTTGGATTTTCATCTTGAAGTCCATCAAATTGAACATATTGTTGCACAATTTGGATGACATTTGGTTTGATTTCAAAATTATTAGTAACAATTCTAACCTTAACTATATTGGTGTTGGCTCCAAGGTTAGCCTGCAGAATACTAGCATAGTTCTAGGCTGGTTGATTCTTATAGGGTTAACTTTCTCCTGAACTTCCCCTCTACTATTTTCATGGTCCGTTCTAGTAGCCATAATCTCCATAATTAGTCATCGTCCCTCTTTGGTTAACCTTGTGCTAATATGTCCAATCCTTTGTGACTTTAGAGTAAAGGGAAATAAATTGTGAGATTGACTCCTACTCATGATCCTACATTTTTATTTTAAAAGAATTAGTCTACAATAGAACTATGTTAGAACAGAAAAATAACAACTAAAACAACTAAAACAATATACTATACAAAAAGAATAAAAGAATAAACAAATAAATGGATTAAAGAATAGAAGAATTCATAGAAAAATAAACAAAACTATATTGAAAAATTAAAACAAAACTAAACAAGAATATTTACAAATAGAAGAAAAGCTATATAAAGAAGTGAAACAAAAACAGAATAGAAATATATACATTATGTACATATATATATTTATATATATACAAAGAAAAGAAAATGAAAGAGGGTTAGCATTATTTATAGAAACAAAAAGAAACAAATATTTACAAACATAAAAGAAAAACAATAAATAGAGGTATATTTATAGAAAAGCTATAAAAAAAGAATATTCACAAAAAATAAAAACAATACAAAAGCAAAATGAAAATTATTCACACTAGTTACAAAGTTAGTGACTAGTCTAATAGATGAAAAATTTTTAGGAAGTGTCTTATTGAGCTTTATTTTTATGAGTCCAACATCGCTACAAAAACTTGGTTAGTTCATTGGGTTAAAACCATTTTAAAGAACATGAACTTGAAGTTTTCAAAAATATATAAAACTAATAAGTTATGTTTAACTTCGGAAGCAACTAACAACATCAGGTAGGTGCGCCTATTGAAGTAGTATAGAAAATATTAATTGTATTACAAGGGATCATTGTTATCTATCTTACTTATATTTCATCTATTATCTAGCCAAATATAATTTAGAAGATCATAATAAAAACAGAAGTTATACTAAAGTTAATGATTATGCATAGGTTTTTAGGGCAAAACGTAAGATAAGCTTTGATGTGTGCCAATCTCATGATCCGATAAGATGATACGCTCTGATACCAAGATGTTGTGTGCCAAGAATGTTTTATGATAAATCAGGTTATTTTAGTGTTGGAGATTTAAATGCAAGGAAAACTAAATGATATGAATGGCGTTATAAATGGATGTTACACACCAAGAAATAACTTGAACTACACTCTCTCACTCTTGATATAACTCACAAGAGAGGTCGAGTAATTGTTTGCCATAATCTAAGTAGACTGATAAGAACTCAAGGATTTGCTCTCAAATTGAAAACAAATACTAAGAAGGTGTTTTTGTCAAAAGTCTTGTTAGGGTTTACATATGAAAAGAAGGTATTTATATAACCCTTCAAAAATAGCAAACTTGTAAATAACATAAAATAAATATAAGAAATTAGTGCAGTACGAATCGATATCACACACCACGTCACGAGTGTTATCGCCTTTCATGCTTTCTATCATGGCTGTATCATAAGCCGTGATCTCCTCTGGACAATCGTCTAATGTTATTGATAGGCTCCATCATAGGCGTATCATAAGTCGTGATCTTCTCAGGTCTAACATTCATCATATCCTCGACATCAATAGGGTTATTGATGTTTCACTTTGGGTTACGGGCACTCTGAGGCTCGTTGTCTCTATGGTACCCATTTTCACACATAATTGTCGGAATCATACCGTAGTTGACAAGGTATCTCGTTTGCTTTATGTTTTTCTTCTAATTGTTACAAATTGACCTATGCTCCTTTATGCCATACATCCCATAGCCATATATGAAGTTTTACTCATCTTCATGATTCCAAATCCTCATCTTGCTTAATCTTTTGATGTGAGCTTGATAATCAATGAAGCGATTCTCTCTTTGTTGCATGGATTTGGCAAGGATCCTTTAAGTTGTTCCTTGGCTTCCTCTAATGCAAGCTTGGACAATAAATGTCAGAATCTGATTCCTATCAAGCTTGAAAATGCAAGGAAAAGCCTTAAGGTTTGCTTCAATAAGTCCTTATCATGTGATTCTCTCAACAAATCATAGAGTTGTTATTGGTATATTTGCACCATTAGACTCATGAATGTAAATTAAAGCATCTCTCAAGGTCAATAATTTTAGACCTAGACTAGACCACTGGAATCTCTTTACACGTTATCAGTAGTCTAGATCCGCATAAAGTTTAAAAATCCTTTGTTTTAAAACAAATCTAATGAATTTAAAAAAAACAAGTGACAGAAAGTTTTACAATTCCTCTCTTAAGGTGATTATGAGAAACTCCATTAGTAGCCTAGATCTATTTAAAATAATGACCTCTCAATCTATTCAGTTGAAATCATATATGAATCTAAAAGATGCACCACACATTTAGACCCACGAAGTCTTAACTACTAATTATAAGTGCCTAGTGATAGTCGTTAAAACATTTTGAAATCACATGACCCAAGTCTTAGATTCATAAACCCTAAGTTAAATATTTATTTCTCCATAGGTACAGACATTAAGCAAAGATTCTTGAAGAAATAAAATGGAATTTAAGATGAATTTACAAATAAAGCATAGATCCTTGCAGAAAACAAGCGTCGGGGTTATGAATTTTACCTAGAAAACTACGAGACTTTCACAACACAAAGAAACAATTATATTACCAAAGAATTCTCTCTCTACACTACATTAGGAATTTGTTTACAAAAAAATATGGATCTTCCTATCACATGCTTGTGTACGTTTATTTAAAATCTAGGGCCACAAAAATCATGACGATACTATTTGTTGACGTGGCAGATTTATTATAACAAAATCGTTATTTATTTCACACATGCGCATCTAAATTGCCAGCTTAGAAGATGATTTTTTGGGATAGTTGAGCGCTCAAATGTTGCTTGAAAGTTAGAGCTTGACTTAAGCTGTGGTATTTTGTTAAAAAGCTCATGTGTTTGTCTAGATTCAACTGAGTAGTAAATTGAGATCATCGAAGGGCTTGAAGGTAGCACTCGATCTAAGCTGTGCTTTTCCTCATAAAAGTATGACTTTTGTCTAGCTTCAGTCGTGGGGTAGATCTAGGGCTTGACATTGTGGCATGACATAAGCTCTCTTGTAAAGTCCAAGGCTTGATCACCTCAAAACAAATGTTGAGGGCTCAAAATAGGATGCAACTAGATTTTGTTTTGCACAATTGTTGTTGTTTTGCTCCAATCTAGTTTAAATCACTTTGTTTTTGCTTCTTTTGATTCTAGGAGCTGAAAAACAACATCTAAACAATAAAAACACCAGATTCATAAGAATTTATCCATAAAATATATCAAATTAAGCTTAAATTCCTATTAATAGAATATAGTAAAATGGACTTATTAACAGGACTTGACCTATTCATTTGAAATGGTTCTGTTCTACCCTTCAAGTTTAGGTTCATAGGGCTCATCTCTCACTACCCTATATACGGTTATAGTTAGTAGTTTGTTCTTGCTATCATTAACATACATATCCCTAGGGAGACTTCAATGCATATATATCTTATGATCTCTTAGGAGGCACCATCATTTCTTTTGTCATCATGTCAGAAGTGTCAACCCTCATTATCCTAGCCATGGTAGCCCTCTTTATGTGTTTCTTGAGTATTTATGGATTCTCTTCTACTATTCTTAAAGAGGACAAGAAAAGATCATAATCACTCGAATCCTTTGACATAGTGATTCCCAAGGATTTGTGAAGAGAGTTTAAAGTAAAGAAAATTTGGAAGAATTGATTAATTCTTTACAAAGGAAATGAAAAAAATGATAGCGAAGAACAAAAGAAGAATGCAATAAAACACTACGAAGAAAGGTAAATGATCATAGCACTAAGGGGGTACATATAGATACTCAATCTCGAAACTGTATTAGTTGTTATAGGGAAGTGTGGTCGATATCAAGCTCCAACCCTTGGATCCCCTCAAAAGACATCCGACACATGAAAAGATGCATGTCACATGTAGGTAAATGTGCCTAGTGAGAGGTCGAAACCTATCTCTTTTATTACTTCACATGTAATGAAATTTATACGATTGAATCTTCCCAAAGAAGCCACCTTTACCTTAGATCACTAACTACTTAATATGATGATCACACTCTATGTGTTGACATTCTAGAGCTCGCTATTACACAATAACTCAATATAACATCAAATATCTTGGGATATGGTGATAAGGGAGGTGTGTAAAACCTTACATAGTTCGGCTACTCACTACCTCGGATGTACTCTTCACTTGCTAGTTTGGGCTAGTATTATCGCTCCACCAAGTCTATTTTATCCCATCCATTAGAAGTTATCTAGCTTAGCTAACTTGCTTGCTTGGCAACTCCATTTTAAGAAAAGTTTTCATAGATCAAATGATAGTTTAGATCATAATCATGTATCTAAAGCTTGCCACATGATGTAAGCCCTTGAATTTTTCAATAACGGTTTCGGAATATCGAATCGAAACCCTAGAGTATGACCCAAGTTGAAATTTAACCTTAATCAATTTCGATCACGGGATTTCATAAGAGATTTTTCAAAAACAAAAATAGAAAGCCCAATGATCGTTCGATCTGAAAACCTAAATATAAAAAGATCTACCTATCCGATCCCGGATACAAACCCCTCAATTTCTAGGGTAAAACCCTAACCCTAGTCAAACCCAAGTTTCAAAAGTCAACAAAGACCAAGACAATCAAGCAATTTCAACTCCGGCAATCCTGCGTTCTCAAACCTTAGAAAACGAAATTAAGTTAATGGCTTAAAATAGTTCGTAATAATATAGGGTAACAAAAAAATCAAATTCGCGAGTTTCGAGTGTCCTTCGGACTGAACGAGATCAGTTCTCGAAAAACGTTATCCCAGAGCTCAGAAAATAAAAATATTCCAATAACACCAAAAGACTCGTAATTAAACAAGGATTTCAAAAATACAGTTTTAGAATTTTTCGCTAACTAAAAATAACAGATATAGCTCGATTACGCGTATTTTTATTACTGCCAATATTTTATATGTCTAGTCTACTATTCATAGTACCATTCTTACTATTCATTACTATTTCACTATCTCTACTTTTTCTTATACCTATTTCTTACTACCTACATACCTATTTTCTTACTTTTTACATTTCCAATACAACTTTATTCACATCAAACCTTACACATTATTTCTTTTCTTTACAAAAAATCACAAAACAAATAAAAATCCTCTCTCTCTCCTTACTACATGCGCTGGCCCCCTCTCTTTCTTCTCTAAATTATTTTTCTTTTTCAATTATTTTATTACATAAAAAATTCACTCCAAAAATTCTATAAATACCCCTTTCTTTCCTTCATTCTTTCACACATTCATTTTATACAACAAAACTCCACCAAAATACTCTCTCAAAACCTCTCTCCAACAAATCTCTCTCAAAACACTCTCTACCAATTTCTATTCTTCAAGAAAAGCAACAAAAACTACCCATTCATCTCTTTTCAAACCTTCCATTAAACCTTAGGTAAAAATCCTACCTACATTCTCTATCATATTCATACAACTTAGCATGAGCTTAGTGTATGTTTCTTAGACTCATATGAGTTAAAGAAGCAACAATATGTTCATGTTCCTATTTTACATTATGTTGTTATATTGTTATTATTGTTATTATTATTTTTACTCTAATTTAACTTATATAATATTATGTATACTAAGTATATATATTTATTTAGAGCATATAAGCTCATTTGTTATTTATTTACTTTCATATTTTGCAATTTATTTATTTACTTGTTTTATGCAATTTACTAAGACTAGTCTTTCTAGTCTTAGACTTGTCCATATCAAGTCAAAACAACTTTTTTTTTTCTTTTCTTTTAGGACTAGTCCATTCTTAGTCCCGGGATGCCTTGATGAAGCTAAGGCTCCCAATACATGATAGGGATACCTTGATGAAGCTAAGGTTCTCAATGCTTAACAATTTTATTATGTTTATTTACTTACAAGTATTTCTTTCTATCTTATTATGTATTATCTTTACTTTTACATAGCTACATAATCATATTCATGCATGATTATAATATTGTTGTCTTAAGTAAAAATAAAAATAGGTTCTTTCTTAAATAAAGAAAAGTAAACTAGATTTTTTAACAAAAGGAATTTTTAACAAAAAGATCTAAGTTATCTTTTTAATAAACTCTTTTCAAAAGATAAGCTAATCATAAATTCTAAAAGAAGTAGTAATATAGATTTCTTGAAAATAATAAAAGGAATTCTTTTCTTTTATAAACCAAACTAAATACTCCATAAAGGAAGAATTTTTAGCAATAAAGGATTTTAACTCAACCATATCTTTTATAAGACTTAAATATGTTCATTATAGACTTTGAAAATCACATACTAAGAAAGCTTTTTCAAAACTTAATTTTTTACATGTTGTTCTTCTCTTTTCAAAAATCAAAATGAAATTTTTGTTAAGTTCTAAGGTTAACAATTCTTTATTAAGAAATCTTTTCTTATAAACTTGCCGAAAAGAATTATTCTATCACTTGACGAATATTAAGAATAAAACAAGTTTTTCAAACCAAGGTAAAATCAACTCACTATTTGGAAAACCAACTTAGAAAAATAAAATTTGACAAGTAAGTAAAGTTTAAGGGTAAACTTATTTTTTTTTTTTTAAAGAGAGAAAAGATATAAAAGGAAAACATACATTTAAAACAACTTCAAATATTTGAAACTTAAAGAATATTTTGAAAAGCTATTTTCAACCACTAGAGATAAAGTTAGTAGATAACTTAAAGAACCAAATTTTTTAAAATGAATTTACTTTTGAAAAGTGAGAAAATAAAATAGGAAAACATTTACTCATAACAACTCAAATATATTTTAGTTTTCCTTCTAACAATTCAAAAAGAAGAAATTTTCAAAAGTTTTATCTTGTAAGAACCCTTAAAGACAAATTGTTTATGAGATATCAATATTGAGATAACACTACAAAAATCATGTATACAATAAGTGCCTATATATGATCAAAGGATTTTTCAACTACATATATATAATACATATATTTTGCTTATGATTTTTGAGTAAAGTGAAGTTTGGAAAAAAATCATATTTTGTGAACTATAAATTCGTAACTATTCTGTACCATAGTATTTTCCATCCTAAATGGCTTTTTATGACAAAAATAACTTTAGAAAATAGATCTTTTCGAGTAGGTAGAAAACGGTATATTATTTGCGTAATTCCGAGTTAAAATGACCAAGTTATGACCATTTTAAGTTGGAATTACCTTCTATACGAATTTTAACGATCTTATGACATAAGTTTGATAAGTACCATAGAATCAACAAGAAATACTCATTATGGGTATTCTTCTTGATTAGGTGAACCCGAGGAGGAGTATTCATACCCAGAGGATTATTTTGATTAGTGGATTTATCGATTGACTCATCCATAAAAAAGATAGATCCTCATGGCCAAGTGAGTTTATTTCCTACCTTTTATGTACTTGGTTGTGCTTGTAGCTAGAGGCACTAGAAGTAGGAAAGTATGAAAATGAATTATGTATGATAATATTGGTTGAAAGAATGATAAGCATACCAAGGCATGAATCATTGTTAATTAATTTATGTTTTACTATTATTCTGTTGGAGTGTGTGCAAAATTTTGTGATCACTTTTAAATTACTCTAATCATATACTATGAATTATATTAATTGATTCATGAATATCACGTAGTTAATCTCATTGCATGAGCTGTTATTCTCGATGGGACAAGAGTATAGTAGCTGGGTGTGCAGTAGCCAGAAATCTGCAAGATAGGCGATTAGGAGCATGAAAGAACTATGTTATGATGGGAGAGTAGGAGCCTAAAACAAACTACATGAGTTGGATTTAAAGATGGGTTTTAAAGAGCCTGGAACACCTAACCCTGAATAAAGAGGTAAATCCATTCAAACATATGATTTTCGGTAGATCATATGTATTGCTTGACCACTTGCTTGATGCATTCATATGCTTGTTTAATAACTTGCTTGAAATTATTTATACAACGTTGATTCAGGAATATTCTCACTAAGCTAGTTATGCTTATACTCCGATAGACCTTTGTTGTAACAGGACTATATCTTTTATGCTCGAAGATTTCATATACTCTGTGGGATGAGTGTCTTAGAAAAGCTTCTGGAAAATCTTTTGAAGATCTTAGGTTAATTATCCTTCAATGTCTTATGGTGTTAGTATTATTTGTTGTGAGAAAGATTAAGTTGATATTATGATTGTTTGGAGAATTATAGGGGAAAAACCCTAAGATGATGTACGAATTTTATTTTATTAATGATAAATTGGATGATTATTTAGATTCTTGTATGTTGTATATACTATCTCGAACATACATCCCACCGGGGTCTCCTATTGTTGTGATAGACGCCTTACATATGTGTTGAAAACTTTCGCATGACTTCGGGAAGTCATTCTTAAGTTTTAATACCGTATTTGGTGGACTGCCACGTTTAGGATACCCTTTGGGGCGTGACACATGAAGCTTAACTTGGTTCCTAGTCCAAAATAGCTCGGTTGTGTCCCTAGCAATCCTATTTTATGTGTTTACTCTCATAGTTGACCTAGTCACCAATTTGTTAGGCTAACCTCACACTAAACAAGAAATCAGTTAACATATTCAGCTCACTTCTGAAGGACCACTGCCACAATAAGAAGATATGTTTTCCTTCACCAATTTATTAGGCTAGCCTCACACTAAGCAAGAAATTAGTGAACATACTCAACTCACTTTCGAAGGATAACTGCCACAATAGGAAGATATGTTTTCCTAATATATCAGGGTGTACTTTCCTAATATATCGAGATTCACCTTTTGCTATGATGATCCACTTGCCCAATTTGCCACAACCCCCTCTTATATAAATAGGCCATTGGAGTCTATGCTAAATCATTGACACTCTCACAGCCTCTCTTGCCATTACTATACTAAAATCATCTCACACATTATTGCTAAATTATGTATATTGAAAAATAAATCAGCTCCAAGGATTTTTTTTTTTTTTTTTTTTTCATCCTCAAAATTGCTTTCCTATTTCTCCATAATAAATTATAGAGAGTTCTATGAAAATAATGATGAATTGTCATGTCTTACAACAAATTGTTTATTATTTATTTATTTCCAATCACTTTCTCTTCTTTCATTCTTTTATTCCAACTTCTATTAAGCTTTATGTTTTAAAATCAGGGATCAAATGTTAAGAGGCATAAAAAATTTTCTATCTTTGTGTTGAGATTATTAGTTCGTAAATGAATTTTGGCTAATGATTTTTTTCTTTCATTGTTGTTATCAATACTTAAAGTGCAAACAATTATCCAAATGTTTCTCTATATACAATTTATGTGAAATCAAATAGTTCATCAGAACTTCAAATAATGGACTTCTTAATTGTATTTTCATCCACATAGTTCTTTTCGTAAATTATTTATTTTATTTTGTAAGGCTAGTTTGTTTCAACCATACTCCTAGAGAGTATTTGAAAAAAGTATTTGAATAATTGTTGTACTAGTTAATCTTCAATCCCATCCCAAAAATTATTTAAAAAGAAAAAGAAAAAGCATCATAATCCATGTATTATTCTTGAATTTCATGATTTCAACCACTCTTCACATTTTTTAACTAGATGTGCTTTTCATTATTCTATTGATACTCAAACCACAATGTCATCCCCTGATTTGGTCAAGGCATATTCAATTTCAGTACATATAACACTAGTACGTTATGCACAAATGCAATCCTAAAAGGCCAGTTTATCGTGATCATTTGCTAATCAATTTTAGTTTATGAAAATCATTTATATTATTTTAAAAAACCTTTGTAATTGCAATGAAAAAGTAAATTATACAACATAATTGTTAAAAACTCTCCTATGAGTAAGCTAACATAAATTATCTAATAACAACTATCTCAAAAGTCTCAAATATCTCCACAAAAAACCATAGGAGATATCGATAGCAAAAAAGATCTGAAAAGTACTAGAAAATTGGATACAAGTCATGGGTTAGCAAAGAGGCCCATAAGATGAGTTAAGTATGAAATAACAACTGAAAGTCTTGATAAATGTCAGATAAAGATTGCGACCATAATCATTAAGCTCTTTGAGCAACTACTCTCCTCAAAGTTAGTCCCGTAACCTAAATCATCATAATTGTCACTATCAAATCTATCCATACCTAAAAAACAACAAAATCAAGTCAAAGCCTAGTACACAGTAACACAAGCACACATGAGATGTAACACGTACTTAATCTATATACAATAACGCAACCAATAGGTAATAATTCCTAATTAAAGGTGAAACATCCATCAAAGGAGCATTTGCACTCCAATCAACAAATTCCATGGAATCTAGGGATATTGAGTACTGCTCAGGGGGTTGATTAACGTAGGCTGAATACTTTAATATTCTAGAGAAATTTCTACATAATATCTTCGTTTAAGGTTTATAATCGTTATGCATCTCTACAAATCTCAATCTATAATGTGATGTAGCTTAATTGGTAGTCCTAGTTATGAGCTGACTATATCACTTCGTACTAAGTTAAAGTAAACGTTATTCCAATACCATTCCTCCTATCAACTACCTACTAAACCACCAGGGATGGCATAAGCACCTAACTACTGTGCTAGAGTCGCCTAGCAAGATTGTCGCTTGTTGACCTAGATTAAACAACATACGCATAAACAAGACAAATAATTGGTAGATCATTTGTAAGTTTTAGTTCGTTTAAGAATGTTTATCCTAGGCAAGCAACCACACATGTTACTGCATACCTAGTATCGTGTCGGTAGTCAGTAATAAATCACACAATAGCAAATAAGTCAATCAAATATCGATTCAAGAAACATTAATTTGTATAAGTATTGAGTATACAGACCAATGACGAAAGTCATGTTAATTAGTCAATTGATGTAAGGTCTTATATCATACAAGGCCTTAATTAGTATTTTGAATTGAATCCATTTAGGATATTGGGCATAAGGGATTTACACTTTGCCCATAGAAATAAGAGTTTGAATTATTTTTTTTTTTAATATAAATGTTTTGGTCCTTTAGGAACCCTAGTTTAGACCCAATAAGCATAATCACTAAATATTATACTTTTTAGAGAAATAGGCTTTAGGGACATAGTAATTAAGCTTAAAAATGAATTTAAGTCATAAGTTAGGTGGAACTAGGCTTTGATTTATAAAATTAGGCCCAATTGTAATATTAATTGTTGGACCTAAGAATTTAGTTCAAGCCCAATTAAATTGAATTTAGACCTTAATTAGGCTATTGGACGTTCTAATTTCCTATTTAGACCCATTAAGGTTTGTTAGGGCTTTTAGGCTCTTGGAAATAAAGCAATAGGTAATTTGATACTAGAAATTGAAAATGGACTTCAATATTTTAGAATTAGGCATAATTGAAATAGATAAAAGGGTTTGAGCCCATATGTTGGAATTTAGTCCATAAAGCATAAATTTAGGTAAAGGCTTTATTTGAAGTGTTTAGGTTCTAATTAGCTAAGGAAAGCCTAATAAGATTTAAAATGGGCCTATTTGGTGTGAATAGGCATAATTAGCCAGTAATCATGTATCTGGCCTAAGGTTGTTATCTAAGTAAATTTTAGTTAATTAAGGCCATTTGAAGTCAATTTGTC
This sequence comes from Combretum micranthum, assembly GCA_024138025.1. Classification (NCBI taxonomy): domain Eukaryota; kingdom Viridiplantae; phylum Streptophyta; class Magnoliopsida; order Myrtales; family Combretaceae; genus Combretum; species Combretum micranthum. The sequence goes on along the minus strand of JAMXBD010001177.1, from coordinate 175,793 downwards.
AAATTGGACCCTATATTTTTATCTAAGCCCAAAATGAATTATTTTAGTCCATCTTAATAATATTGGCCAAGTTGGACCTAAATTTACTTTCTAAGTTCATATAAGGTCATATATGTCAAGTTGAACCTATTTTTATTAATTAGGGCCATTTGAGTTATTTTTACCCTAGTCCTAACATTATTTACTAAATCAATTTTGAATTCCTTCATGCTCAAAATATTTATAAAAGCCCATTTTAATGTCAAACACCTATTTTAAGCCCAAATTAGCTAATGGGTTTAATTCATTGATTTTAAAGCCCAAAGTTATAATTTAGCCCAAAAGCTTATATTTATCCAAATCCTAATTAACGATTAATTTAATTAATTCAAATTGTAATTGATTTTATTATATTTAAATTTTTATTATTTCAAATACTATTAAGGCCGGTTCAAATTGAAATATATTAAATTGGGCTGATTTATACTTAATCATATTACAAAACCGGGCAAAAACAGAGCAAACAATGTACATTCGATCGATCAAGGCCAGTTCAGATTGGTTCATTGGTTTATCATTCTGGTTCACCTTACAAAATTAAAGTTAACATCCTAAAGTATTGTGCTGACATTCTTTTGGGTCAAAATCGGCCCAAAATGTGATTGGTTTGGTCGTTTGAAAAGATCCAAATCATGGGCAAAGCATTTTCCATACGATTTTCTTTTTATTTTTTTAAATAGTAAATGACTCTAAAAAATCATTAAATTATCCATTTTATATCTAGACATATTAAACTACCATTCCTATGTATTTCACTCAAATATAAATTCATTTGATATTTCATTTAGTTTCCAAAAACAACACACATATTTGATTTTTAAAAATAGTAAACTAAGTTCAAAAGTCATCATATTTTCCAATTTTCATCTAAAAATAACAAACTATTATTTCCATGAATTTCATTTTAAAATAAATTCTTTTGATATTTTAATTAATTCTACAAAGCATATATATACATATATATTCTATCCAGCATAATTTATATACATTTATTCCGATTTTTCTTAACTTAAATTATAAAAAAACATGTAATATATTCACATATATAGAATATCCTCAAGTTTAACCACACATTCATGCAATAATTTCATTAAAAGCAACGCAATAAATACTAACATGTACTAGGAGTGCAAATGAGCTAGGGCTTTTGCCAACTTAGGCTCAGCTCATTTGATAACTTAATCGACTTGAGCTAAGCCAGGCTCTTAATGATCCTTAAATATATAGGCTTGAGTCCTAGCCCATTAAGGATTTTCAAGCCCGAGCTCAGCTTGTTTACATATAATTATATTCATAATGTTAAATTAATGTATATAATTGTATAAAATATTATATTAATATATTATATATATTATTTTTATTAATTTATATATATAATCAAATTTAGGCTTAGTTCGTTTAGCTAAATAAGATAAGCCAAGCCAACCCTGAAATGAGTCAAACTCTAATAGCTCACAAGTTTGTAGCTCTAATATGTACTTATTTAATTATGGTTGATTTTATATATTAATTTACTTAATTACACCATATTAATTTCATATTTTTAGTAACATATTATACTGATTTTTATCTCATTTTCAACATCACAAATAATTTAGCTTGATCACTTCTGTTAACTAATTAATAAAAGCAACCTTCTCTACTCCACTTGCTTAAACCTTTAATCCTAGCTTTAAATTTCACTTTCCACCTATGAAATTATTGAAAAGAGATTAGATGTTTGATATAGAAAGAAGTGTTTGAATGATGCAAAAACAAGGTAATACTTTACCTATCAAATAATTGTAACAGAGGAGTTTTTGGTGGGGTTTGTGAGCTAGGTTTTTGGGATATTTTTGTTAAATTTTTCAACATGTTGTGGAGGGTGGTGTGGAGTGTTTTGAGAATATTTAGGGCAACATTTTTTTTGCTAAAAATAATGAGGAAAAAATAAGGGACAGTTGGTGTCATGTGGGATGTTTTTAGGGCATGACGGGGAGTCGCAATAAAGAAGTCCCTAGTGCCTATTGAGCAGTCAAATGGAGGGGAATTTGAGTGTAAAAAAAATAAAAAAAAAAAAAATCTGCTGAAATCGAGTGAATAAGATCAATTAAGTGGCATATTTCCAGAAGGGATAAGGTGTATTATGGACTAGGCTTAAGTGATGGTTGGGGCAAATAAATTTAGGCTTTAAAAATTGTAATTTGGTAATTGAAATTAGAATAGAAGGTAGCTAAAAATTCTTTAATAATTTAATTTACACAAATGAATTGTTTGATTAGGTAATTGGCTAAATTTGACGAATTGAGAAATTGAATATTGATTATCTTTAGATAATTGACTAAACTGAAAAATTTGGCAAGCTGGATAATTAAATTTGAATATATTTAGCTAGATTTGATAATTGGATTTAATTAAGCAATTTGGTAATTTGGATAAGGATTTTGGTATGGTTGAATGTCTTGTTTCAATTAAAATCATTTCCTAATTCAATTATGTTAAATTACTTAACAATGCTCTATAGTTTATCCAATTTCATCTAACAGAAAATTTCTAAATACAATTATTGATCTAAGTTTAAATTTAGATTCAAAATTACCTTCATTTTTATAGTACATGGTTAACACTTTCCTAAATTAGCTTGGTAAAATTTGGGATAATTCACATAAGTAAAAGTAGTTAGTAATAGTTTTTATTGTCATGAGTTTGATTTATCTACATTTTATGATTCCTTGGAAGACTAGTGAAAACTATAATGATTAATTAAAATTTAATAATCTAATTTTTTATTCCAAATTAAAAAAAAATTTTTTATTCAACTCTACGATGAAATATATTGCAATTTTAAAAGTCACATAAGTGTTACATGAAATAGTAGTTGCAAAAGTTTTCAAAAAGAAACATTGTTTTTTTATGGATGAAGGATAAGCCGATTGGATTTGAGTGATTATAGGACTTTTGTTTTTTTGTTTTATTTTTATTTTTTTTAAAGAATAAGAGTAAAAAGAAAGTCACCAAGTTTCAGGAGGTTATATGAACATTTTGATTACCATACCGTGAATGCATGGCCGTTTAGAGGAAGTTGATTTGACCTTCCTCTTCATTATTTTCTATTCAACATAGAAATAAACTATGCATTATTATATTCTTATGTTTTTAAGTCTTTATTTCCTTTATTTGCCACTTTAGGCTAATGTTATTGATAGTAACTCACATAGTACTAAATGGAGTGCCTTATAAACTATAATAATCATTAGACAATCAAAACTCTGTATCAAATTATTGAGAAAATAATTTAAAAAAACTCCTTATGCAAGGGAATCTTTTCTTCATCGGCACTATACCCTTTTCTATATGAAGTCATTTGCGCCTATTAGTGTTAGCTTTTCAAATTAAAGTAACTTTACTGATGTCCTCTTTCGTATTAGAAAGGCTTTAGTATACACTATGAATCATATAACTTTTAATTGGAATAATAGATATTTATTTATTTCAAATTCTCAGTTACATAGTAGGAATTTTAATTTTAACAGATAACTTACAACACTTTTCTAAATCATAAAACCATATCTCAAATTTTATTTATCTACATTATCAAGTTAAAGACACAATTGGTGTTTTTAGTCTCTATTGTTTCATTATTTGCTGTATATCAATCAAACAAATCCATATGATATGTTGCAACCTCCATTTCCTAATAATTTTTCATCCTTATCAACTTCCATGTTAACATGATGATTTCTTTCTCTCTCATCAACTTCCTATTAACCTTCTTCACAAGTGGTGTTTTTGTTTTATGGTTAATCTAAATTTAATTTAAGTTACTGAATTTTGTATGAAAATTCAATATAATACCTAACATTAAAGTAAATGTCTCTCTGAGTTAGATTCAATCTAGGATTTGACCCAAACCACCCACGGGGATCCATCATTGGACTTGCCACATCGGGACAGTTCCAAACTGCCTTGAGGACCTATTGGGTTAGTAAGTCCTATCCAGGTTCGCCCCATGGACCCATCCGAACTAGAAGGTCTAAACCGATCCTCTCGAAAATTTGGGGAAAAAAAAAAACCTAACTACCACTAGTAGGAATATGGGCACGAGATGTGATTTTTTTAAAGGGAAGTTCCTCTCTGGAAGAAATTAAAAAAAGAAAAAAGAAAAAATAAAAACCCAACTACCACTGGTAAAAATATGGGCATGGGATGCGATTTTTTGAGGGGAAGTTCATTTTTCATCCAATGAGGCGTTTTGCCTTATTGTCTTAGTCAGTGATGAAATTCACCTCATGTGCTGATAGAGATGAGGCAAGTTTCACCTCATTTGTCACTCTATATAAACCTCCTCAGACACAACACACACACTTTCTCTCTCACACACACATACACAGGCACCTTGCGGATCGCTCCCCCTCTGCCTCCTTGCCGCACACATCCTCTCTCTCTCTCACATATACTGCATACTCTCTCTCTCTCTCTCTCACACACACACACACACACACACTCTCTCTCTCTCTCTCTCTCTCTCTCACTCACGCACGCACGCACACGCACACACACACACAGAGCACTTGTTTCACACGCACATTCACACACTTTACAATATTTTTTCTTACTCACTTTATTAGGTCAATTTTTTCCTCCATTAGTTTTAGTTTTTTATGCAAATAAATTTTACTGGTATTATATATAAAGATATGTTTTTAAAATAAAATTAATTTTTAAATGTATTTTTATTTTGTATGAAAACCTAATAAATTGTTTAGCTCAAATCGAGTATTTGGATTACTGCAATTACCAAAGGGTTAGTTTAATTTTTATGATAGTTTAAATACAATTATTTACAATGCCAGTATTTATATATTTATTAATTAATATATATTTAATTTATAGTTATGTATTTCTTGTTAGTATTTGAAAAAATTATATATATTTAGGATTTAACAATTATCTATTATTATTTAATATGTGTTTATTGTGTTTAACAGCATGACACGTAGATAGCTTAATAATATGTTAATTTAAAAAATAATGTTCCAATATTTGATGCTTGGATAGTTTATGTAGAAATATTTTATATGAGTAGGATGTGATAATTGAATAAACGCCAATTTAGGATGTTGCACCAAAAGTTTAGTTCAATTTTATAATAATTTAAATACAATTATGTAAAATGCTAGTGCTTATATATTTCTTAATTAATGTATATTTAATTTATAGTTATGTATTTCTTGTTAGTATTTGGAAAAATTATATATATTTAGGATTTAGTAATTATATATTATTATTTAATACATCTTTATTGTGTTTAACTCCATGACACGTAGATAACTTAATAATATGTTAATTTAGAAAATCATGTTCCGATATTAAATACTTGGATAGTTATATGGAAATATTTGATATGAATAAGAAGTAAATTGATTAAATGCCAATTTATGATGTTTGGACGAAATTGGCTTATGATGCATGATTTGACAACTACAGAATACATAAATTGTCACGCCCTGAGGGTACCCTAGTAGAAGTAGACAAGTCTCACTTGAATATTATTATTAGATTACCTTTAGAGAATGATAGGTTTGCAAAACAACAGGATCTTTTAGTTGCTTTGATAAGAAATGATAAATACATATAAGAAATAAATTGGTAAATAATCATAGGTATCACAGAACTATTACAAACCATATAGTCTTCGCGTAGTTCACAACTGATAAAATAGCACTAGCCAATTTATTCTAGGAAAACATAACCATAAATTCCCAAGTATAACCATAGACTTCCAGCTCCTAAGCTCTTACCGGAGCCATGTTCCTAGAAGTGACTAACCAAGGTCGAAGTGTAAACCTGAAAAGACTATTGGAGTATGAGTGAAACCACGGCTCAGTGAATAACCAAACATATTATACATCACACAAGTTATTAGTAAATCATATGTAATGCAAGTACTCAATCATATGCACATATACAAGCTTGGATGATCTAAAATCCAAATAGGGAAAAAGATTTGCGCCCTCTTTTCAGGGTTGAAGAACATTTACCTTATGACCCACCTACCCAGGAGAGACTAAGTTTACATGAAAATCAACGATTTCTCGTTTTAGGGTTATCACTTTAAACATAATAGTTTTAACTGACCATTTCCTGTATCCATCCTTAGAAACTCCCTAAGTATTAATCATTTCAAAGTGATACTACGGGCAGCGTTCTTCATTACCACTTAGTTCCCATAGAACCAACGGAACAAAGAAAACCTTAGAAGAACTAACACTTTAGAAAAACCAATCGTTAACAGAGAACCGAAATATTAATACGTAATAGGCTGTCACCCATTTATATATGTAATAATGCAGTACGTGCAATGCATGACCAAATTATTTTAATAAGTCTATAGTTCTTATTCAATTTCATGGTGATCATACATTACACACAATCATCATCATATTACTTCACAACATCAAATCATTGTATTATCACTTTTGTAATGATAGATTAACAATCATACAATCAGATCACAACATATTTTCAACAAAACATTCATTTGATTATCTTTGTATTATATGTTCAACTATTTACAAGCACAAACAGTACAATATGACTGAATTACTCACTTGCTCATGGTGGTTTAATCGTAATCATCTGCCGAAAGATCTTCTAGGGTATCAAAGTCACCTATTGAGATGAATAAAGTATTCATCAATATAATATAGATTATATAGTTAAATTCCTATACGTGTCTAGTGTCCTAAACTGGATATTTATCAAGTTTTGTAGTGATTAATACTAATTTTATGTTATTCTATACCGAACTCAATATAGAAAATCATATTTATTTATTATTACTTAGTGTCGTCGTGTTTCTCCTAATTTATTTTATGTAATTATTTTGTCACTTTTAGAAATCACATTATTCAGAAATTTAACTTATATTAATTTCTATTCTTACCTATTTTATTTATCTAGAACAAATATTTGATTATTTATAATTTTTATTAACACTTAATATTTCTCTCTAATTTTTAGGATTTTAAGAATTATCAAATCTTAATAAAAAAGTTCTAAATACTTGTATTCATTTTTCTATTTAGTCACTTCTATTTTGACATGTAAATAAATAAATAAATACATAATTATAATTATTATATAATTGTTCATTCGTGAACTATAGATTGAATAAAAAGAAAAATAGGTTTGTACGCCGGCTTCTACGCCGCCGGCATTGAAACCCAAGTGCCGGTGTTCTTTTGATTTGCATAATGTTTCATATCGTTTGCACCGGCTTGAAAGCCGTCGGCTTTCCACATACGTTGGACAATACGTCGCCGGCGTAAAATCTCAGATAGCCGGTGTTAGTTCATTTTACGTGAAAATAATTTTTACGTAAATTTTGTTCCAGTGTAAGCCATCTCTACACCGCCGGCCTACCCTTGTAAGCCGCTGGCGTTGGACGTCTATACTGTCAGCTTATGGACAGTGTTAGCACTGTTCATCATCTTCCCAGATGAACCAATTCATATTTCTTAAATTTTCTACGTTAAAAACACTCCTAAACTATTCCTAAGTGTTTCTATATCTTGTATTTAGACATACAACAACTCCTAACACTTCTATAAACATATATTCTTAAATTTCGATTCTAATAAAGTATAACTAGGGTTTCGAATTTTTACCTTGGTTAAGCCGATCCAATGGAATTCGAAGCTTGTTTTTGTGTTGATTATGTTCTTACGATTATCAAAAGTCAGTTTCAATCCTTAGATTTAAAAGAAAACCACTTGAATTACATCAACTCACCTTGAACTTGTTTCAAGCATTTTTTCATACTAGTTTTTCTTCTGATTCAAACTAAAATGATTTGAGCGGTTTGATTTCTGTTTATAAGTTGTTTTGGCTATTGATTAGGGTAGTTTTAATCTGGAAATTTCGAGAGAAAGTTAAGGTGTTCACTTGTTCATCAAGAGCTCTTATCATATTATATATATATATATATATATATACAGAGGAAAGAAGAAGACGTTTACTTCAGATTTTTGGGTCTGATTGTTCCTCATTGATTGATGTTTTCTTCCTTTATTTTGTTGTGATTAATGAGGAAGTGATTTGGCAAGTTGTGATTAGCTTAAGGAGTTGATTTTGTTGACTTTACATGTATGATTTGAGCAAGAATTCGGTTTTCATATATCAAGAAGATCCATGTCATCCATGAGCAACTTGCAACCGAAAAAAATGAGACAAATTATTACATAATATTATTAGTTAGTTAATTATCTTAGTTTTAGGATAGTTTACTAAGTTATACGGGTATAATTTAGCTAACATTTGAGAGTTTTTGTACAAAAATATGTTTATAGGATTCTACAAAATACTTGGATTATCAAACAATACAACTTTAAGTTTTAAATTTATGTGATTAATTATTTGTAGAATTTTATCTCCCGCGATTAAGGTTTCCTAAGCTCATTAGGTCAATTTTTGTTTTAGGATCCAATAGCTTAAGAAAAGCCTAATTAGAACAATAGTGTGATTCAATTATTTATTTGAAGTTTATATCTTAAGTTATACATCAGTTTATGTTTTCATTGTGTATTTATATTCCTAACGGTTTATCTTTAGGTTATCATTTCCTATCTATAAGCGTAGTTGATTAACTACTTAATATCGCACTTGATATAGAAGTTAGATTATCTATTTATCTTTATTTTTTGATACCTATTATGAAATCTTATTAGTAGCTTTTAATACTATCTAGGAATCTTGAAATTAGGGTTTAAATCCAAACATAGGCTCATTACTACTCATTGTTCTAATCTCAAATCATTAATGAGTTTAAAAGCAATCATTTAATCTCTATATTTATATTTTTCTATTTAATCTATTTGTATAACAAGTTTCGGGTTTGAAATTTAGATTTCGTTTAATCATATGTCGAATTGTCCATGTCACGCCCCATAGGGTATCCTAAACGTAACAACCCACCACATACTAAATAAGACTCTCGAGTTCCCTACCCGAGCCCTTCGGGAGTCTTAAGTAGATGTAAAGCGTTCCTTTATGACAATAGAATACTTCAACAAATGGAGTTAAACAGTTTAATGTGGCATTCATTAGCCATAGATAATAAATCAAAACGCATAATTATAGTTTACAAAATCTAAGGGGCATTCCCCCGCAAAATAATAACTAATCCATTACAGTCATCCAGAGTCCTTAGTTTCCAATGGAAGTCTATACAAAAGAAATGGATTTAAACTTCTACGGGAAACTCCTATCTCCGGTACCTGCGCTGTGGCTTGCCTCGGCCTAAGCCATATAAACTCGTGCTGCAATAGATAAAAACTATGGGGGCGTAAGCTAACTAGCTTAGTGAGTAATAACTTCCATAACACAATTAAATACAATTCATTCAAACAAATAATTATTCAAGCAAGTGTATGCAGCAATCAAATGTGATCAACAAACATATGACCAACCGGAAATCATATATGGATGGACTTGCGCCCTCCATCCCGGGTTAGCAGATTAATGAATCCTGCGGTACGACACCGTTTAAGCTCACGTTCAACTAACAATATTTCGTTTTATGGATCACGATTAACCAACAAATTCGTTTTATGGATTACGATTAACCAACATATTCGTTTTATGGGTCACGAAAAACCAACCAATGCGAATGCTCCAACCCCATCGTGATATGAATGAATCCAATTTACAATTGAGGTCGAATATGCATTTGTTCAATTCTTTTAGGTGACCAACAAGTATTCACAGACATTCTTCATAAGATGCTAGCTAATCAATCAATATCTTAACACCTGGTTTCGATATTCCTTAAGTTCCATTTCACATATCAATAGTAGACAACATATATAATCTCCTATATACCCCATCATGCATATACAATTTCTTTTCATCTTTGCCTACACCGCTAGTGCCACTACATTACAATCACATTCATTAATTGAGAGTGGAAGTAAAACTCACTTGGCCATTGGACGCCGGTCTTTCTAATAGTAGTAGTCGGGAGGTAGGGTGTCGTCCTGCTCGGGATCACCTGCCAAGCAAGAATAATCCTAATGAGATTCTCATTATGTAACCAAATCAAACTATACATCTAAACTAGATGAATTCGGGTTTCTCGCTATTTGCAGAAGTTCCGACTTAAAATGGCCATAACTTGATCATTTCAACTCGGAATTTCGCAAACTTTATATCGATCTCTATATACTTCGAAAGATCTATCTATTTCTAATATTAAATTCAAGTTTTGAAAATAGTAAAGTCACGGAACAGTAGGATCAGTTCTGTTCCACAATTTTTCCAATTCCCACAATTTGTTTTGCTTTTGATAAGAAATGTTCCTAGTTGATGATTCCTGCATGAATGGTATAGGAATGAATTACTAACACGAATGCCATGACATGAACTTAATATATGCATAGTCATGATGATTTTGTGATAATAAACTCTTATGAACTCTTAAGTGTTGGAAAATCCCATAAAGGTTATTTCTAAGAAGCTATTCTTCCACTTAATGCTCCTTAGGGTTTCTTTGACTTTTAATCTTGTAATCCACTTGTTATTTATCTAAAAATAAGTCCTCAAGGTCTATAGTAGTCATGGCCTTCATTCATGCATAAAAATCCATATTTTTCGTTTGATAAACATCTTTTTAAACTAGCTACTTGTAGAAATCCGAATTTCGTAAATCTCATTTCCATGCATTTTTCTTATGGAAAAACTTGTCTAATGCATTAAAATTTGAAGCTCCATTATATATATTATCTAAGGACTTCATTTAGCTTATAAAACATCCAATTTAGACTTAAATTCTAAGTGTTCTTGTAGGCATGAACCTATGTTACGAATTTGACTACACATCCATATTTCAATATTTTCCATTCTAACTTCATTCCTTATTTTTACATTTCTATCATGCCTAAACTCTCCTAAATTTATAAAAATCATTCCTTCAATATACCTATTACACGTACCCTTCATTTTTCTTATAAAATATGAGTTCAAAAGTGGTTTTGGTGGTCTTTAAAGTAGGGTTTCCATTTCATCCGAATTTTCAACATTTCCTATGTGACAAAGTCCTTCCTTTTTCGATGTTCTTGCTTCCTATATGTAAAGATGCACTATCTAACACCTCTACACATGATCAAGACTACATTTTTATGATCATCAATGCATGGAAATAAAAATAACTCTATGATCATACATGTAAATGACAATGTGAGTGTCTAAACTTTAGATCTACTAACTACAATGCATGAATCATAAATATCATGGCATGAACATTAATATATATATAAGATCTCTACTTTACATGCATGAACAAGATGAGATCTTAACATAAACACATCTAAACACTAGATCCATGTCTTGTGATGGCTTGATATTTTTGTTCATGTGTTTTCATGTCCCTAACAAGAGCTCATTGGGATTTAAATGAGAAAACACCAAGATATAGTCTTGCCGTTACAAGATCTAGGATAAACAAGGTCTAAAATCAACATACCAAAGGAGGATCTAAGGTGGAAATGGAGAAATTTTGAGTTGAAAATGTAAGATGGAGAGGGAGGGGGGCTCACGGCAATATGAAGAGGAGAAAGAGAGAGTTTTTCTCTTTTATGAAATTTTGAACAAGAAGAAATGAAGAGAGAGAGAGAGAAAAATAGGTTTATAGCTCGGAAAATTACGAAATTGATATTTTTGGAATCCTTATAAAATTACGGTTCTAATGAACATTCCGGAATATTTTTCTGAATCCGTGGTCCGGGGCACGCTTTTCCATAATTGAGCTCGGGAAGGCTCGGAATTGAAAAATTCCCGAATTTAAAACTTTCAAAAGTTTGAAATGTACTTTAAAACAATACTACAACTTCATTTACTTAATAAAATTTCTTTCATTATTAAACTGAAGCAAAGCCGGATTTAAGATTCCTAGGCTTCTCTCACTGAACTCAACCTGAAACGGATTAGGGTTTCGCTTCCAACTCCCGGGGTTTCCTAGCTACTGAGAATACCGGGGTTTACAGTCCATTCAAGATACGAAATCTCGTTTTTGGTATCAATTAGGGTTAAAGAAGTTCTTTATTCTATTTCTAAACCCTTATCTAGCCAAATTCAATGCATTGATCTATTCTTAGGTTTTTATTGGAATCTAAGTTTATTAACTAGTTCAAACATTCTACTTTAGAGTAAGGTACTAGTGTGGAAAATCACTGGGGTTTACAAAAATGGGGTTAGAGAAGTTTTACGAGTTGCTACAAACTGTAGGAGGGTAGATAGATTGATTATATGCCCTTTGTAGAGATTGTCTTAATAGTTCATGGCAATCTATTCAGATTATTGAGTATCACCTCCTCACGAAAGGAATGGCTTGGACCTACTCGCCTTGAATTTTCCATGGTGAGGATGTAGATGAAGATAAAGTAAATTATAATGTTATCATGGATGAAGGGAGTTTTCCACCTTAATACGCATACTTTGAAAATAGAGCAGATCAAGAACTTTTAGAAGACCTTCCTGCTAACATGAGTGATCCCGAAGGGGATGTTGTTGATAGCGAAGATGAAAGTGGTGCATTTAATGGGGAGCGGTAGACTAGAATGTTTGAAAAAGCAAAGAGTCCGATGTATTTGGGCTATACAAAGTTCTCTTTATTATCAGCAAGACTTCAAATGATAAATCTAAAGGTTGGCGGTAAACATTCAGTAAATTCATTCAACAATTAGCTTGCTTTAATAAAAAATTTGTTACTGGCTAACAATTTATTACTCATACTAAGAAGCACGAAAGTTGTAGAAGCAGTTGAGCATGGATGCAAACATGATCCATGTGTGCAAAATGATTTTGTGCTATTCTAGAAAGACTTCTAAAGTCTTGATAACTACCCATTAGATGGTGAAGGAAGGTGGAAGCTTCAAGGAAATAAAAACCATACTATTTAAGGTTTTGCAACATTTTCATTAATTGCAAGATTATAATGGCTATTCATATGCTAAAAGACGGCTCAAGAGATGAGATGGCACAAACAAAATTACGTATTAGTAGAGGGTGTATTAAGTCATCCCATAGATTCCGAATAGTATAAGGGACTGGATGGCAAATACCCCGAAGTGTTCGACTAGGACTTGCCACCGATGGGTTCGATCCCTATGTAAACATGAGTGCAATATATAACATGTGGCTGGTTATTACGTTTGTATACAATGTTCCACCATGGAGATGCATGAAGGAGCCATATATAATGATGTTCCTTTTAATAACGGGGCTCAAATCTCTAAGTAAAGACATTGATGTGTACTTACAACCCCTTATAGAAGAGCTAGAAGAATTATGGGCAAGTGGTGTGAAAACATTGGATGTGGTGGAAGGACGGACATTTCTAATGCATGTTGCACTGTTGTGGATTACCAACGGTTTCTTGGCATACAGTGACCTATCAAGCTAGACGACTAAGGGTTACCAGGCATGTCCTATAGGTAACATAGATAACACAAGTAGGCATTCAAATAGTAAGTTTCATTATATAGGTTATAGGTGGTTCTTGCCTTCAAGGCATAGATGGCGTTGCGATAATGCAAGTTTTGACAGTGATGCAGCTTAAGGAGGTTGAATCTTGATATGAATTTTTAAGGTTTTCCAATAGAAATGATATGGACAAAATTATTGCTCGATAGAATCCACGAATAATAAAATTAAACTGGTTTGTGATTAGACTATAGAACGATAGAGATCACAATCTATAAATTTATCACGATGTTAAAAAAATCACAAGATTCTAATAACAGGGTTCACCACAATTCTATATGACATAAGAATTGATAAAAACTCAAGAATAAAGAGAATGAAAACTCATTATTCAAAATCACCATAAAGGGTTTCACACTTAAAAGTGCTCTGAAATATCTCAAAAGATATGATAAAAATTTCTATTTCTATCTTGAGTAATTACTAGCCTTTATGTATAGGCTTATTAGAAGGCAGTTACGTAACTGAAAAATATAATTATGGCAGTTACGTAACCGAAAAACATAATTGTGGCAGTTACACAACGTAACTGAAAAAACATAACTGTGGCAGTTACGTAACTGAAAAACATAATTGTAAATAATTCCTACATTAATAAAAACAAAGAAATTTGAAAAGCCACAAAAGAAATTTGAAAAGACATCAAAATAATTAAAGGCTAGCGTACGAGGCTTCAAGCTTTAATCTTTTCTGTCGGCCTTGAATTTGCTTTCTTTTCTAATGATTTTGGGCTTGTTGATTCCTATTAGACGGCATCATGGAAATGCGAGCCTAGCCAAGGGATCTCACTAAGTTAGACATCGTGGATCACTTAAGTCGGTATGAGCATGTCATATTGGGAAAAAATGCAAAAGCGACTCTGTCATCGAAGGAATAAAGGTGGTACAAACTGATATAACAAGAGTCTGCTCTTCTAGTTGCCATTGGAACAAACTGCACATACGACACAACTTTGATGTGATGTACAATGAAAAGAATATATGTAACAACCTAGTTAAGACTATTTTTTGTCTTAAGGGCAAGTCAAAAGACATAGATGAGGCAGGACTCAAGCTCAAGGAAATGGGCATTCGTTTCAAGCTAAATCTATAACAATGTGGCGGACACATGTTCAAGCCATCAACTGCATATACATTGTCGACTTGGAAAATGAGGTAGGTTTGTAACTCAATTAGGGATGTGAAGATATCTAATGGATATTCTTCCAATATATCATCTTACTTACGTGCTGATGAAGTAAGTTTGAGGGGTCTGAAGAGCCACGATTGTCATGTTCTACTACAATGGATCCTCCCAATAGTCATTCATGGGTTTCTTGATAAACAAATTTATGACATTGTATCCGATGTCTCTTGTTTCTTCAGGGAATCGACAACTAAAGAACTTTGTATGAATTTACTAGAGTCCTTAGAAAAAACCATAATTCTAATGAAATACCCCAAACTCTCACCCAGTTAATTAAAAATGGTTTAATTGAATTATAGAAAAGAAATAGACAAATCGAGATAATCAAATTAGTAAATAGGTTAAATGGAGATTGGTGATTTTAAATATTCCTTTTCTTTATATTTATTCCTTCTTTAAATCGATTTGATAAATCAGTCTATTTAATTTGTTTTATAAAATTCTTTTCTGAATAAACTCCTTTTATATCTAATTCAAATTCTTAAATTCCTAAACAAATATTTTTAAATGTTTAGTAAAGTTCTAAACCTTCAAATTTTAGTTAACTTTCATATTACTAAATCTTTATAATTTTTGAAATCAAATACTTATTTAAAAATATCAATTTTAAACTCGAATCCAGATTAAATATCCAAATTTCATTTTTGAATTTTTGAAATATGTTTTTTTAACAAGTCATAAATTTCTAATATATATGTTCTCAAATTAATTTCTAATTATTTATGGTACTAAAAATAATTATCAGAAAGATTTAAACTTAATACCCTATTTTATAAATATTATTTAAAATTTTCCTTTTATCCTTATCTCTCTCTCTCCTCGCAATTATGTTGCTGCCCTTTTCCTCTTTTTCACCATAGGTTTCCTCTTCTTTTGTTCTTCTTCTTATTTTTCTTTCTCTTTATCTTCAAAATCAAGCTCAAAAATCTCCATTAAAATAAGAATTCATAAGGAATCAAGCTAGGAAAGAAGAGTAGAGAAGGAAAACAAGCTTGAAGTGTAAAGAGAACTCAAGTGAGCATATGTTCTTGACAAGATAAGTTGTTATCTCCTTGTTTTCTTTATTGTTTACTTAAGTATTTGATATATAGATGTTATAAATGGGTTCAAAGTGCTATTTACATATGTAATTGTTGGTTAGTTGTATGTTGGGAGTTGGGATTGTGATGAAGAAGATGATGAATAGTGAAGTTGGGGTTTATTGGAATGATTTGATGTTTCATGTATATGATGAGGGGAATTTGTGCTTTTGATGTTGTTTGAAGTGTAAAGTATGTTATATGAAGTTTTTATGATGTTTAAGGTGTATTAGAAGATGTAAAAGTTGATATATTATGTAAAGGAAACATGGAAAATGCGTGAATTGTTGTAAAAAGATTTTCCCAAATCAGCACTACCTTGTACAGGGGCGTGTACGAGCTTGTGCTGATCAAAATAAGCTCTCGGATCACTTTTTTAATCTCGCCCCACCTTGTACACAGGTGTGTATGTGGTTGTGTAGGTCATAAAATCTTGAAAAACTCCTCTCGGGTCACTTTTTAGTGGCCTACACTGCTTCGAGTGTCACGGTCTAAGGGCTTTCGCTAGCACACTTAAACCGTGCGACGCTTACTATCCTACCCCTATAGTAGTAAGCAAGCCTAAAATCTATAAGTAACACACACACAAAGCAACAAGGATAACCAACAAATAAAAAGGGACAAGGGCAACAAATCAATATATGAATAACCCACTTTCCATTAATATCAAATGTACAAGGCAACAAAAAAGTGTGTGTGGGGGTATTGTGTAAGATGGGCTATCATTGACTGTGGGCAGTCATCCGATGAGTAAGAGCTTCAATCCAAAAGAGTACTCATACCCCCATAAAGAGCTTAATATGTATTTTTGGCTCTTGCAGGAGGAGACATTAATTTTAGTGAGGAGGTAGCACCTCTAAATTAAAAATAATAATAAAAATATTACAAGTTCCCCCCCATATAACTACATTACAAAGATTGTCACACCCTCCCCCACTTAATCTATTGACATCCTCGGCAAGGTGTGTTAGAGCTTGGCCCTGGTGCTTGAATCGTCTTGGCTTGAGCTACTCTCCTCTCAGCTAGAGGTATAAGATCTTTTTCTATCTCCTAGCTATTGTCTTCTGCTCCACGATCTTTCCACTTCACTAAGTATTCTGTCTGTGCTGCTCCTGTGGTTGGATCTTTGACACTTCTTTCAGCAAGGATATCTTTGATAGCTTTACTAACACTGGAGTTGAACTTGACATTTGGCCGCTTTGACTTGTTGCGTGCAGGATCTTCTATGTCGGAGTAGTATGGCTTCAAAACACTTACATGGAAGACAGGATGAAATTTCAACCACTTGGGTGGTTCCACTTTATAGGCAGCTTTTCTAATCTTGGTAACAATAGGGACTGGACCAATGTATTTTTGCATGAGTCTCTTGTCCTTATGTCTCAATGGTCTGATTTGATTGGGAAAAAGCTTGATGAGGACCTGATCTCCAACATTGAATTCTCTAGGCCTGTGCCTCTCATCTGCCCACTTCTTCATGCGCTTTGAAGCTTCTCGAGATAAGCCTTAGCAACATCAGTTGTCTGCTTTCAATCCTTTGCAAACATATAGGCCTTTGGGCATTTCCCAGTATACGGTGTTACCACTGTATAGGGCAATAATGATTATCGACCCATAACAATTTCCATAGGGCTTTTGTTAGAGGAAGAGCTTCATTGGATGTTGAAACAAAACTGGGCAATATCCAGTAACTCCACCCAATTCTTCTGATTAGCACCCACAAAGTGTCGTAAAAATTTCTCCAGCATTCCATTGAACCGCTTGTCTATCCATCACTCTGAGGGTAGTGGCTAGAGGACATGCTGAGTTTGGGCCCCAAAATGTTGAACAACTCGGTCCAAAATTTCCCTATAAATCTAGCATCCCGGTCACTCACAATGTTCTGAGGCACACCCCAGAATTTGACTACATGCTTGAAGAAAAGCTGGGCAGTCCCTGTAGCGTTAGAGCTTTTTGTGGCCGGAATGAAGGTAGCATACTTTGAAAATCTGTCTACTACAACAAAGATGGATGAAAGCTCCCCCACTTTTGGTAGAGAAGAGATGAAATCCATGGAGACACTCTCCCATGGGCGAGAAGGCACTGAAAGGGGCTCTGACAGCCCTGTAGGTTTCTGCCTCTCAATCTTGTCCTGCTGACAAGTCAAGCATGTTTTGGTGTAGTTCATCATATCTTCCTTCATATCCGGCTAGTAGTAGCCCTTCTTTAACAAGCTCATCATCCTCTGCCAATCGGGATGGCCTGCCCACAATGTATCATGGCACTCCTTTATGAGTGCCCTCCTCAAGTTTCCTACCTTAGGAACATACAAACGATGTCCCTTGGTATAAATCAGATTACCTTCAACCCAGAAACTGCGAGTCTTGCCCTCATCAATCAATTGCTTCAAATTTTTGGCCAACAGGTCTTGACCTAAGTGTTCTTTAATCTGTTCTTGAATAGTATCGGCAACTCGACTGGTAGATTATTGGGCTATTTGGGCTAAAGAAGCCAAATTTGCTCTCCTACTTAGGGCATCTGCTACCTGATTAATCCGCCTACTGTGGTGCATAATCTCCATATCAAACTCTACAAGTAACTCTTGCCATCTTGCTTGTTTGGCTGAGAGTTTGGGTTGAGTAAGGATATGACTGGCAGCAGAGTTGTTGGTTCTTATAAGGAATTTGGATCCCAACACGTAGCGTTTCCATGTTCTAAGGCAGTGCACAATGGCTGGCAGCTCTTTTCTTGTGTTGAATATCTACGCTCAGTGAGGTTTAGCTTCCGACTCTCATATGCCACTAGATGGCCATCTTGTATCAACACCTCGCCCATAGCAATGTCGGAGGCATCCGTGTGGACTTCAAATAGTTTACAGATGTCAGGCAGGGTGAGGATTGGCTCCTCTATCATAGTATGCTTTAAATCTTTAAAGGTAGCCTGGCACACCTTATCCCAAGACCATGCTCGATCCTTCTTTAATAGATCTATGAGGGGAACAACCCTCCTAGAATATCCCTCCACAAATCGTCTGTAATAGTTGGCGAGTCCAAGGAATGAGTGCAACTCAGTGACACTCCTTAGGATCGGCTACTCCTTAATGGCTTCCACTTTGGCCCCATCCATTCGAATATGCCCTTCTTTAATTACATGCCCAAGAAAGTTGATACACTTCTGGGTAAAGGCACACTTGTCTCGCTTCACATACAGATGATTTTCTTTGAGCTTCTGAAAGACCATCTACAAGTGCTTCACATGATCCTCCAACGTCCTGCTATATACTATAATGTCATCAAGGTAGACCACCACAAATTTTTCCAAGTACTTACGAAACACATTGTTCATTAGAGTGCAAAAGGTTGCAGGGGCATTGGTGAGACCAAAGGGCATCACTAGAAAGTCCTAGGCACTATAGCGGGTAACACAAGTTATCTTAGGCTCGTCACCCTCAACAATGCTAACTTGATGATATCCGAGCGAAGATCCAATTTAGTGAAGTATTTGGCCCCTCTCAATTGATCAAATAAATCAGCAATGAGAGGACTTAGATAATGATTCCTCACAGTTAACTTGTTGAGAGCCTGATAATCAATACATAGTCTCAAACTGCCATCGTGCTTCTTTTGAAATAGGACAGAAGCCCCATATGGTGCTTTTGAGGGTCTAATGAAACCTTCCTTTAACAGCTCGTCTAGCGGGTGGCTTGGCTCCTAGGGTCATCTCAATCTCATGATCTATAGGCCTTCTTGGGGGTAGTTCCATTGGGAGTTTGTCTAGCATGACATTATTAAACTCCTCTAGGACATTTTGAATCACCCCTGGTATTTCTTCCTTCCTTCCATCCTCTTTCTCTGTTAAGACCGCAAGGAATGCAGGCTCCTAACGTTTGAGCCCTTGCTTAAGTTAGAGCGCAGATAACATCATTGCCTCTATACCCTTCTCATTATTACTTCCACTACCTGTCTTCTACCTTCGTATGGGCACAAAACATGGTTTGTCACCCATGAATAGCAAGCAATCCGTCACTAGCATGGAAGCAACTTTAGCATTCCTCATAAAGTCTATCCCCAGGACTATTCTAAAGTCATATAGGGGAACAGCAGTAAAGTTAAGATTTCCACTCCAATCTCCCACCTTCACTTCTACACCTTTGGCAACTCCTTTGATTGGAGATGCCTTAGAGTTTACTTCTTTGATTTAGCTAGTATCATCTGTCAGTACTAACCCCAATCTCTTGGCCTCAGGCACATCAATGAAGTTATGTGTGGCTCTCGAGTCTATCATTGCACTGGCACTCTTTCCATTGATGTGCAATTGAACATACATTAAATCATTGTTGTTCTTGGCTTTGTTGCCCAGTACTAAAGCCTTCCCGACGGCTGACAGCATGTGAAGAGCTCTCATCCGAAGCTGCTCTTAGCACTCCTCTTCAGACACTTCATTTTGGCAAATGCTCTTAGCCTTCTTTGCCATAGCATTAAGTGTTGCCCTGTATGGGCACTCTACTACCTTGTGCACTCCGTTGCACAAGAAGCAAGAGAAGTGAGCTTCTTGCCGGTTCTTGATGCTCCAGCTTTCCCCAATTGGTAAGAGCCATAGGATTTCTTTTGGCCCCCACTAGTACTGCTGTTGCTCGAACTTGGGGCTCCCCCACTCTTAGGTTTGCCCAAGTTATTAGATCTTACACCATCATGTCCTGATGACACGTTCTTCCCTCTAATGCCACTACTGTAATCTATCAAGCGCTTTGCAGCTGCTTGTGCTTCGGCCAAGTTTTCTACCTGTTGCCTCTGCAACTCATTCCTGGCATATTGCTTCAACCCCTTTAGAAAATAGAATAGATTATCGTTCTTACCCATGCTCTTGATGTCGAGCATAAGTGTGGAGAACTCTCAAACATACTTTCGAATGTCATCGCCTTGTCTAAGCTCACACAGCTTCTTTCTAGCATTATATTCAACATTTTCTAGAAAGAATTGAGCTCTCAATGCAGCCTTCATCTCATCCCATGTATCAACATGCGTTGTTCCATTTTGGATCTGCTCATACTTGGTGCGCCACCATAACTTGGCATCACCTGTTAGGAACATGGCTATCATGGACACTTTATTCTTTCATCAGTCTGTCCAATGGCTGCATAGTATTGTTCCAAATCGAAGATGAAATTCTCCAATAGTTTGGCATCCCTCTCGCCAGTGAATGCTTGAGGATCTAGCACTTTTGGATAGACGACATGTGTGGGAGTCTGGGTACGAGCGTTTGCAACCGCTCTAGTTAATAGGGCGATTTGCTGCCTCAATTCATCTAATGCTTCAGCAGTTGCATGATTGGCCAACTCAGTTCTCACCCCTTCGATCGACACTCGCACCTCCTCTCTGAGTATGCCTACCGTCTCTCGAAAATTATCAGCTTATTAATCAACCCTTGCATTAGTCCCTTCATTGGCCGCCTCAAGGTCTATCACCTTTACATTAAGCGCATCCCATGTTTCTAGTTGTGTCATAACTATTGCCTTCTTTTCTTTGAGGTTGTCCACTTTCTTGAGCAACTCACCTTATCGTGTCATGGTTGTTCCCGCTGGAATAACCTATGCTCTGATACCAACTGTCACGGTCTAGGGCTTTCGCTAGCATACTTAAACCATACGGTACTTACTATCCTACCCCTGTAGTAGTAAGCAAGCCTAAAATCTATAAGCAATACACACACAAAGCAACAAGGATAACCAACAAATAAAAAGGGACACGGGCGACAAATCAATATACGAATAACACACTTTCCATTAATATCAAATGTATAAGGCAACAGAAAAGTGACTGTGTGTGTGTGTGTGGGGGGGGGGGGGGGGGGGGAGGGGGGGTAGGGTGTGTAAGATAGGCTATCATTAACTATGGGCAGTCAATCGGTGAGTAAGAGTTTCAATCCAGAAGAGTACTCACACCCCCACAAAGAGCTTAATATGTATTTTTGGCTCTTGCAGGAGGAGACATTAATTTTGGTGAGGAGGCAACACCTCTAAATTAAAAATAATAATAAAAATATCACAAGTTCCCCTCCTATATACCTACATTACAAAAGATTGTCACACCGAGCACAGTGGTGTATTAGGTAGTGTACTTTCCCCTGTTTTGCAGCTCATTAGTAAATTGTCCATAACTTATGCATCTGACTTCCAATTGAGGTAATTCAAGTTGTGTTGGAAAGATTAAAAAAAAAAATCTATAACTTTTATGTTTTGAGTTTTGAAAAATTACAAAATTATCAATGCTTAAATTTTAGTTCTTTCCAACTATTGTGTTTTCTTAAACAAAGTTAAAATTTGTTTTTGCTTTCTAAATGTTTGTTGTTAAGTGTAAATGAATCTTTTTAAGTTAAAATGAGATAGATAAGAGATATTTGATGTGTTATGTTGATATAATTAAGCATGAATTAAGTGCATTTTTAGATTTAATAAATAGTTGAATTAATTGTAGAAGTTAGTTATAAAATGAACTTAGTTGATAATTCTAGGTTCAACTTGACTAAATGAACTTGAATGAACTAAAATGAATTAGATTGATTTATTTTAACCATATTTGACTTAGTTTTTGAATTAAATGATTAAGGTTAATTAATTTGACTAAGTTTAAGTTAATGTAAGCTCGAGTTGACAGAGATCCTAGATGTATAATGAATTAGTAATGAATCTAAGTGCAACTAAATAAACTTTACTAAGCTAAAATGACTTAGACTGTTTAAATTTAATCAACTTGACTTAGTAAATGAATTAAATGACTAACTCTAATCAATTTGTCTAGGATTTAGTTAAAAGGAGTTAATGGTTGATAATTGGTTTAAGTTAATGAGATGGGATAATCTTAGATTAACATGGTGAATATACTGTTTCAAAGATGTGTTTGCTTAAAAAATAGATGTTTTTGTGAATGAATGCCTTGATTAAGCTTTTGTTGATAAAAGACCATAAACAAAGTGAAAAGAAACACTTTGGCAGACAAAGGAGAACTATCCATATTTTGGCAAGGCGATCTTTGCAGCCATAGTAGGGTTCAAAATTAGTGTCTGATCAAATAGGGCTAATAAAAGTTTGAGAAAAATGGATGATTAGTTTAGTTTAGTTTCTTATGCGAGTTCGTTCCTTAACAGAAGTGGATATTCGATTTATCTTCTGGATTATCTTCTAAAATTCTTTACGAGGCTATGTTTGGATTTCATATTCAAGATATGCAGTAACTTGCATGCTAGATGCTAGGATATGCATCTAAAATGAATTAAAACTTAAACACGGTCTAGTTAATTGATGAGTATTGATTGTGTTTTTCGCCTTTGAATCCAATCTTGGGAGTGGCAAACTTGTCATGATGCAATGACACGGTAGTTAAGCACTTAGGTCATTTGTCATGATGCAATGACTTCATACCATGATGTAATGGTACACCATGATGCAATGGTGACTTCTTTTTAAATGGCTCAGCGGGTAATCAATAGGGAACGTAGTAATGATATAACATTTACTTTTCTTAAGAGGAAATAAGATGATTTAATTCAATGTTTATGGGAGCATGTGAATTAATTTATATTATGGATTAAGTTAAGTAAAGTTGAGTAACAACTATTAACCCTAAATGAGATTACTAATTTTTTTAGTAAGATTTAGGAGATATAGGTATTTGGGCTATCTATATCAACCCCTTGAGCAATTACTGTTACTTAGGACCGCCAGATTCCTATTAGCTTATTCTGGAGTGTGAGTGCTCCAGTATTGATTTGTTTATTTTAATGTAAAGATAATAACTTATGGATTGATGCATTGCATTTAGTTAAGCCATGTGTCACACTACATGTGCTTCTGTTACTATGTACTGAGCTTCAGTTCATTACTGTTGTTATTGTTCTTTTCTCCAAGTGATATAGTGAGGATGATGATGATGATAATGTTGGAGATGATGATGTTAATGATGATTTGATGAAGTGATGATGGTGTTCCTTGTTGATGATGATGTTGTTGTTGATGGAGTTGATGATGATGGCTGATGTTGATGATGCTTGACTTAGGTTTTTAGCGCTTATGATGATTCAGAGAGGATTTGTAAATGAGTGAAGTGAGTAAGAACATGGATGTACTCTAGTTATTTTATTTCTTTTTGTTTTGTATTAGTGAGGGTTGGATTTATTATTTAAACTTGTTATATTCTATAAAGGGCATAGTGGAGCCCATGTTTTGTAACTAAACTGTAACACCTTAAAATAAGACATTACAACTTGCCACGTGTTTTCTCTTGAATAGAACACGTTAAGGCTCTAATATCTACAAATATACAAAATATCACCTGTAAAACATAAGTTATCTCATAAGGTACTCAACACAACCTGTATAACCTAGAACATAGCTTCTGAACAAACTTCTGATTTAAAACAATCATACAAGTTGGTAATACCAAGCGAACTAAACCAAACCACCAATTCACATGAAAACCTTCTTTACAACCTAGAACTTCCTATAACATAAAATCCTAAAGTCTTTGCATAAAACATAAATAGATAATTCTCAAGTCTTCAATATATCTAAACACTTCTCTTCTTCTATGAACCTGTAAACTGTAAATCTAACTCTCAACTAGGTAGTCAAGTCCATTATCGCCATCCCTTTGGTCAAAGACGAGATCATAACCCGAAAGATCATATATAATATCTTCATCACCTGTACCTGAAATTTTAAAAAGTGAGCTGCGAAGTCCAGTACGATAACTCCAATCCTTAAAAACAAATGCAAATGCACGCACAACAGATAGATACATATATATATATGTATATCAAATGCACTAAGTCTAATGCAACCAATCAGTTTGTTATCTTTTTATATGCTGCAAATAAACACAATTTAGAGCTATGTATGCTCTAGTCCCGAACTCGAAGTAACTCAGAATCCTCTTGAAAAACAACCAACTTTCTGAAAAGAAGGTAATTATATACATATATGGATGAGTGGATACTCCCCAAACATCTTCGATTTCCTCCTAATTCTACCGAAATCATCTCTATACACGAGTTCACTCGGAACAACCTCACACATAAATCATCAGGGTGCCTCACCAGTATCACTATCTGCCAAGTTTTTGCTGGCCAAAGCCAAATACAACCAAGTAGACAATTATTAAGCCGAATAGAATTAGGTTTATTATGAAGTTTTGTTCCTACAACTAATCAAGAAATACTAAATTTACAAGTAAAAATAACAAGCAGGGATTGGTCGTACCTTTTCAATATCAAGAATACTAATCCAAATTCACTAAACCCAATATCGACAACAGCAATACTAACACTAATCTCTACAACTCCTCGATCAATACCAACAATCAAACACCAAAATCTCCAATTATCCTGTCAACAGCATATATACATAAACAGATGTATAAAACACAGTAAAAAGAACAAACCCTAACATATCATAATCTCCTAAAACTCTAACCTGATAATGAATCTTCAAAAATTTGCACCATCTTCTCCGATCACAACCCACAACTAGTCTACAATACTGATAATTCACAAAAACCCTAATATTACATGACAACAAGAACATATAAAGATCATCTAACCACACATTGTTTAAATCAATCAATGAAAAGACGAAACTTATTGATTTGGATCACAAAAACCCGACTCATATCCATAAATTTGGATTCCAACTAAAGCTAGGGTTTTTCTCCCACAAATCCTTCAAAAATCAACAATACCCTAAGAGAATTTATGCTTAGATTCATAGAAAACACATTATAGATGGTTATAATACTTACTGGAATCAATCCTAAGTCTCACAAGACACGAAGATCAGATGCCAAACATTCAGAACGAAGGAAGAACGAAATTTGTCGAAATTTGTCAACCGCTTGCTTATATATATAGAATCCAGTCCTACGGCGGCGTAGGATCCCTAGGAGATGGCATTCGACGTGTAATAAAATCATTCGCGTTGTTTCAAACATCAAACACCGGCAAAACCTAACTCAATGCTGACGGCGTTCGACTCTGGCATTAGACAATAATGCTTCTATGTAACTTCAACACCGGCAAAAACACACACACCACACCGGCGTTCAACTTCGAAAAGAATTTGGTACCGTACACCACCTATGCTGCCTCTACGCGGTGACATTCCCTTTCTAGATGACGGCGTTGCATCTGTCAAAAATTATAGACATTCCAAAATTTCACAATTCTTTCCCAAAACAAGATTAACCAAATTTAACTTGTTTTGTGGCTTTGATATAAACTTATATATAATATATATATATATATATATTTCATGACCCATTTATCTTCATTTAATCTTATTTTTCTATGTGTTACATAAATTTTTGCAAAGCTTTGCTTAATCGAACAATTTTCCACTTGAGAGAGTGAAAGTTTTGAAATGTCTTTATTTAGAAATTGTTTTATAAAATTTATTTCCGCTGCTAAATCCAGTTATTTGAAAATCTTATCAAACGATTTCATAACCTAAAATTGAGTAACAATGTTCAACATAAACAAAATCTTTTTAAGAAAGCCTGAGCGTGTAATACTTTAGAGTATTATACATGGCGGTAGCGCCTTAATCGATTTAATTAATCGAATTAAATTTTTTTAGGATGTTACATCTAATCCTTTGCAAATTAGAGATGATATTTCCTCCTACGTTTTTTGAAATCATGATCCATTTAGTTGTGCATCTTCAGAAGAAGCACGCATGTGTGGCCCTATCCAATATCGTTAGATGTATCCTTTTGAAAGATACATGGGAGTTCTTGAGGGAGGTTTGTGGAACAGGGCAAGACCAAAGGATTCCATTACCAAGTCATATGTTGTGAGAGAGCATTCAATTTTGCGTATTATATTTCTAGAACATAGACTCAAGAATAGGCCCTATTGATAATGGGATGAACTGCTATAGGAACCTTCATCCTCATCGTTTCAAGTGTTCGCATAGCCCGTACATCCGATAGGTGCATGCACTATATCAGGCTTGGACGTCAAACTAAATAGAATGCATGGAATAGTGTTAAATAATTGCGAAGAAGTGCAACCTTTTATAAGGTATGTGGTATCATTTGCATTCATTTATGACCAGTAACATGATCATTTTGCGATTTATTAATGTGGATTTTTAATGAAATTACTTCCAGGGAGTTCAAGCAAAGAACTAAATGTGTGACATGCTCATAATGTACGAAGAATAGCATGTAAACATTTTGCAGTGTGGTTTAAAAATAACGTTGCGACTTACCCATAACTTTTGAAACAGGTATTCATCAATATCTCTAAGGGTTAACTTCATCATTCTTATCCTTTGCAGATTATGGAACTTAGCTCTATTTATAGGCAGTAGGTGTTAGAAGATCTAGAAGCCTTGGGGTAGGTCCATATATTCATCGATATAGCTACAACACTTGTGTTGGGAATAAGGTCTGGTACAACACAGAAGCAAAGGAGGTAGGATTAAAATCATAGAACAACGATGTATATATCATTGGTGCAAATGTTGGACATCGGAATAACCTTTTATGAAATTCTCACTAAAGTTATTCAATTAAATTATGTAAGGTCCACATGAGTATTTTATTTAGGTACAGGTGGTTGGACACAGATTGGGACAAACTAAAAAGTATCGATAAAGACCTTATCTCAATTAACACTTCAAGGACATGGTATGATAATGACCTATGCATTCTTACGGGCCAAGCGTCAGTAGGTATTTTACCTAAAGGACCCAACCAAGTGATTTGACGACTGGAGGATTGTATAGGAAGTTCTATACTATCATATATTTACTCATGGTCTCTTCCAATCAGAATCCATAGAAGATAGTGAATTGAATGAGCCACCTCCAATCAAGGAGCCAATGCAATAGATGATTGAAAGGCCTTGGATGACTCCAATTAATTGCATATTTGTTGACCTAGGAAACCTTACATACCGACTTGACCCATAAGAGGGTTTTAGTGGCATGGGGATGATGATTCAAAGGACTAGAATGTATGCCTATTTTCATTTGCCTTTCTTTATCACATATGTTTGTTTGTAATGAACTCAAAGCAATGAATCGTTAACAATGGATATTTTTATAATGTGCAGGATGAGTAGCTTAGATTTCTACAATCAGCTTATGGAGGATGCTGAGGCATGCCCTAAGTAGTATGTTGGTGAGCTTTTCACCTTGAATGGTCAATCTTTTTCCTTCCACATCCATATTAGAACGATGCATTAATATTCTTATTTGATTATATAGGAGGATCGTTTACGACATTGCTTAGCGACGACTAGTTGGGCCAGCTGCTCAGACCCAGTCGCTGTAGGTGAATGAGTTGGGAATAGGGGAGGATGTCACATATGATCAACCTAATGATCTTTCATGCCCCAACGAGTACCATAAACGTGATAGCCCGCTGTATATAATATTAAAACTTGAGAATAACTGCCTCAGTCACTTAGAAGCTTTCATATTGGTACAAGGCATACGTTCACAACAAAGGAAGGTCGGTAGAGTTATGCATTTTAAGAGAATGGCGGCAGAACATTCAAGGCAATGCTATTATAATTTATCAAAATAAAAGGTCTTATAACTTCTACAAGGCATCTCCTTGATAAAACTTCAAAGTAACATAGTCTTACTTAGACAGATAGGTAAAGCTGAAAGATTTTAAAGGAAATCTAATCTAAAGTCTTCAAATAGAATTCCTCTAACAACTTCCCAACAGCATAGATTCTACCCGAATAGTCAGGATGGTCTCAGATGCAAAAACAATGATCCTGCAACATCAGAAATCTATTGGGAGTAAGCATAACTAGCTTAATAGGATAATCCTTATGCATAAGTACTCGTAATAAAGCAATCAAATAAGTCCATTAAGCAAGTATATGAAATGCAAACAACCATCTGATCAAACAATTCATATGACTATCCGGTTTCATATATATACTGAATTTAGCCCTCCATTGTGGGTTAGAGGAATGCTTTGAATGGGTCATAATCGACCTCCTTGAAATTTGCACACGTCTTAGGGTTCCGATCAACCGTACTATTAGTCACCGAGCTTTCCTTACCTAAAGCGATCAATCCAGCTCGGCTACATCATGAGGTCGTATTCCCTGAACGTCCTAATTCCTCAAGATTTAGCCAGATAGCTTACCTTTTTGGTCCCACTTTAAGGAGTAGTAGGAAAATTGTGAAGATGATATTATAAGTGAAATGCACAAGAATTTAGTTTTAAGGGATTTTCAATTCAACATTAATTCATTTAAGGTGATCAATCAATATTTGCACACATAGTAATATACATAGAGATAATTTATATTAATCAACCAATTGAGCTCTGATATACTTATCGTTTATTAATCACACATAACAAATCACATACATAGCTCTCATGATAACCTGCATGCATATCAATTTTTATCTTTTCCTAACATCTAGTGTTCTATTCTACAAGCACATGTGCAGATATATAAAATGTAAAGGAAAACTCACTCGGCCATGGCAACCCTATTAGTTGAAGTAATCTTCTGGAAAGAGAAGGTCCTGGTCCTCAACATCTAAACAAAAGAATACTTGAAAGGAGTATTCCATCTAAGATCTTCTTAAACTATCTAATTATAATTTATTATTTTTTTTAAATTCGGATGGCAAGAAATTCCAACTTAAAATGCCATTTTGCTCATTTTAACTAAGAATTTCAAATATTATATGTCATTTTCTACCTGCTCAAAAAAATCTATCTATTTCTAAGGTTATTTTTGTCATAAAAAGCCATTTGGGTTTCAAAATGGTACATTTCATAATTATTACAAAAATTTCGGCCCTTAAATATATATTTTCCAAGCTATTCATTAACCAAAACCCCATGACAAATACATAAATATTTTTATAGTTGAAAAATCCTTATAAATCACATTACATACATGATTGAAGTGTTGTTATCCAACTATAATTTTTCATAAAACAAGCTTCTTTTTAAAGGTTAGAATCTACAAGTTCCCTTTGAAATGAAAACTAAGATTTTTAGTGTATTTCATATGAGTTTTTTTTATATCTTAACTATTATTCCTACTATAGACTTTATAAAAATAAGTTTTTATTTTTGAAAACTTGTTGGTTTTAATGATATTACTTTTCTAAGTGTTTTTCTTAACTAGTGAGTTGATTTTAACTTAACTTAGAAATTTGTCTAGTTCTTAATATTTGTTAGAGTGTTGGTATGAGTTCTTTTAAATAAATTTTTAAGAAAAACTTGTATAGCAAAGAATTATCAATATTAAGATTTAATAAAAAATTTATTTTATTTTGAAAAAGAGAGTAAAAGAACTTTATAATTATGTTTTGAAGAAAAAAAACTTTACATAACTGTAGTTCTTAAAATCTATGATGAACTTATTTAAATTTTTGAAAATGATATTGTTGATTTATAATCCTAAGTTTTGAATGGAAAGTTTTCTTAAGTGCCAAAAAATATTTTTGTAAGGATTTTAGTTTTAAATTTTTAATAAAAAAAAGAACTCTTTTTATTTAGACAACAACATAGTGACTGTGCATGATCATTTAATATGACTATATTAAATAAAAGAATAATAACATATGTGGAAAATAAAAGATGTAGAAAATTAAATAAGCAAAAGAACATATAAATAAAGTCAAGTATTGGAAGTCTTAGCTTTTATCAAGGCTTTCCGAACTAGAGATAGACGAGTCCCAAGAAGAAAAGTAAGAAAATAAAATAAGAAAATCATGAGAGTCTTAGATTGGTATTAAACCCGAACATAGATTATGGACAAGCCCTAAAGAAAGAAAAGAAAAGAAAAGAAAATTGTTTTGACTTAAAAAAACAAGTCTAAGACTACAAAGACTAGTTTTAATAAAATTACATAATATAAATAAATTGCAAGGAATAAATAAAATGCGAGAGCATAAATATAAAGTTAGATTAGTGAGCTTATATGGTCTAAGAAAAAAACTACTTAGTAATATATATGAAAGTTAGATTAGGAACAATAAATAAAAATAACATAACAATAGCAATAATATTATTTGAACATTGTTAAACCAGACATGAACATATTGTTGCTTCCATGAAAACCCATAGGTTGAGGAAACACACACTATGGTTATGTTATGTTAACATGAACATGAGAAATATATTCATAAAGGTTTACCTAAGGTAGAGCAATGGGTGCGGGAAGAAATAGAAGTTGATGTTGTAGTAGATAGTAATAGTGTGAGAATATGAAGAAGTTAGAAATGGATTTTTGGAGAGAGGATTTGAGAGAAAAACTTGCAAGAGTTTTGTTATGGTTTAAGAAGTATGTATAAAGTATGAAAGAGGGAAGGAGTATTTATAGAGTTTTGAAGTAGAAATTAGATATAATCAAATAAAATACAAAGAAAACAAAATAAATAGAAGAAGGAGGGGGGACGGCACCGGTCATATCATAAGGAAGGGAGAAGAATTGATTTAATTTGTTGTTTTGTAATGAAAAGTAATTAAAAAAGTAAGATATGATGTATGTAAGGTTTTATGAAAAAGCTAAATGTAAGAAATAGGTATGGTAGAGTGTAAGAATAGGTAGTAAAAAAAAATAAAGATAGTGAAATAGTAATGAATAGTAGAATTAGTACAATGAATGGTAGACTAGACAATTAAAATATCGGTTGAAAATAAAATACAAGTAAACGGGAAATATCTGATATTTTTAGATATCGAAAAATCTAAAACTGATATTTTTGAAATCCTTATATTTTTATGAGTCTAATGGTATTATCAGAACATTTTTACCGTTCGATGCACTGGAGCACAATTTTTGAATTTTGTTCCTGATCGGATCAAAACAAAAGAATTTTCGATAAGTCTGATCCTTTTAAGCTTCCTTATATAATTCCGAACTATAATTAAAATTATCTCATTTTTATTGATTTTAGGTTTTGCGCATGCGATTATCGGATCTAGATTCACTAGACTTAATATAGAACTAGGTTGACTTCAAAGTTCCGGTTCAAATTCCTATTCTAAGGTATACTTATAATTATCATAAAATCTAAGGGCTTACATGATCAACCTGCTTAGGTGAACCCTGATAACTTAGTAGCCACAATAGTGGAGCATGATGAGGCCGTTATGGCAACGAAGAATGAGGAGGCCGATATCATGGTGCCTAAGAGACATTGAGGTATGTATAGGGGGAACTTAGCAGAGGAAGAATTTAGGAAGATACGTCATAGGCTGACCATCACCATACCAGATGGATATATGGGTCTCACATGCTTATGTCATGGGATGGTTAGGTTGGAGTTCTTGCTCCACCATAGAGCATCGACTAAGTTGTTCATTCTGGGAGCTAGAGGCAAGGCATGGTTGGCATTTCCAGAGGCCTATTGGCATAACATTATACGGAGACTTATGGTAAGATTATTTTCGGTTAAAAACATACTTGTGAGGCAATTTTCATAACCTTGACCATTTACTAACACATGCAACTTGTTTTTAATGAGTAGAAAAAAATTCGGACTAACAAAGAATTGTCGAAAGGTACACAAGTGATGGATATCGTTGAACTATTTGGTGAGAAATTCATATAGTCAGCTCTGCTATAGGCTAAAGGTATACATCATATCTAAAGGTGGAAGCGAGGAAGCTGCTAACAGGCCACCACTGGGTTTCAAGTACCAAGCAGATAAGTGGAGGGCCTTCATCCACTTCGTAGAGACTAATCTAGATTATAAGGTACAATTCTGCATGTGGTTAAATGCTAGGACTAATTATTTGTTCCATTTGTTTCCTTTTTTGAATCGTGTAGCTTTGATCCATGGTGAATACGACAAATAGAAAGAAGTAAAAATTGGTGCATATGGGAGATACGAAGTCTATGCTTCATACGCACTTACAAATGTAAGTATTATAATAATATTTTTTTGTTGCATGTCACGATATTGACATGGTATGTGAGTTTATGTTCTATATTCTTTTTGGTAATTTCACTAATCATATATTATAGAATCTCACACCAATGGAGAACTATGGACACACGCATTTGAGGAGGGAGAATGGATAGTTGACTGAATGTTAAGAGTTATAGGTATACATGGAAAATTATGTAAGCATATTCGATTTTCATATTCTACGGTAATACACAGTATCCATCATTTTGTATCATTATATTGACATCATCTTCGCTTTGTTTCAACCAGGCACACATGGTGCATAGGAGGAAAGAGGAAGATGATCTTACTGTTACAATAGGTAAGCAACCTTTGCCAGATCAAGACATTATGGAAGAGGTTTTTGGGCACAGATTTGGCTATCTTCGTGGCTTTAGATATAGTATGATGATAGATTAGCACATGATTGACTACTACGAGCAGCCACGTGATGAGAATTTAGTGTACTCTAAGTACAATAGGACCTCGCAACAACAACAAATGGACAAGATGCAGGAGTAAATTAACATGCTGATTAACTATGTCCTGTCCTCCTTCGATGTCTTCCTTCGGGCAGTACCCTTCATATTGGCAGGCTACACCGCACATGGGGACTCCTAGTAGCAGCCCAGATCCTAGCCAACCAAGCTTTACACCATTCATACTAGCGACACCTCATTTGCGTTCTTACCGAGGTTTGTATAGAATGTTGAGCCAACCATTTATGTTCATGCATGCACTACACGATCCATCTCATAGGTTACCTGACAGCTCCGAACAATCGAGAGGCCTACATCTTTATTTGGGTTTCGCCCCATGGTCTGGAGCGACAAGTTTTGCTCAGTTTTCATCACATGCACCTACATTTAGATCATACACATTCCTAAGTACCACTACAGTTATAGGTCTAAGTTCCTCTCAACATGCTCTATATACCCCTACACAGCCTTTTGCTTATCATGCGACACAAGCTTCGACTTCCCTAGCTACAGTGACTTAGAGGATGCCCATTATAGGATCAGGTCGTGTGCCAGTGCCAGCAGCAGAGGCACTAGGCATTCCTATTATCCATATTTCAATTGTTTTCGATGTTTAGAATGTTGTTTTTGTTTTCTCTGGACTTCTTTATTGCTTTTATAGATCTTGTGGATTATTATGATTTGCGGTATGTTTTGTTGGTTCGTATGGATATATTCTATAATGATTAGCATGCATGTTTTTTCATGTTTACTTTTATTATATCATAAAATGTAGAAAGAGGTAGTGCTCGTGATGGTAGTGATGCTAAAGGTTGAAAATAGATATGAGTAATCGTAGGGAAAAGCTTGAGTAGAAAGAGATAGTGCTTGTGATTATCTATTTTTGTGTTAAGTAAATAAAACAAAATCAAGTCTATTAAATTGCCAATAAAAAAAAGCGAGATGTAGAATTTTGCTACAAAATTTGCACAAGATGGATGTTGGGGTTGGTAGGTGTGGGTAAATAAATGAAAGGCGAAGTCTGCCTCAGCATCTCGTCATGATGTCACGCCCCGAAGGGTACTAAACGTGGCAGTCCGCGTACACAATATTAAAGCCTAAGAATGACCACCTCAATCATGCGAAGGCTTCCATACTATGTACAAGGCGTCTAACACATAAAGGAGACACATCGGAATGATACATTTTATGTTGATACAAATGAGTAACAATGTAAAGGAAATATACATTTACTATACTCCAAATACAAAACCATATACTTCAAGATACAATTCATCAAACTTCAACTACATTCATCCTAAGACTTCACTACATAAAGCTATTACAAAGCAAATCGTAAAGCTTAGCCAAAAACTTCAAGCATTCTTATATCTTGCCGGAATCTCGAATTCATTCTCGGCTTCAACCATCTCGGTCCCCACTTAGCATTCTTGGAATAACCTGCTCATTTAAACATCTATTGGGGTATAAGCTACACTAGCTTAGTGAGATTCATTTCCACAATAATATACTCAATTGTAAAATATACAAACAAGTTTATTTAAACAATCATATGAATGCACAAACACGTGAGCATACAAGCATATGACTTCCGGTAGCCATATGTGAATGGATTTACGCCCTCCATTCGGGGTTTGGGGTGGTCCATGAACATGCAACCACAATTCCAATATTTTCTCTTGTGGTTTATAGTGTCTGCTCCACTGCCCATTAACATAAGCGACCTCATAGGCCCTTGATGTTAACGAAGGTGGTCCTCCACCTGTTTATATGTATTGGTTTATAGTGTCTACTCCACTGCCCGTTAACTTAAGCGACCCTGCAGATCCTTAACGTTAACGAAGGCCCGCTGCCTCCCGATCATACTTTTGTTCCCACCAAAAGCATTCTCGTAATGCAATGTGACTCACAGATGATATGCATGTACAGTTTATTTATAGAATCGTAGCAAGTTCATTATGCAAATTAAGAGCGATCATAGAGTATTTCAAACAATCCAAGTCTATACTAACTCATACAATATTATTTCAACAAGTCTCATCTCGATATACTTATCATTCATTCAACATGAAAAGTTCATTTCTCATCAACAATTTTATCTTTACCTAAATCTAGTGCTACTACAATTACAAGCACACTCAATGAGCATAATTACTCAGGAAATGAACTCACTCGGCCATTGGATCACGGTCTTCTAGTAATAATCCGGTGGTAAAGAGTCAACGTTCACGGGTTCACCTAATCACATAAGAAATACTCTAATGAGTATTCTACCATCTAAGGATACTAAAACTCTAAGAAAACTTAGCGAAATCAAAATTCGCGTCATTTTCGATGTCCCGATTTAAAATGGCCATAACTTGGTCATTTTAACTCGGAATCTCGCAAATTTTATATCGATTTCTATCTACTTCGGAAGAGCTTTTTAAATATGAAGTTTAAATCAAGTTTTGAAAATATCTAAGCCTCGGAAATGAGGGATCAGATCTGTACAGCGGGTACATGGATTCCAAAAACGCGGTTTTCATGAATGCACTTGAGATTCCTAAGTACAAAATGAAACTAAATGCAATGGCAATGATTTTCCCTATCATGAATGTCATGATATGAACTCTAATGAGCCTAAGTTCTTATAGCTCTTTAGGTTTAAAGAATTTACATAAACTTTTCTTAGAAAACCATTTCATATTAATGTTTAACAAGTGAGTTTTCTACACTTAGTCACACCTACATATTACAAGGATTTTCTTTTAGGAAAACTCTATTTTGCTTAAAGAATTTTGACCCTCATATTAGTTATATCCTAAGGCCTTTATTTCTTAAATAAAATCTTCATTTATAAACTTTTAAGTGGGTCCTTTACTAGGGGGTTTCCAAAAATCCGAATTTAGTAAAGTTCATTTTCAAGTTGATTTCTTTAGGAAAAATGTATTCTATACTTAAAACTTTAAGTGTTTATTATACCTATATCCTAAGGACTCCATTTATTTAAGAAAATACCATTTTTGAAGTTGGAAAAATAGTGTTTTCTAACCCTACATCCATTATTACGAATTTTGTCTACATGACTTTTAGCTCAAAACTTCTATTGGACTTCATTTCTTGTTTCCAACATTTTCTTTAGAAAAATCTCATTTAGACTCATGAAAAATACTACCAAACATTATCTATTACCCAT
Organism: Combretum micranthum; assembly: GCA_024138025.1. NCBI lineage: Eukaryota > Viridiplantae > Streptophyta > Magnoliopsida > Myrtales > Combretaceae > Combretum > Combretum micranthum. The sequence goes on along the minus strand of JAMXBD010001177.1, from coordinate 139,400 downwards.
AGGCTTCATTTCTCTTGTAAAATACATGTTTAGAAGTTGATAAAAGTGTTTTTAACCTAGGTTTCTAAAGTCATCCGAATTTACATAAGTTCATATTTTGAAAAGTATTTTCCTTTTTGACTTTATTAACTTATCTAACCATAGATCTATATGCTAGGAAGATTATTTACTAAAGACAAAAGCATTAAAGACTATGAATGCACATAAACTCAAAATAAAGATGAGATCTTAAATGTCTACATGAATATGAGTAGTAAAATGATAGATCTACTATATGAAATGCTTAAATAGGTTTTGAAAACATAAAAACCACATTTTTATAAAGGATCTTTTGTTCAAAACACTTTTTGATGAAAACTCATAAAGCTTATGCCTTGAAAGCTCCTTGAAATACAAGATCTACTAGTGATGGTTTGGTATTCTTGTTTGATATTTCCTTGTCCCTATCAAGAGATCATGGGGACATTTAGTTGGAAATATCCAAGAATAACTTAGCCATAACAAGATCTTATGAGTGGAAGGAGTGAAGGCTCATTTACTTAAAGTAAAATAGGAGATGAATGAAGGTTAAAAGAAGTTGTTTTGTGTGTGTGAATGAGCTATATAGCTCACGGCAAAGAGGTGGAGAGGGAGAGGATTTTGAGAGTTTTACCTTTTGTAAAGTTTGAAAAAATGAGAGAATGAAGTGAGAGAGAGAAAGTGTAGTTTATATATAAAGTGAAATTGGTTAAAAATGGAATAAAACAATTCTAAAAAATTGCAAATGGAAACTTGTTGGGGGGGGGGGGGGGGGGGGGGGGTGTTTCATGCCGGCACTATTCACCAAAAAAAGGGGGGAAGAAGTTTGATTTTTAATTTTTGTTTTGATTGATTTGACTTGATGTTTAACTTGTCATGATGTGTAAGGAAAGTTAATGGACAAAAGTTATGGAGAAAAGGAATTGATTTGAGTGATGGTAAGGGTTGAATTTATAGAGTGTGCTAATAGGTAGTATAGGTGGTACTTTTTGAATAGTGAGGAATAGTTGACAAGACAATTTAATTTCAGGTAGTAAGGAAATACGAATAAAAAGGCTATAACTGTATTTTTCGTAAGCCGGAAAATTATGAAAAATATATTTTTGAAATTCTTATTTTATTTCGGTTCAAATGAGTATTCATAAAGAAAGTTTTGAAATTCTAGTTTCGGGGCACGCTTTTCTATAATGAGTCTCGGGATGACCCGGAGTTGAAATTTTCTCAAAATCTGATCTTTTCTTGGTTTGAAATATAATCAAGACATATTCAAAATTAATTTTTTTCTTATAAAAGTTTCTTATTTGGAAATCAAGGAAAAGCCGGATTTAGGGTTTCTAGGTCTTTCTCATAACGCTTTGAACTAAACCGGTTTAGGGTTTCATTTTCTGGTTTTCGAAGTTTACTCGATTACTAGGAAACTCGGGGTATATAAAAAAAAATAATAATAAGATTGTGTAATGAAATAAAATGAATAGTGCAAAAGACTAATCAATTACGATAGAAATGAAAATATGATAAAAGTTATAATTGTAACTTTTATAACCCGAAAAATTATATAACTGATATATTTAGAAATCTTATAAAATTAGAGTCTAACGGTACTAGTGGTATATTTTGATATCTCGAGCCCGGGACACGCTTTTCAAAGTCTGTATCCGAACGGGTTCGAAATAGGTCAAAAATTTACCAATCTGATAATTATAAACGAACTTATATTACTATGAGTTATTCTATATATTTAAACTACATTTCGACCTCTAGGGTTAGGGGCACTAGATTGCCGGACTTACACTATTGTATTCCGGTTAGGGTTTCCGGGTGATTTTCGGTTTAGACCTTTGCCAATTTGGAAACTGATATTTATGTTTATATAACATATTTAATTTGAGAAATTTATTTTAAATTTTATTTTTGTAAGTATTTAATAACTCTTAATGTTTTTGGAACTCTTTAATTGGGTTTCATTTCCGAAAGTTAATCATTATTTACTTTTTAATAATTTGTCTTTGGACTTCATATTACCCGATTTTACAAGCCGAAGCTAAATATGGAATTTTTCATACGTCGTGGTTTTGAATTTGAAAACCACTGAGTTCTTATTTTATTGTTTAAAGATTTTCATTTTCTCAAGATTGAGAAGTTTTTGAATTCGTTCGTGATTTAGGACTTGTCAAAATTCGGTTTTAATTTGAAGTGATTTTTAGGGTTTATTTTCGAAGTTCATTTTGAAATTATTTATTGAAATTTTCTGGGGCTTACACATGAGCTGAAATTTGTCTCATCGGACAATGAGGCAAAATTTGCCTCATGACTAGGATACTGAGGCCAACTTTGCCTCATAGTCCACATGAGACAAATTTTCCCTCATATTCAATGAGGCAAAATTCCCACTAAGTTTCCTATATATAACTACCCCCGAACATTTTCCTTTGTCTCATTTTTTCTTCGTCTCATTTTGTTTTCTTTTCCGATCTCCCTCCTGTCTGTTTTCTTTCCTCACATTTTTTTATCTTCTCCGATCATTTAAATCATTTCATCTTCATTCTCTTTTTTTTTTTTCTGGAACATATTTATTCTTCTTTTCCTTTCTGAATCTATTCAAGTTCTTACCATTTAAATCATTTAACTTTCTTATCTAATCCTTCAAAACAGTTACTTTTATGTATCAATTTTGCTGACTTAGATTATTTGATCAATTTGTTATTACAAGTTCGACAACATTAAAATCAAGTTAATATCTTACTATTATAGAGTAATATTTTTTTTTTTTAGTTTGTATTTCAATAATATTTCATGAGTAATTGACATATTTTATTTAATGTTTCAGTTGTATGATGATTTAAAATACGTAATATTTCCCCAAATGTAAACATATTTACGACATCAAATATTTAAACCATTATAAAATTTAAGTACAAAAATGTGATTAATTATAATTATTAGCATAATATTCTTAATGAAATATATTAATATTATAGAATTTGTAATCTAAATTATAAAATTTACATTACTGATTAATTAAATTGGTTAGTTTTTGAAATACTGATAGATTGTAAAAATTTGAAATTCTAAAATTTATCCGATTTTTTATTTAAAAAATGTTATTAGAGGCAAATTTGTCTCATCTAAAACATGAGGCATTTTTTGCTGCAATCAAATTTTGTGCGGCGAATTTCATCTCCTATTCCCTAACACATTGTCCTTTACATGTGAAATTGTGAGGTGAAATTTAGGCATATTTAGGCAAAAAAAATCGCCTCACAAGTGTAGATTTTTACCAGTTGCTCTAGTAATTTTGGTAAAAATTGTGTGGTGAATTTCGCCTCTTATTCCCTAACATGGTCATACTTTTCATATGAAATTGTGAGGTGAAATTTAGGCTTACCAAGGAGAAAAAATTGCCTCACAAATGTAGATTTTTACTAATGTGTCTAGTAATTTTCGGTAAAAACGAAGGCATGAGTGGGTCCATGTGGAATTCTTTTTGGTTTTTGAAATGTGGAAATTTTATTCTTTTTTTGGAAAAGGGTCAGACCTGCCTCATGAACCGATAGGTCTACGGGTCCAACCTACCCCTCCATTAAGATGCGGTGGTTTCGAGTCCATGCTTTTAAGGCTCGAACCCAGTGGGTTGAGTCACGGTTCAGACTCGACCTCAGACCAAGGAGATGTCTATATTGAAGTGGTCAATTCAAAATCCAATATAACTTTTTATGGCTATGTTTACTATGTCCTTAACAAAATTTATTATGTTTACAAACCTATAAAATATAACATATTATTGAATTTTTACTAAAGCTCCTAATATTATCTTGTACTAATGGACTTCTTCCTCCATATTAGAAAACATAGGAAATAATGTTGCTAAGTTATTAAAACTAGTCATGAAAACTTAATTAGATATTAAACTGATCACTTAAAAGTTTCATGTATGAAATTGAATTGTGGTGCAAAGTTGAGGTACCAAATTTAATATTCCCCCACTTTTTTTTTTTTTTAACTTCCAAATATTTTACCTATAATAGCTAAGATATTTTTTCATATTGTATTACTGTATTCTATAATTATTGCATCTTCTATATTATTAAAACCACACCTAATTGGTGTCTTTAATGGTTATAAAAGATATATATTTTAAAAGATAAGTTACACCATGGAAGAGCTTCGATCATATGGTGAATTTTTTATACTAGGTATGGAGATAACAACATATTGAATATTAGTGTGCATGAAAGTTATACGTTAGAGTGTTAACATTCAGGGCGTGCAAAGAAAGATATATTTATATGGTTGTATAAAAATGTATATTTATAAAATAATAAAATTAAATATTTTATTATTATTTTTTCAGTACATGGATAGGGATGCAACGTTTGTTGGTATATATATTAGCGTTTATGTAACATAAGAGAGGCAACTTTAGGCAGCTTATATTTCCTTCTTCGTGCTTGTGAATTTTTGTGAACGAGGGAACGGAGGATTGAGGGCTTTTCGCAGCTAATTGATCTCTTTTGGGAGTTGTCCACGAAAGGTGACCCAACCGGTAATTAAGTTTCGTCCCGACTCCTCCATACATGGTCCCAGTTTCATCTATAAGTTACCATACAAAGTAAAATAATTATTAAGTCAGGTAAATTATGCAAAAAAAAAAAAAAATCAATATTTATGGATAAGTTCATTTAAAATATAATGTTTCAAGTGATTAAAAAAAGAAATCAAATGCTTTGAGATCGATTTATTTAAAGTAATAACGTTTTAAGTAGTTAAAAAGATATATTAACATTTTTCAAAATGAGTAGTAAATTATTAATATTTAACTATTAATAAAAATTAAGGAAATTTAATTCAAAGCTAATTCAAACATTAATACATTAAATGAACTTTATAAAATATTGATACCTCATTTGAATAATTTTGGAAAACACTTGAAATATTGATACGTTAAATAAACATACCCCAAATGTTCCTATCATCTAGTGTAATTTACCATCATGTCTAATTTTTTAATATTTCTATATATTAATAAATAGTTGCGGATGTAAATCCATGCAAACAATATTTGAGACCTGTTTACATGATTAAATATTAAAATTACAAAAAGTATCCACTATTTATTATAATTGTAGCAATTTATCAGTAAGTGCGTCACGTTAGACATATCCTCGAGGCGGGTCGGTTCGGTCTAGGTCCAAAAATAAGGATCTAGAACTACCTAGAAGGGAGACGAGGTGGGTCCACCCGTGGACCTGTCGAGTTCCTGGGCAAGATAGGACGGGTTCAACCCCATCCTATTTACATTAATTTTTTGAATTTTTTTTAAAAAAATTTTCATAGGTGGATTCATATGGATCAATTGGGTTTGCAAGTCCTACCAAGTGGACCTGCCTTGGATTCGCGAATCTGGCAAGTTCGCTTCGTGGGTAAGATCCGTCCCGTTGGATCAGGTCCGCATAGGTCAAATCCATGATTCGGTCCAGGTCAGGTCCCTGTACAAAGCCAACCCAAAGACATGTCTACACCACGTCATTTTCAAATACTTTATCATTGGGAAACGTTAACTTTTCTATCACATATAACTAGTAGAATTTAATTATCATTTGATAAAAAGATAAAGTTGATATATTAATTTTCACAGATTTTTGTTTAACAAAAGTGGTCACAAATTTTTAAATGAGAAATTATAAGTACTGCACGCAAAAAGCGCATACTAATATAAGTACTCTAGATTTTTTTTTTTTTTTTTTTTTGGGTGATGATCTAACAATCTTGTTTACTTAGTAGCACTATAAAAGATAACATTGTTTAGAATGGCTCAACGATACCCATTTATTCTCATAAAATTAATTGTTAAAAAAGTTTTAGTATACAAGCCATATGATTGTCATTATTTAGTACCATGTTATGTGATAAAAATGAAACCAAAACATATGTACTTCACTAATGGTGTAATTATTCTTGGGTTTTGGTCCAACACATGATGGGTTGCAAATAAAAATAGATATTCTAGTTATATATATTTCAAGGGGAAAAAAAGAAAAATAAATATAAACTAGTAAAAAAAATAGAAAATCGGTATATTTAAGAATATAACTTATGGCGAAAGAAAACAAGAAAAGGAAAATAATATTTTAATTAAAAAATTATATAAATACCACTGGGATGAAAATAATCTCATATTTAGGCAACATGATCTCATCTTCTGAAGAGATGAGGTCAGCAATTTGTTATCTCGTCTCTTGGTAAAGGGCCATATGACCTCGTCCCTGTTCTTCTTCTTTCCCATTCGAATGCCCTAAGTTTTCCCCTAAATTCCCCTAATTTAAATTAACCCTAACCTTAATTTCATCCATTGGAGCTCTAATTTTGATCATTTTTACGCGTTTTGTTGGTTATTTTCGATCACTAAGCCTTAGATCAGTCATCAATTTATGCAAAAATCAACCAATTCATCCAAAAATCAACAAGGATGCATGGAACTCTAAACTCGAAAAGTAAGCTTCTTAACATTTTCACTTAATTTTTTCATAATTTTTAATGTTGTAATGTAGATTTTTGGGTGTTTTTTTTATGTTGTCGGATTTTTTTTTTCCAAATGTCGAAGCACATTGTATGTTATTTGTCACATGAGTTTTATTGTGGAGTGATAATGCGATTTTGATGTTTACAGTATGTGTTACTGATGTTGTGTTGTGGACATTGTTGATGTAATGTTGATGTTATTGTATACTTTTATAATTTATGAATCAAATTATGAAATCACACATTATTATGTCTTACACCTTGATCACGTTTGATGATGTTAGAACCCACATCAATGAAATATTTTGATAAGACATGGATAGATATAAGATAGATATGATGGCATTGGTAAACATGTTTGACATCAGGGAAGTGCAATTCATAAGTCATGATCACATTTCATGCATTCAACATATGCTTTATTTGCTGGAGATAGGTAAGGAAATGGATAAGTCCTAGTTTATATTGTATGCTCATGACAATACTATGGAAGAAATGATGGTTTTGGTTATGATAGATGGTTAGTTGTTGTGATCAGCATTAGTATGAACTTTATGTATGAGGAAATACTTGTCGCCATTTATAGTAGACTTAAGGTAAATAGGTCTATACATCAGGTTAAGTTATATCATAGTGTAGCTATTGGCAATAGAATGCTATGCTATGATATTATTCCAGTGACTAATGGTGATGATGCACATGAGATGTTGGTGTACACAGACGGCTCAATGGCTGTATATATCCAAATATTTAAAAAGGAATTGCTACAGGCACCTACGAGCACCATGGGCATTGATGGAAATGTTGGCAGCTAAGGGTTTGGAGATTCAAACTCCACTATAAATTGGACAATAGTGGGCCCACAAGTTTAGACTAGTAACTTTGAAATGATTGCACCTAATTGGAGTTTTGTTCATAAGATTGATGTGATGTAAGACTCATATAAGTGAATCCAATAGCAACTATGATGATGATAGAAATGATTCTATGGTAGGTTTGTCCCAGAAGGTAATTGCCACCAATGTACAATTTAGGGGAAATGACTAGCCCGTTTTGCAGCTCCTATAGATGTTGATGTAGTAGGAACTCAGTGCCAGTACCCTTTTTCACTGATGTAGGTAGTGCATATGCTACATTTGATGATGAGCAGAAAATGAGTGTTGAAAATTGAACCTTCAATGATGAATTCTAGGTTGGGATATGACTCGAGACTAAAGACCATCTTATATGAATAGTTAAAATGCGGCACTTATCAAACCATTACAATTTTAACATGGTGGACTCGGAACCAAGATCATGGGTAATTAATTGCATTGATATCCATAACAGAGGATGTAAGTGGAGACTCAAAGATAACTACAAGAAACATAATGGGCGGTTTCACATCACCAAATATAAAGGACCTACACATATTTTGATGAAATAACTAGACAGGAGCATTCTCAGTTGGACTCTACCAGCATGTCCAAGTATATTATGATAAGATTTGTGATTCTCCAGATGTGAGGGCAAAGGACCTCTAATTGACTATATTAAAAGAGTTTAGGTATAATTTTCATATTAAGGGAATTCGTGAGGCGAAGCGAAAAGCGATTGAGCAGGTGTATGGAAGTTGGGAGGATTCATAAGTGGAGCTTCCGCATCTACCTAATGAGATAGCAGAGGCAAATCTAGGAATAAAGTTTGAATGGAGAACTGTTGAATTAGATACCACAGGACATGTCTTCCTTGATAAGCTCTTTTAGGTATTTACTCCTTGCATTGAAGCGTTTTAGCATTGCAGATATGTTCCAGATACAGGATTGAATTTAGTTATAAAAGCTTGTTAGCACTGAGCTAATTTATATTGGTTAATTTACTATGGACTCGTGATCACAATTGATGGTACTTTCTTGTATGGAAAATAGAAGCACAAATTACTTATCGAAGTGGTAGTAGATAGGGCAAATTATATCTTTCCACTAGAATATGCTCTTGTTAGAGAAGAGAAAGAGGATATATAGAGTTGGTTTCTTGCAAAATTACTGGAACATGTTATTAAGGATCAATCCAACATTTGCTTGATATCCAACTGACATGTCGGTATTAAGAGTACAGCTGAGGTGAGAATGTTCTGTGGCCTAGAGGTTGGCCTTAGCGTTGGTGTATCCGACATGTTGCCAGCAAGTTCAACTCGAAGGTGAAGAGTAAAGAATGTAAAGAATTAGCGAAAAGAGCAACATACCAAGCCTACATGAGAGAGTTCCATGCTTACTTTGTTGTAGCTAATAAGTCATTTTTACTCTATATTTTTCATAGGATTTTGAGCTTAATTTGCTAAGAATTTATAAAATCCTGCAAAAATTGTATCGTTGATAAATAATGTTGTTTAAAGCTCTTAGAATCAAGTAAGAAGTAATCAAGTATTTTAATTCAAATTTGGAGCAAAAACAACAATTAAAGTAAAAAGTGTAGAAGTTGAGCCTTGAAAAGACACAACCGAGGCCAAACAGAGAAAGAAGACAACAAAAATTGGTTATCGAGCCTCAACTGCGAGCCCTCGACATGACCTCAACTTCATTCGACGCGATCGAGCATCATTCTGAAGAAAGTACATTATCGAGCCTCAAAGTCGAGTATTAAAACTCGACCCTCGACAATTGTATTGACAGACTAATTCTTTAACAAAATTACCTCGAGCCTCAACAATTTGACCCTCGACTATCTCAATTTTACCCTCAATAGAGCAATGGACAAAAACACATAGTTTACTTACGAACTTTCCTGAAGTCGAGCATGATTTTGTTTAATATGAGCCTCAACCAACAGAGCACGCGACCCTCGATGACTGTTTTCACAGCTCATATGCGCACGTGAAAAGTTATCAAATTATGTTAGAAATGATCTGCCAAATTTGCCATGTGTCAAATAAAGATGGCCATGCTTTCTGTGCCTAGTAGTGTATAAATAAACGTGCAAGCATGCATTGTAGAGTATGTACCAACAGTGTAAATCAGTATTAATGCAGAGTAGATTTTTGAATGATTTTTGGGTAAAAGAATTTTCATTTCTTTTTACTTGAAAATTTCTTCTGTTTTTGCGTAAAATCAATTTAACCCAATGTTTGTCATTTCTGTGAATTTCTAAGAAATTAATTGATTCATCTTTTGAATTTGTCTTATTTCTTTTTATTTGTGCTTATTTGATAAATCTATGGAGAAATAAACTCCGATAGCTTAGGATACGAATCCAATTCCTGATTCAATTTGATTTCAAATGCGCTTTCAAGTAAATTTGATTGGGTATTTATAATTAGTAACTTGAACTTAACTTGTGGTTTTTAAAGGAGTGGTGCACTCTCTTAATCCACGATTGATTTTAATTGAATAGATCGAGAGATAATTCAATTGATTATATTTGTGGTTGCTAATAGAGTTGATCCTAACTATCTCTTGCCGAGGAATGGGTGAAGACTTCTTGTCACTTGTTTTAAAAATTCATTGAGTTTTCTTTTCAAAACAATGGATTCCTATTCTTTATGCAGATCTAATTGAAACTTTAGATTATTGGTTTTAGCTAGATCTACAACTACTGACTTCGAGAGAAGCTTTAATTTAAATTAGAGAATTTGACATTATAAACACACCATTTCAAACAGTTTTTAAGAAGTTGTTGTTCTTAAGAAATCATTCTGATAAGGAATTAGTGAAGTACCCTAAGCTACTATTTCATAGAAGTTAAGGCTTATTTCTCATTTTACCCATTAGACATTGTGAATATTTGTAACATAGCATAGTTTTATTCTTCTTTATGTTTTTCTAAAACCTATCTTTGGCTAGACAATTAATGGGATTGAGAGTATATTAGCTATCATCCATTCCCTTGGGACCAACCTAAATCATTATTTATGCTACATTTGATGGGTGCGCTTGCTCTGTGAGACTATAGTTATTGATTTAGAAAACATTTATAAATTTGAAAAACTCGGTCAATGATCAGTGAAAATTGAACTTTAAATTTCACACATAAATTGCAAACACAAACCAGTAGCAAATCAAAGTAGTCTATGGATATCGCGATATTTTCGTGAGTTACCTCCATGTATGCATTTTTCTTATGATAAAGGAGTAAGGTTTGGAATTAGTACAACAAACATGACTGAAAGTTACAATTTTGTTCTTAAAGATGCTTAGTCCTTACCTGTGGTAGCATTAGTGAAAAAAAAAAAAAACTTTTTATAATTGCAACTCAATCTTCAACAGGCAAAGGTAAGAGGCAGGTGAAGTTATGAATTTGAGGAAATTGCTGATAGCTTATGCTGCAAAGAAGTTTAAGAGGTGGAACAATGTATCAAGTGCCCATCTTGTTACATGTTTCAACTATTAAGAATGTATATTAGAGGTTTTAACTGCACCGCATCCTACAATGTATGGTCAAAAGGAAGATCGCATACAAAAATCGAGTTGAGATCAAGAAAATATATATGTAATAAGTAGCAGACCTAAAAATTCCATGCTTACATGCAATGGAAGTAATGGGTATTCTGCACATGGATTGTGTTGTTCAAGTAGGGCAGTAGAATAGGTAGGAGAATCAGCTATGGGTATATATGAATTCATTCATAACTATAGCAGATAAAGTGAATTGGACTCAAGTTAATATTCCAACATTGCAACCCTTTCCTCGACTTATTACATAAAGGGGCAGGCTTAGGGAGAAACACCTTCAGAATGAGGTAGACATTCGAGAGTACCTATAAGGTTACTCATGCAATTCATGTGGGCACATGGGTCACAACATTAGTATTTGTCTAAGTAAATAAGTGATTAGTAGGACAATTACAAGCTAGTTAAGTCATAACAGTATTGTATTTTTCATGTGACTAGTTTTACTGCACTGACATTGCCTACTTTAACTGTTGCTTACTCCGTTTGGTACTTATGCCTTTGCTGACACTATTCACTACTATATTCCTTATATATGGATCCGGGACTACTAAATGAGTCTAGACTTACAGAACAGCTTGTTCATAGAGTAAGGCTGGCATGGGAGGGATAGGTAAGATCATTTCCTCACCCCATTTGTAAATCCCTTATTTTTAGGGTAATATCGAGTTCAAATCCTAAACCAGAAAGTCAACTGAAAACCTTGAGTCAACAAATTCCCAGGAAACCTTAGCAATTTAGATCCGGCAACCTCGAATTCTTAAACTAAGAAGTTCAAATACGAGTGAAGAGTGTAGATTGGTTCATAATAATATTAGGGTGCTTATAAATACCATATTAGTAAATTTTTGACCTATTTTAAACTCGAACGGATACAGACTTTGGAAAGCATGTCTCGAGGCTCAAGATATTAAAAATATGTTATTAGTACCATTGGATTCGTAATTTCACAAGATTTCCAAATATATCAGTTATATAATTTTTTGGGTTATAAAAGTTACAGTTATAGCCTTTTATCGTATTTTCTTTACTACTAGTACTTTAATTGTCTAATCTACTTTTTGATTTCTAATCATACTATTCACAAGTGCAACCGCCCATATCCTATTCTTACATCCTTACAGCCTATTCTTATAAAATTTCATCATTTTCTTACATTTATTTTTCGAATACATTTTATTACATAATATACTTTTAAAATTTGAATTTTATTACACAAAATTATCACACACATCTCTCTCTCTCTCTCTCTCTTGATGGAGCTGGCGCCCCTCCCTCTTTCCTCCCTCTCAATTTATTTTATTTATTTCTTCTTTTATTACACAAACCCTAATCCATTTCACTATAAATACTTCATTATACCTTTCACTTTTCATTTTTCTCTCTTTTCTCTTAAGACAAACTTTTGCAAAAAATTTTCTCTCCTCTCTCCTCTCCTCCTCTCCCTCTCATTGCCGTGATACCCCCTCCCTCTAGCAAACATACACACACTTTTGTTTTCCTTCAAGTTTTCTTACTCCATACATCTAATAGGTAATAGATCTATACCCTATCACATTAAAAATATGTAATGGCAAGATCATTCATGTGTGATTCCGCTCAAAAATTTCCATGAGCTTTATGTTAGGGATATGGAAATACTTGAACATGAGATCCTACCATCACATATTGTAGATATTGCTATTTATGTTGTTTTGCTATTATTATGCTTTTTTTGTTTAGTTATGTTGTTATTATTAATGTTTTGTGTATTTATCCATCATTTAACCATATCTACCAAATGATCATAGTGCATTTGCATTTATGACTAGTATAATAAACTAGATCTAGTTGTTTTGAGTTCATAAATGCCTTAGGTTTTTGTTTTATGTACATAAAGAACTTGTAGTAGCATGTTAATAATGGGAAAGTGTTGAAAAGCTTAAGATCTATTTTAGTTTCAACAAAAATGGATTTTTGAAATTCGGATCCAAAAAGAACCCTATTTAGAAAAGCTATTTTCCAACTTCAAAATGAGTATTTTACATTAAAAATGAAAGGCTTAGGGAATAGGTATCATAAATAAGTGGTTTTGATGAGTGAAGCTTAGATCTATTAAGGGATATTTTCAAAACAAGGAAAATTTTACAAAACTTATGTTTCAATCTCAACAACCAACTTAAAATTCGTAATAAGGAAAGCTTGGTAGGTAAAAACCTATTTTTTAACCCCAAAACAAGATTTTTATTAAGAAATGGAAGCCTTAAGGAGTAGGTTTGATTAGGAGTTAGTTTTAGAAAGATTAAATGAGTTTTACAAAGAAACAATCTCAAATAGAAATTTCAAAATTCGGATTTGAAAATGACCTCTATTTAAACACCTATTTCCAAATGCCAAAAATAGAAGTCCTAGGGAATACATGTAATAAAGACTTAATTTTGACTAGGATAAATGAAATTTATCAAAGTATAATCCTAAACAAGGAAAGGTTTCAAAGTATAGATTAACAATTTTTATTATTCCTTAAAAATTTTATAAAACTCGTAACTAGGTAAACACCCTATGAAAACATCTATTTTCTAACTCCAAAATGAAGAATTTTATTAAAATAATGAAGGTGTTGGGCATATAGGTCATCAAGGTTAAGTTTTGATAAAAGCAAGTGTGATTTTGCAAGAGATAAAACTAGTTTTCTTAAGTCTAGTAATTTCAAAAGTTTAGCAAAGCAAAAGTTTTCTAAAAGAATTCTTGATATCATATATCATTGAGGATATGCATATAGATGGCTCATCTTATGACATTCATGATAATAACTTGTAGATAATGCATGTACATATAGTGCATTTGGTAGAAACAAGTTAAGAAAATAGTATCTTACACATCCCATAAAGTATTGTCTAAGTACATGAAGAAATAGATTTACCAACACCCATGAATCATGCATGATATTGAGTTATATATGTATATAAAAGAGTCTTTCAAGATATAATGATAGCTAAGTATCTATCAAAGCTTTAGAATGATGCTTGGATTGAAATTAGGAATTGATTTGTGGGATGGGAATTCGTGTAGCATTCTGTATCCTATTGTTCATGGACCTAATGACCTTGTTTGACGGAAATAACTTTAGGAGTAGACAGCTCTCATCGAATAAGTAGAAGTCGGTATATAATATGCGAAATTCTTAGTTAAAATGACTAAGTTATGACCGTTTTAAGTTGGAATTTCCTCTTAGACGAACTTAACGAACTTGTTAGAATAGAATTTATAAGTTCATTTAAACTTCATAGAAATACTCATTGGAGTTATATTTTGACTAGGAGACTTGGGAGACGGATTAGACCTTCCCAAGGACTACTATGATTAAGTGGATTTTTGTGCCATGGCAAAGTGAGTTCACTATCTTTAAATTATATGCTTATGATTGTGCTTGTAATGATAGTGACATTAGAATTAGGACAAGATAAAATTGGAATGCGCATGTGAATTCTGTTTGGTTGAATTGATGATAAGAATATCGAAATAGAAAGTGTTATGAATATTTGTATGATGTAGTATAGAATTGAAGTGTCTACAATATCTATGATCGCCTATAATCCGCTTAAATAATATGACGTGATCTTACAATTAAATTGACCATATACCATACGTTGAGTCACAGTGCATTTGTTATTATACCTTTGTGGGAAGAAGGCATAATAGCTGGGCAACGAGGGGCCTGTAAGCTCGAATGTTGGTATGAATGGCCTGAATTAAAATGAAAGTGGTGTAGGTACTTGTATCTAAAAACTGTGAATGGGTGGACACCTAAATCAACCAATATATAAGTGAGAAAAATTGAAATCTATGGTTGTATGGGCCTAAAACACCTAACCCCAAATGGAGGGCATAAATCCATTCAACATAGGATTCCCTGAAAGTCTTATGTATTGTTTGCTCACGTGCTTGTGCATTTCATATGATTGATAATATAACTTGTTTTCCCTATTGTATGATGAAGTATTTAATTTGGAAGTGAAACTCACTAAGCTCGTAAGCTTATACCTCTATAGTTTCCTATTGCAATGCTATCTCTGAGAGGCTACTTTCCAAGTATATCTTTTGGAATTTAAGGAGTTTTTTGAAGAAGTCGGGACTTAGATGTTAGGCATAGACTTCTAGTTGAATCTCCTTAATCTTATATATATATATATATATATATATATGTTGTTGTAAGAGACTTTTGAGGACCTAAAGACTCTTGATATTTTGACGGGAGTATGACCCTTAGATCTTGTAATAGATTAATCTAGTTATAACTGTTATGATTTATATTATTATTGCTATGTATGTCTTCTTAAGCTATTTTGATTCAAAGTAAAGGTCCCTGCATGTGAACGTAAGCCTTACACCCGACATCTAAACTCATGGAATGACTAGGGTTTTCATACTTGAGTTTAAAAAATATTGAGTGTGGCAAACTGTCACGTATAGGCTACCTTTTAAGGTGTGACACTATTACTTAGAACATTTAGAGAATGTTTCTCATCAAATTGTTTTCAAATGTAGGAGCATATCATATTACATTGTTGCTAGAGAGAGGCGAAGTTGAGGTGGCAGGTTGGCATGCCTTCACTTGGAGATGATCGACTTGTTTCGTTCCTATTACACTTAGCTTCATAGGTACCCCACATATGCCATTTATTCAACTAGATTATCACTTGATTATTGCTTTATTAGTGTTGGCGACTTGAGACCCATACACTTCACATGCAGGCAGGGGAGTAGACAGTGACATTACAGGATATTGCAGCACTCATCGACCTTCCTATTGATGGGCATGTAGTTAATGGCATAATACGGATGGATTGGCTCACGACCATTTACTAGTTGTTAGACCCATGTCTAATATAGATATTGATGGTGGCTGCTTGAAGATGCCATTGTTAAATGCATACTTTAAAGTACTACCTAATCATGTAGATGATACTACGATTTGACGACATGTTAGGGCCTATATTCTATTGCTGCTAGAGGGTTTATGTCATGTACCTCCAGCTGTTAGAAGACTTTGAGAGAGGACAGTATGCATGAGGACTAGCTTGCTTGACATGGCTATACAGGCAGCTATACATGGCTTCCCATATTGATACGAGTGACATAGCAGGACCCCCATGTAATTCTACAGCTTTAGCCTGGGAGCACTTCCCACACATCACCTCCTTGCATTGATAGATCACAATAGCTACCATGGGGTGTCCTCTCATCAGTTACTAGGGCACCACTTTTGATGTCACTCGATGCCCACACATTTTTTATTTGAGTATAGGGACGCTTTGATCGATAAGTCCCTAGATAGATATAGTTTTGTATGTCCTATGTCTTTATATGTGCACAATTTCATTATTTTTACTCATGTATAACTTACTTTTTTCTCAAAAGGTTGTTTTGGATCCATACTCTACTATTATAGATTCCCTACTTGAGTATTACAGGGTTGGCAGAAATGTATTACATGCATAGGTTCCCTTGATTTGCTTTTATGTTGTCAAGTACTACAATCTAAACAGGATGCTCAGACAGTTTGGTGGTTCCTACGGGATCCAGACCCCCCATCCAATATGAGAGCATTACATGAGCTCGACTTACGGGAGCATTTGGAGTAGAATTAGATGGCATATCACAATGGATAACAGGCGTAATCACATTATGGAGATGTTGGGTATCCCTGATAGTACATGGATATTATTTTGATTGGTATCATGTGATCACCTGGTGCTAATCAATCGCATGAGGGTCATTATATGATATATGGTAGGTTCAATGATTACATAAGGTATATCGATGTATATTTGATTTGTTATTTCCTTATCTACATGTTTACTCTTAATTGCAGCCATATTTTGTTCACCAGGTCCCTGATATGCTACCTAAAGACACTCTTGACATTGCACAGATGTCATTCGTAGTGGATAGGTTCATGGGACTTCATATTAATGTTTAGCACAAGCAACAAGCCCATACACCTAATATTATTGTTGGTGAGGATGACTTACAGCCTCAGCTTCAGCCAGTATAAATGACGCATACCATATAGAGAGATGCGTGGGTAGGTACGGGGTCAAGAGCAAAGACAAAGCTGTTATAGAGCTGCATATCAAAGACGAGTCTTTGCTTTAGCATTTACGCGATGATAACCTGGCTCGTTGCATGTTCGGCCTGATTTGTCTGGTCCATCATCATCATGATATGCTATTTGTCGGATACCTCGATGCTAGACACCTCATATGTAGTTCATACCTAGGAGCTCCATATAAGAGGCGATTGTCACTGCTATATGATATAGGAGACAGACTTACCTAGGTAATCCAGACCCTATCCCATTTCACCATTATAGTGTTGGTGGTGGAGATGGGGATGCTACACTCACACATGTTGCAATATACGAACAAATAAGTTGTGAAGAAGGATAAAGGTGTCGATTGATATAAAATAAGAAGGTTTTATGATAAAAAAAAATATAATTGTGTTGTGATCACATGACAAAGACATGATTGAAAATGGAATTTGCAGACTATACACAGCTTCAATGTTGTGGGCATAAGATTCAACATAGCCAGCGTATGTTGTTGTGGCTTAGGTAGTGTAAAGCAGGTGTTGGACGAAGAGGAATCAAGTAATTTTAAGTATGCCGCTAGTGTATGGTCTACACCGCCGACATTGAATGAGAAAAATGACCCGAGATGAACGATAAGCTGATATGCCTCCAGCTTTAGCATTTACGCCATCGACCTTCAAGTTACACTGTCAGCATACGATTAAAAACTGCTGGTGTATGTTGTCCAGAAGGCTAAAAGTTACACGAATCCTTATAGCTATTCCTTTGTTTCCTCCTCCAAAAGAAACCCTAAGCCTATAAATACCCTCTGTGAGTGTTCCTAACAAGCCAAGGAGATTCAAAAGTTCAGATCAAGTAATCAGATCACTATTTCCTCTTTAGGATTTTGTAGATCTATTAGTTTCCTTTAGGGTTTTTCTATTTATTTTGAAGGAGAAGTTGAGAGAAAATTCTAATTTTCTTAGAGATATGGATTATTAGGTGATCAAAGCGAAATAAGGATTAAATTATAGGTAAATTGGTAAATCTTTAACGTTTATTATATCATAGTTATATTTTCTATTGATTTTGGTTTGTTTGGTGTTGCATCGTATTCTAAGGTTTTGTCAGATTGTTGGGTAGATTGATTCTATTGGAGAATTGTGGTGTTTTAATTAAGGGGAAAGGTGTGATTTTGATAGTTTTTAGAGATTAGAGTTTTAGGAGGATAGGTTTATTTGATGGTGTATATTATTAAAGTTGTTTCTATTCATATTATCAGGTTTTTGTGAATTAGGATTATGATTCTAAAGGAGATTTGGTGATTTTGAATTATGTTCCTTGAAATTTGATTCAGGTACGATCATTCTTTATTTATTGTATGTGCTTGTAGGTTTAGATTTGTTCAACGAATCTAATTGTATTGAACTTTTAATTATATTGTTTACTGATTGTGCTTGCTACTGTTAGTATAGACTATGCAGAGTGTGATACTAACTTTGACAACAAGAGGATCTTTGTGTAGTGTTGTCCGAGTGAGTTACACCTAGAGATGATTTTGGTTGATTAGGAGTCGTGTTATCTTAATTGTGGTATGCAACGACATGTAGGGAGTACCCAACATTACTATATATATATAAGTATTTTATGTAAAGAGTTGTTTTCTTCGAGGTCATGAGTTACTTTGGGTTTATGATTATTTGCAATTTATCCTAAACTGTACTGTCTGCTTAACTAATCAAAGATAACAACCTGTGTGTGCTGCATTAGTTTAGAATTGTATGTGAGATTTGTATATTGTATGTTCATGTGTTTTTGTTTGTGAGTTGGCGTATTGGCGATTTTGCTCATTCTTTATCTTTTTTAAGAGCTAGTAAAGATTAGGTATACTATGACTTGTTATGATTTGATGTTTATATGGATTACAGGGAAGATGTTAGTGGACCAGACTTCCTGATGATGTTTAGGATATCTGGCTTGGATTTAGAATAATATGAAGACTTTATCGGATATATATGTTTTTATGAATTTAAGGCTGTTTAAAAAGTTTTCTTTTATGATTATAAGTTTGATTATTGTTGGCTATGATTTATGCCAATAAGAATATTTGAAAGTTCAATTTTGAAGATGTGTTAAACAGTACCTTTTATATGAGTGTTGGAGATTATTGTTATTGCTTATTTGTGATGTAGAGTTTCATAGCATTAGCATGTTCTTATAAAGAGAAGGATACATGGCGGGTTGTAATACCTTCAGGTTAGAGCGTTACATAGGTTGATTCATCTATGGAGCATCACCAGCCGAGTCTGCATCAACTTATGCCATTTCGTTGTACTTGTACCAAGTAGAGACGATGGAGGTAGAGCACACAGGATTATATTAGATTTTATTTATATTTATGTTTTATGATGATGGTATGTAGGATTGTATAAAAATTTGATGTAATGAATTGAACAACATTGCAGCTATTTTCATATTATGTTTTATAAATTTTGCCTTTGTGATTGAATGGATTGGTTTGGGAATACTGTTGTGATCGGATAGATTAAGTTTGTTGGATTATGTAGTCTAGTAGTTGTTTCTTTGTGGTGGATGGCTAAGGATTTATGTAGATGATTGTACATGATTGTGACATGTTACAATTGTTTATATTGACTAATATAATAGAAAGTGAAATATGAAATTCAAGGGGGTGGAGGGTGATGATAGTGACAAGGTCAGTATCATACTAACCTCGTCTCTTAGATCAGTAGAACTTACTAACTTGGTCTCTTAAAGAGATGAGGTTCTTTCTTTTTTAAGACCCCATATCTTGAAGAGATGATATTAGGCACTTATAAAGAGACGAAGTCATGTTACCTAAAACTAAGATTATTTTCATCCTAGTAGCATTTTTATAATTTTTTTAAATAAATACAAATATTATTTTCCTTTTCCCAAAGAAAACACCATAAAAATAAAAAGAAAGTAAAAACTTATGGCTTACTTCGTAAGAAGGTAAAGTTAAGAAGTTTAGGCCATTCCTAAGACAAGACAATGATGGTGCCTAAAGGAAGGAAATTATGTCCTAAATGGAAAGGAAAACCATTTTTGAAGGGATGTTATTATTTATTAAAAGTGCAAGTTTTATGCTGTAGTGTCTTTATTTTTTCTCCTCTTTGGACATTTCATGTTAAATCTGATGTTCTTTATTATTTTATTTATTTTATTTTCATAACAACACGATGGACATTATCTAGACTATAAATTGACGAATTATTATTAAATTTGAGATAGAAATATCTTTAACCCACTAGTCTTATCCATCTATTATTAAAAGCATCTTACCATCATTTTTGGCTGGAAAATAAGGAATACGTGCTATACTGCTATGTATTTATGATTTTCTCAAACAAAACCGCTCACAAAAGCCAGAAATTTTATCTATCACTATTATAATAAGGTATTATTTATTAATGCGACTTTAAAATTCAAATATATAATTTTTTTCCAATCACTTAATTCTATTAAGTAACCAAATTTAGTTTTATTGAACCCATTTTCTTCTTCCTTCACCAGTTTTCTCTTCCACTAGCTGTTAGTTACATTTTGAAATTATTTGCTAAAAATTCTCTGCTCAGAGTTATACAAAAAAACACCCAAACTAAATAACTATTACTACTTGCAAATTATACTAGCTAACGATGCACCCGCATTACGTGTACAAAAATAAAACAAAAATGTAGAAAAACAGGGAAAGTGGATGAAGAAAAACGAAAAAAAAAGTATGAAGTTTATTTATGGAGAGTGGGTGTTATGATAAAAATTTTGACATGAATTGGGGTATTCCTTTAATAGTAATAAATATGTTCCCCACACATAATTTTTCATTTAATATTTTATTTCCAAACTTTACTATAAATATTCTCATAACTTATACGATTATCATTTTTTTATATTAAAGATAAAAGTATTATAGATATTTTACTTTTACTTAAATAATTACTTATTTTATTTTTTTAATTGATTTATTTTTTATACTAAATAAACATTGTAATATCAATTATAACTCGATTACATTTCTACAGAATTAGAATTCAATTCCTCCCTTATTTCATATGGCAAAGTGAAAGTTGCGTATATGTGTTTGATAGTTAATTTTTTTCTCCAAATTGTATTATAAATTTTGTGTGACAAATTAATAGCAAAAATTTAGCTCTGATTTTTTTAAAATTAATTTTACAAGTATATGACAACTTCATTGATGAAGCAAACAAACAAATTATGATTTAGTTGAAACTATTACATCCACCAATTTATTTAACAACTAATTTATTAAAACTTATTGTTTATTTCAGTACCTTATTTTTACTGATCTGCGTAAATTTTATTTATCAAATATTTCACGCAAATGAAACTATTATGTCCACTAGTTTCTTTTTTATACAATTGTTTGATGAACGAAATTTGATATTTCAGGTCCCATTTGTTTTAATGAAAATGTTTTCAGCAAAAATATCTTTTCATTTTCATGTTTAGGGAAAATGGATCATTTAATGGAAAATATTTTTCATTGTGATTCATAGCTTTTTTTTTTTTTTCTTTTTGGAAAATAATTTTCTGGGTATAAAAATGTAACTCACTCTTCCATCAATTTGCGAGCTCATTTACCAATCCTTTACTATCCAAGGACCTTTATTATTATTTTTTAAATATTTTTTCTTTAGGTAGATTTATTTCTCATATAATATATGTATTTTTAATAATTACAATATATAAGTTATCTTACAGTTATACAAACAAAAGAAAACTGTTTTCATAAAATAGTCAAACATCTAAATATGTTACTTTTTATGAAACATTTTCAATGAAATTGTTTCATTAATAAATACTTTTTTTCAAAACAAAAGAGAGTTATTATGGGAAAAAATTAAAAGAAAGTATATCATTCAAATCATATAAAAATATATTTAAGAGAATTTCAACTCATTACCTCATGATTGTAAGGTCATGCAACTAGCCAATCAATTGTTTGTTTTGTAATATTAACTATTACTCTTCAAAATGTACAAATAGTATAAATTTGTATTAAAGTTATCAAATTCAACATTCTAATTAGAATTATCAAAGGAACTATATTATTGGCCCATAGAATTAAAACGTAAAAATGTAAAATTATAATTGTCACGCCCCATAGGGTACCCTATACGTAACAGTCCACCACATACCATAAAAATTCCCGAATTACCACCTTAGTCCTTCGAGAGCCTCATATAGATGTAAGGCGTACCTTTACGACAATAGAGTACAAGTCCAAATGGAGATAAAAGCTTAACTTGGCATACATTAGCAGTAGGATATAACTCATGAGACATAAATAAATATTACATTTACTAAGGGCATTCGCTCGCAAAAGAATAGTTAATGGCCTTATGCAGTCATCCAAGTCTTAAAAGTTTCCTATGGAAGCCTAAACAGAAATTCAACTTCTAAGGAAAACTCCTAGCTCCTGTACCTGTACAACCGGGTCACGCTGCCAAAGCCACAAATGGGGTAGCTGGAAAAGGAAGAACTGTAGGAACGTAAGCTAACTAGCTTAGTGAGTGAAATCTCCCACAATAACATTTATGTCACACAATTCAAACAAGTGATTAAACAAGCAAGTGAATGCACCAAACACATGAGTTCAACAAACATATGACTATCCGGAAATCATATGTGGATGGACTTGCGCCCTCCATCCTGGGTTAGCAGATTAACGAATATTGTGGTACTAACTTTATGCGTTTATGGTTTACGGTTAACCTACAATTATTTCGTTTCTAGATCACGATTAACCAATCGATTTAATCTCGTTTATGGATCACGATTAACCTACCAATTTTATCTCGTTTATGGATCACGATTAACCAACCAATGCTAATGCTCCTTCCTAGTATGATATGCATATGCCAAATTTGGTATTAGTCCGAATAGTTGATTAAGTCATTTTATTTAGGCGATCAAACAATTTCTCAAACAATCCATCATAACTAACTACACAACCAGAATTTATCACCCGATTTCGATATTCTTATTTTGAGTTCTCACATTCCCATTATTCCCCATCATTCATATTCCATTCATTTGGCCTACATTCTAGTGCACTAATTAACAAGCACATACAATAAATGAATCGGGAAGAAAAAATCACTCTGCCATAGGTTCGCCGGCCTTCTAGTAATAATAATCCGGAGGCAAAGATTCAACGTCCTCGGGTTCAACTATTCACATAAGAAATACCCTAAGAAGTATTCTACCATATAAGGATACTAAAACTCTAAGAAAACTTAGTGAAATCGAAATTCGCATTATTTTCAAGTCTCGATTTAAAATGGCCATAATTTGGTCGTTTTAAGTCGGAATTTCGCAAATTTTATATCGATTTCTATCTACTTCGGAATATCTTTCTAAATATGAATTTTAAATCAAGTTTTGAAAATATCTAAGCCTCGGAAATGAAGGATCAGATCTGTACAGCGGTCATGTTGATTCCGAAAATGCGGTTTTCATGGATGCACTTGAGATTCCAAAGTACAAAATGAAATTAAATGCCATGGTAATGATTTTTCCTATCATGAATGTCATGATATGAACTCTAATGAGCTTAAGTTCTCATAAAATTTAGATTTAAAGAATTTAAATAACCTTTTTATGAAACATTCCATGCCATTACTTAACTAATAGTTTTACTACACTTGGTCACACTCATTTATTCCAAGGATTTTTCTTAGGAAAATTCTATTTATTATAAGGAAAATTTGACCCTTATATTAACTATATCCTAAGGCCTTTATTTCTTTAATAAAATCTTCATTTGTAAACTTTTAAGTGAGTCTTACACTAGGGTGGTTCCAAAAATCCGAATTTAGTAAAATCTATTTTTAAGTTGATTCACTTAAAAAAAAATATATTTTAAACTTAGAACTTTAAGTATTCATTTTACATATATCCTAAGGACTTCATTTATTTAAGAAAATACCATTTTTGAAGTTGGAAAACAAGTGTTTTCTAACCATCTATTCATTATTACGAATTTTGCCTACAAGACTTTTAACTCAAAACTTCTATTGGACTTCATCCATTGTTTTAAATATTTCCTTTCGTAAAAACTCATTCAAACTCAAGAAAAATATCATCAAATATCATCTATCACCTATAGGCTTCATTTTTCTTGCAAAATACATGTTTAGAAGTTGGTAAAAGGGTTTTTAAACTAGGTTTCTCAAGTCATCCGAATTTATACTAGCGCATTTCTTGAAAAGTGTTTTCCTTTTTGGTTTCATTAACTCATCTACCTATAGATCTATATACTAGCAAGATTATTTACTCAAGACAAAAGCATTGAAGACCATTAATGCACATAAACTCAAAATAAAGATGAGATCTTGAATGCCTATATGAATATGAGTAGTAAAATGGTAGATCTACTATATCAAGTGCTTAAATATGTTTTGAAAACATAAAAACTACATTTTTATAAAAGATCTTTTATTCAAAACACTTTTTGATGAGTGATCATAAAGCTTATGGCATGAAAGCTCCTTTAAATGCTAGATCCACTTTGTGATGGTTTGGTATTCTTATATTGATATTTCCTAGTCCCTAGCACAAGATCATGGGGACCTTTGGTTGGAAATATCCAAGAATATCCTTGCTATTACAAGAATCTAAAGATATAGGAAGCAAGTTCTTTTACTTTAAGTGCAATAGAAGACAAAAGGAAGGAAAAAAAAATGTGTGTGTGTGTGTGAGCTTGAAGCTCACGGCAATAGAGGGGTGAGAGGGAGAGAAAAAGAGAGAGTTTCACCTTTTGTAAAACTTGAAATGTGAAGAATGAAGTGAGAGAAAGAAAGTGTAGCTTATATACAAAATGAAATTAGGTTAAATGGGACTAAAATAATTTTTAAAAAAATTGCAAAAATGGAGCTCCATGGGGGGTTTCATGCCGGCCAATGCATGAAGGGGAGGGGAAAATTTGATTTCTTTCTTTTGAGTGATTTGTACATTAATGCCATAACTTGTAATAATTATTTTGAGACAATTGAGTCTTGGAAAAGAAAGTGTTTGAGTGATAGTAAGGTGTAAGAATAGGTGTACTAATGAGTAGTAGGTTGTACTTGTGAATAGTAATGAATAGTAATCAAGACAACTTAATTACCGGTAGTAAGAAAATAGAATAAGAAGGCTATAACTGTATTTTTTATAAACCGAAAAATTATGAAATTATTTTTTTGAAATCCTTATTTTATTTCGATTCAAATGAGTATTCACAAGTAAATTTTTGAAATTCTAGTTGGGCACGTTTTTCGATAATAGGTCTTGGATGACTCGGAATTGAAATTTTCTTAAAATCTAATCTTTTCTTGATTTGAAATAGAATCAAGAACTATATTCAAGATTAATTTTTTTTATAAAAGTTTCTTATTTAGAAACCGGGAAAAGCCGGATTTAGAGTTTCTAGTTCTCACTCCAGACTTAAGCTATTCCTTTAGGGTTTTGGTTTCCGGTTCTTGAGTTATCTTGTTTACTTGAAAAACGGGGTTTACAATAATCTATATAAAATAATTTTGAAAAACTATAAAATTGTTTATTATAGCTACAATACTTAATACATAACAAATACAAAAAAATCTATGTGTTGAACTTTTTTTTTAATAAATAGTTATTAATCCATATATAACATTCATAAAAGAACGACAAGTAGAGAAAAAAAAGTAATAAATATAAAAATGTTAGTGTTTGTTATTTTATTTTATATATGAATTTAAACATTTCAACTTATCTTAAAATTTTAATTGTATAAATAAAACAAGCAAATTCATTTATTAAATGGAATAAGAAAGATGTAGAATCACCTAATGGTTGATGCACTTATAAAGTATAGTTTTATTTTTATATATTTCATCCCATTTGACTCATATAAAGGAAATCATAATCTTGGTCCAACAGGTAAGATCATACCGGGTTTAATGTGAAGGCTAAGTGACAATGTACAATTTTATAAGAAAATGATTTTATAGATAGATTAATTTAAAAGAAACTTTTAAAATCACAAACTTCAAAAATTGTACACTCATACAATCATGCGGGTAAAATAGCTAAATTGATGATCGTATTTTGTATTTGTTAATAAACTCAGATATATTTTTGTTGATCAAGTGAACGCTATGATGTTTTTGTGATCAAAGAGAGTGAATAATATTGGGCAAAAAAAAAAAAAGAGAGTGAATAATAGGAGTACCTAACAAGAAAAAGAATAATAAGTAATAACACGAGTACGATTCCCAATTATTGCATTTTTGTCTCTCGTTCTCGAGCCCAGTGTCCGCTGCCGGGTTGACTCCTTGCTGTGGAACTTCTGTTTCCATACTGACTTCCATTATTCTTTTCTTCAATTTTTTTTTTCTTTATTCCACACCAGGCGGGGTAAAACAAAAAGAGAATCCAGTTCATACTTTATTACTTCCTATGGCGATCGACTAGCACGGACTCATGCATTTCTTGATAGCGATTTGGATACACAATAGGTCCTAATTTTAGATTTTATCAAGCTATCTTCTATCTTCATTTGAATATTTCCATTAATTTAATTTTGAGCCTGAAGATGGGATTTTTGAAAATTTTGGGTATAAATAAGCCAAATTACCCATGAATTATTTGTTTTCCATTTCATATTTATTTAGATTCATTTCAATTACTTTGACTAACACATACGGTTAAGTCATTCAAATAGCTTATTTTATTATACTCGACTTCTCTTTTAGATCTATGAATAAATCTTAATAACAACTTGTCATGTCCTCATTAAGATCAAAACTTATTCAATTTCGCCACAATAACGCTTTAGTATTATACATAAAAACAATTCTAAAGATTAGTTTATCTAATTCATTTGAAGACTAATTTTAAATTTCTAAAATCGTTTATTTAATTTTTTCTAAATGCTTTAGATAATACAAAGGATATGTAAATTGTACCGATAACTATTTAAAAGCTACTCCCATAAAAAGCCAACATAAAAAATAAACATTTGATTGCAGCTGTCCAGTTTCTAATATCACCATAAACAACCATAGGAGATAGTGACTGCAAAAGATATCCCAAAAGTACTAAAACTTCAAATACAAATCCAAGGCTCACAGATAGGCCCAAAAGATAACAACATGTCACACCCTCATAGGTATCCCAGTTGGATTATGTAATTGTGAAACAAATTGATGTCTTGTAAATTTCATAAAACATAGTTTTGGATCATCAGAGAGATTCACTAGTACATAACACGACTAGCCATTTAGAGATAATAACATGCGGCAGGATCTTTAGTTGTTTTGATGAGAAATGATAGATAATGTAAGTCATAAACAAAAGTAATTAACATCATACTATGTCATCTGTCATTACTTATTATAGACTGATTTCAATCTCAAATAAATATTAAGAATTGAATATAATCTAAATCTGGACTTCATCATCTCTATTTGCTAAATCTTGACTCATACCAGAGTTAAGCTCCTTGATGGAATAAGCCATAGCCTCAATACCACAGCTTTGTGATATAACTAGATCATATCACAAATTGTAGTGCCCTAAAATTTATTTAAGGCAATTACTGTCATGTATAATACTTCATGTATTATACGCTCAGCTTTCTTGAATGATATGTTTATTATGAACATTTATTACTCGATTTTAAATTATGAAATTGTTTAATTAGATTATAGAAACAACGATTTATAATTTTCAAAATAAACTTCATAAAACGTTTTATTATCTCCTCTCACCAGGCAGATGACTTACAAAACTTTTCAAAAATATTTTATAATCTACTCTCATGATTAGATCAACAATTATAAACTTATAGGCACCAATAGGCCCACTAAAAGAAAATACAAATTCAATAGATAAATCCAGCTCTTTAAAATAAAACAAAACAAAATGAAATACATCTACGGCCCTAATTTCCTTTATTTCTCCTTCAAAACCCTCTAGGATTGCCCATAACCCCAATCATATATCAACATTGCCATCTTCAACATCATCATCGCCACCACATCACATTCATCCTCATCATCATCAAATCATCATCATTAGTCATCAATACAACACTTGTAAAAAGAACAACAACAACAATAATGAGTCGAAGCTCGATACATAGTAACGCAATCACACACGAAATGACACACAAACCTAGCTAAATACAATGCAACAAACAATAAGTTATTATCTTTTATTTAAATAAAGTAAGCAACACTGGAGCACTTACACTTCGGATTAAGCCACAGGAATTTTGGGCTCCTGAGTAACGACGCGATGCTTAGGGGGTTGATATAAGCAACCCAAATACATATATCTTATAGATAATATCAGTTAATTCATAGCTATTGCACACACTCTACTCATCTTAATCCATAACATCAGTAAGTTCAACTGGTCTCATAAACGTAAACTTAAATATGTTACTTTATTTCGAGTATAAGTAGACATTACATCAATATCGTTTGCCCTATTAACTGCCCATTTAGCCACATATAAATCACCATTGCATCATGATATTTATCATTGCATTATGATACCTCAGTGCTTAACCATATTCGCTCGAACAAGGTTACTGCTACCCAAATTGGATTCAATGGTACACACACAACCATCACTCATCAATTATTAAGCCAAGTTTAAGTTTTAACTCATTTTATGATGTTTATCCTAACAATCATCACACAAATTACTATGTACCTTAAAGTAAGTCCACAATCTAAAAGAATCAGAAAATAGACCAGAAAGTAGGTTCATAAGCAAATACCTGTTTATGAAATTAAACTATATAAGTAATTTATTCATTTATTAACTTGCATAAACTTTCATAGCAAACATCAATTTTAAAATCATATTTGATCAGACACTAATTTGGAACCCTGCTGTGGCTACGAATATCGCCCTATCGAAATACGAACAATTCTCTTTTTCACTTTGATTATAGCCATTTATTATAAAGCATCATCACATCATGCATATTCAAAAACATTCATTTCCTAAGTAAACACATATATGAAATAACATATTTCCCATGTTAATTATGGTTTATCCTAAAACATTATTCTAAGCTAGTTTTTATTTATTAAGCTTATATTACCTTAGCTTAGCTAAATTAATTAGAGTCCATCATTTAATTCAATTACTAAGCCAATGTGATTAAACTTAATCAATCTATTTTATTTTAACTCATTATAACTTATTAAGTCAATTTGAACTTAAGTTTATTAACTAAGTTCATTTTATATCCAACTTCCATATCTACTTCAATTATTTATTTAATCTATGAATTCACTAAACTCGTGTTTAATTATACCATTTAACTAATAAAACATATCAACTATCATTCATCTACTTCATTTTATCTTTCTTTCTTTTTCTTTTCTTCTTTTTCTTTCTTCTTTATGAACAGTACCAGGTGACAGATCACGCTCGTGATGGGAGTCGTGATTGTCATCACCCTCCTCATCATGCTGTTGATGAAGACTGTGATCACCAATATTACCTTGCCATACCCATAACAAAGAGATAACACCCCTCGTCACTATCATGATATAGGCTTTTTCCTTTGAAAATCCTTACCAGAGGAGATCATACCCTTCAAAACGGTTATGATCTAGGCCATGATGTTCATAACTTGCAAAATTACGCCCGTTATCATGTATTATCTTTTGATTAGAGGAGATCATGCCCTCTGTCATGCCCATTATCTTTATAAATTTTATTTTCTACATATGTCATAGGCCGTGATATGACCATGATGAAAAGGGGGATCATGCTACGTTTTTCCTTTGTCTTTTACATTAATTTTTAACTACTCAATTCAATATACATCAACAATAACTTATTATTAGCTTACCCATGCTGAAACTTGACTTATAAACACTTATATATACATAAATATATCATATAATCACAAACCATTTCATTAAACACCCGATCTACACAAATATAAATATATTTAAGCTTTTAACAAACATGCTCATACATCTTTGATTTATCACTATCATCACAAGTTTTACATATATCTAGTTCTAATACAACATTTACATGCATAAACAATAACTAAAGCAAGAAAAGTAACAAAACTTGTCTTTTTAAGCAAAACCTAACATCTTGATTCTTCCACGCCTACTTCTCTTATGTTCTTGAAGTTATTTATAGGATGATCTTCATCCTCTATCTTGTTTTCTATCTTTAATTTCCTTTATAGACATGTTAGTTTGACATTCGTGGCTTGAGTTTTGAGAAATGGAACAAAGAGAAAGATAGAGAAAAAGAAACAAAGGAAATGAGAGGAAGAAGGCAGCAAAAGAAAAGAAAGAGAAAGGAAGCAAAGCTTACACACACACAGATATATAGGAAATTAAGAGATATTTTAGAATAAACATATTAGGTTTACAACTTTCATATTGATATCTCTAATTCTAAAAGTATTTAAGAAATAATCTGATGATCAATATGTTAGAAATAAAGATCTTGAGATAAGGGTTTGATTTAGGAGATGTGGTTTATATCAAATTGATATTTAACTTGAGCTTAGGCTCAAATATGATATTTTTAGGAAGGCAAGTGATTCCAAAATTTATGGTGGTTAAGGATATGAAATGTTGGGCTAAAGTTTAGGGATTTAAGCAAGTGAATTAACAACCATATACAATGCAACAATAATACATATGAACAATTCAAGCTTGGATGACCGAAATCCAAACAGGATGAAGATTTATGCTTACCCATCAGGGTTAAAGGAACAAAGTCTCAATGATCCACTACGCCCAGGAGAGACTACGAACCAAGACAGAAAGGTACCATAAAACAGTTTAAAAAAATGATATATCAAAATCTTGGAACTTAGAAACACTATTAAATATTATCCATTTCATGTCGATACCACGGGTGGTGTTCCTTCTAATGCCATTTAGTTCCCATGGAACCACATGAACAAAGGTACTTCTACATAAAACTAGGAAAATGTCATCTGGAAAAACCAAGCGCCACTAGAGATTTGAAATGCTAATACGTAATGGGCTATCACACTTTGAGCAATGGTGCAAACGTGCAATGCATGATAGGATTATTTAAGGTCCAATTAGTTATTAATCCATTCATAGGTGACCAAGCAATAACAAATATTCTACAACATATTTCACCCATTTATTATCAAGCAATGATTTTTTCTCTTTTTATATCATATCTTTTCAAACAAACATACACCATTTGTCATTCACCAAATCCGATTCCCTACACATAAGATCGTTTCATTTATGCATATATAGTTTGAAGCAACTAGAACTGCAAGCATTTGCAATATGATAGATCAGAGTTGCTCACCTGCCCATCCTGGCTTAAATGTCATAGTAATCAAGTTGAAAATCCAAAGACGATTCTAGGGTTCATATTAAGTAAATAAGAAAGCATTCATTACTTACAAAATAGGCTTTATCATAAGTTTAATAGTGCTTATGAGACATAAACTCCGATTCTACTGTTTTTGTTGCCATTTACTCAATTCTAATCTATTTTTAATGTATGAGTAGTCATTTTAAAGCTCTTGAAGACTATTATTTGTTTCTTATCTTAATTTGATGTTTTGAACAAGTTTTACTAAGAAATATTTCCACACAGATCTGGATTCCACATTAAATGGTGAAAACTTGATTTTAATCTAACTTACTCATTTTAACTCGGAGTTTCGCAAATAAATAGGCATTAAAAAGCTTGCATCTCTACCTCAAATATACACTTGATGCATTTTTTTCCCATGATCCTAAGAGATTTGAATGGTTCCTTAAGAAATTCTAGAACTTCATTTCTTCATTCACAATATCATTACATGATCGGATCTTCTATTCATTTAATTTTCATTGTGTTTCTCTTGTTTTGTTGTCAAACACACACACACACACATATTACTAGGATGATGCTATCTATACCATTCTTACATGATCTATGTAAGTCTTCATTTGAACTTTGGTTCTCTTGTTATGTCGTAGCCATGACTTAGGGGTTTTTGATCTTTAACGACTAGCTCTATGTTGGTTCATCATATATTTCAATATCTATTTTACTTGTATCACTTGAAATCACATATGTATGTTGTGAGTTTCATTGACTTATATATGATTATTACTTAGTTCTATTATATCATTCATTTCTTCATGTTCCCTTTAAGCTAGATAGAGTTCAACACATGAAAACAACCATGGATTTTTCTATCTTCTAAATTAGATCCAAGAGGTTTTATGGTTTGTTCCTTCTTGTTCCTTAATCTCTATCATTTTTATTGAATCATAGGATAAGTAGTACTTGTACTAATCATGGCCATATATTTCACACATGATTCTAAGGGTGCTTTGTTATTTCACATGCCTTCATCATAAGAGATTAAGTTTCTCATTACTAGGCATATATTATCTTAAGGTCCATACATGTGTTGACACCTATATATCATAACTTCCTAGGATCTTGTTTTTGTGGTTCATGAAATAGACATGCTATATACTTGGAATGGATAAAAGAACAATTTGAATTTTAAGAGAAGCTTAAGGATTTGCTTTTTTCCTTAAGTATGCTGAGATCCTAAACAAAAGAAATAGGATTTGTTAGCTTATGATTTTGATATTTTGTATTGAAATTGAACTATACCTTATCCTTACTTGATGGAGTCTACATGTGGAGCAACTTAAGATGGATGATTACTAGCTTTTAGCTTCAAGGCGTGAAAGTGGTGCATAGTTGTGGTGTACAGTTGTGGGGTATCAACTAGGTCAAAAGCTTGTTTTGTTGTTTTCATAAAGATTCTATGGGTCATGGTGTATGATAGAGATAAGTATCTAAGAGGGGACCACTTCATGAGCCTTATTTAAGGATTTTAGAGTATGTTGACAATGATGTCTTGTTCGAGCAGGTTCACAATTTGACAAGTAGGTAGAGGCAATATTGTTTTCTTTTATCTAAAGGAATTCTTTATTCTCTCTTATGTTATATTAAATGCTTGTTATTTCCATGTATTTGAATTTGAGGGTAGTTTCGGTTGCAAATTTATGAGAGGAAATAGAAATGGCGAGGTACTCAATCATTTCCTATTTTAGGTCATCATGAAGATGTTTTAATGATGGTGTAACACACAGAAAAATAAGACAAAATGAAGATAAATGGGTCATGATATATATATAAGCTTATATCAAAGCCACAAAACAAGTTAAGTTTAATTAATTTTGTTTTAGGAAAAATTGTGAAATTTTGGAATTTCTACAATTTTCTGTAGATGGAATGCCGACATCTGGAAGGAGAACACCGCTGGCGTAGAGGCCGCGTAGGCTATGAACAGTACTAGATTTCTTAATGTCACAAGTGAATGCCGCTGGTGTTTGGGATGGAAAGATCGGTGTTTGATGTTTTGAACGATGCAAAGGATTTTATTGCATGTCGAACGTCGCCTCCTGGGGATCCTACACTACCGATGTAGGAATTTAATTTGCCGGCGTAGGTGCAAATTCTATAAATAGACGCGCTCGTCCGACGGTTTTTCAACAGAAGTTATTTCATCTTTTTTCCTTCGTTTTGAGAGCACGCTGGTTTTGTTCTTAGTCTTCTAGTGTGGAATCTTCATCTTAAGATGAATTTGGTCAAAGATGAGTGATCCTAATCCATTTACAACTTGTTTTCTCGGATTTATGCATGATCTCTTAAGGTTTTATGGATGTTCTTGAAGGAAATGTGGGAAAGCTTTAGATCTCCAGTTTAATCTGATCTTATTGGTTGAGGAGTAGGTTTTGTGGTCTGATCAAGTAAGTATAATGTTCTCCTACGTGTTCCATACAAATTTCATTCATGTTCCTTAGGTTTTGGTTGGTTTTTGCATGAAGGTCCTTATGAGGAAACCTTAGCACGTGTTGGGATCCGTGATTGGTGAATGCAAGTCCGGTTTTAGCGATCCAAATTAGTAAGTTTATCTCCTATATGATGGATTCAAACAAAATAAGAGTTAAACAATCCTTATACGTTCTTGTTGATACGCAAATCTAGGGTTTTAGTGAAATATTCGGTATTTGTGGAGTTTTGTACGGTTCATTATTGTTCTTGAGGATTTTTATGGAGTTTAATTGGAGTATACGGTGCGAATATTGGAGATTTCTTGTCAGGATAGGGTTTTTGGAGAATTCATGTCTGTTATGATATATTGATAATGTGTTTATATCTGTTGATGTATGTATATATGTTGTAACAGGATATTTGGAGTTTATGGAATTGTTGTTGGTGTAGATATAGGAGTTTGTACAGTTCGAGTTGTCTTTATTGTTGTTGATATCGGATTTGAGAATTTGAGTTATATTCTTAAATTTGAGAAAGGTACAACCAATCTTGCTTCTTGTTTTTTCTTGTAAGATTAGTATTGCTTGATTGATTGTAGGGATAGAACTTTATAATAAACTTAATTCTATTCGGTTTAATAATTGTCTGCTTGGTTGTGCTTGGCTTTGATAAGTAAAGACTTGATAGATAGTGATACTGGTGAGGCATCCTGATGATCTTAGTGTTTGGTTGTCCCTAGTGGACTCATTCTTTGATATGATTCCAGTAGAATTAGAGGGAAACAGGGATGTTTGGGGAGTACCCACTCATCCATATATGTATATAATTACCTTATTTTCAAAGAGTTGGTTGTTTTTAAAGAGGAGTCTGAGTTTGGGACTAGAGTATACATAATTCTGAACTATGTTGATTTGCTGACTATAAAAAGATAATAAATTGATTGCTTGCATTAGACTAAGTGCATTTGATATATATACTTGTTGCATGTGCATTTGCATTCTCTTTTAAGGATTGGAGTTATCATACTAGGCTTCGCAACTCACTTTTTAAAATTTCAGGTACAGGTCATAAAGACATTGTATATAATCTTTCGAGTTATGATATGATCTTTGATCAGGGAGATGGCGATAGTGTACCTGACTATCCAGCTGAGAGTTAGACTTGTTGATTATAGGTTCATGGAAGGATAGAAGTATCTAGATATGTTGAAGACTTGATTTTGTTGTATTTTTCTTATTATTATGTTTTATGTTGGATTGTTGGCTTGTGGTTATGCCAATTAGGATGTTTGTATGTTAAGCAGGAATTTTATGAAATATATTTGTGTTTCTAGGTTATACAGATTGTATTGAGTATCCTATGAGATACCATATGTGTGCGTTTACAGGTGATATTTGTATATTTGTGGATATTAAAGCCTTAGCGTGCCCTATTCAAGAGAGGACACGTGGTGGGTTGTAATACTTTATTTTAGGGCGTTACATATGGTTTTTAACAACTTGCCAATTTGCTAAATTTAGTAACTTATGTCATGGTTCAAGGGGACAAGCTTGATAAGTTGCAATGTAAACACCCCTTGCAAGCAGCTTAATCATGATGCTAGAGATAAGATGATTTGATATCCTTGGGATCTATTCATTCCCTCTAATGCTCATGATTTTGGAGACAAGGAGAGGGGGATTTTTTTATAGTTCTCATAGTGCGAACACACACTTTCCTAGGGTGAGATACATAGTAAGATAAGTTAACTAGTACTTATCGTGTTTTCTTGATAATGTAGATGATAAGGTGTTAGACGTTTTCTTCTTGAATGCATTCACCTTGCTGTATGGTTTGGTCTAGCTTCTAGATTGAAGTTTCTTATTGTCTCTCCCCTTGACACATGGTGTATTCTGGTCTTGACAAGTGGCACTTCATTTGGCATTCAAAGTAGTGCTCCATTAGTGCTCAAGTGGTGCCCCATGTGTGCTTAAGTGGTGCTCCATGTATGCTCCAAGTGGCACTCTAGGTGCTTGAGAAGTGTCACCTCCTTATACTGACACATCGCACCTACCTGAATATAACTTGTTATAATCATAAAGATAATCTCTAAACTAAGTCAATTGAGATACTTGAGAGGTGCTTAAGTTGTTTAGATTGTTTGCTATGTCGGTTTCTAGGTAATGCGCAAACCCTTGCGTAATGTGAGTCAAGGCTTTTGTATACTTAAAATTTTACAACATCAAAGCATTTATTTCTATGTGAGAACTCTTCCTTGAGCTCTAATTGAAACAACTATAATCTCAAATTACGAAATCTTTTCTTTGATATCTTTCACTAACCTAGAGAGTTTCATAGATTTTTTAGAATATCAAGTTATACCTTTATATTGTTCATGAAATGAAAATTTTTTGGGTTTACACAACAAGTCTTAAAATGAAACCAAGTGACTATATGTAGATAAAGTGTAAGCAGTGATTGTAATCACTAAACTCATCAAGTAGCTCATCAATGTTGGTCCTGTACCTCAAGTTATCATAATAATTGCTATCGGATGCATTAGTACCTAAAAAACAACAAGAATGAGTTGAAGCTCAGTGCATAAAAATGTAATCATACATGATATGACATGTGCACTTGGATTATACGTGATGTAATAATCTACCATTTATAGTTATTATTTAAGATAGAACAATTAAGAGGGGAACACTCACATTCTAATTAACAAGCTGGGAATCTGGGGTTTCTGAGAAGCAACAACTATTTAAGGGGTTGATTACTCTAGGTCGATTACCTTAATCTCCTAAAGGAAATTCTACGTAATAACATCGTCAAAGGTTCATAGTTATTACTTATCTCTACTTATCTTAATCTATAACAAAATGTGGTTTAACGGGTTTTATGACGAGAACCATGTTGTGTTACTTCTAATTGAGCCTAAATAGACATTATTCTGATATTGTTTCCCCATCAACTGCCCACCAAGCCACCAAGTATAGCTTACGCATTTAACTACCGTGTTGGTATCGCCTAGTAAGATTGTCGCTCCTTGACTTGGATTTAATTTTACATGTATAAATCATACACTCAATACTTAGGCCATCCTTATTTTTTAGCTCATTTGAGATGCCCATCTGTAAGGACTCGACTTTCCCTATATCTAAAATTTAGGTAAGTCAAATCCCCAGCCATGTATAATACCTTAAGTATTACATGCACAGGCCTCCTTAGATGATATGTTTATTGTGAACATTTGCTTCTTGGTTCTAAATTATGAAATCCTGTAATTAGATTCTCAAAACAACTGGATTTAAAACTTTTAAAATAAACTTTACAAAAACATTTTGGTACCTACTCTTTTGAGAAGACTAACACCTGCAAAACAACTATACCATGAGGTATCTTATATACTCTTTTTGTGATAGTATACAAAACTTTAAAAACTTCATTTACAAAACATGGACACTAAGAGGCCCCTTAAATGAATATTATGACTTAAAATATAAATCTAGTTTAAAAAAAAAAAAGACAGAAACAAACACAAATAAAATCCACAGTCCTAACCCACTTTGCTCATCCAATATTACCTAAAACCCGAGCCAAGCATCATTATTACCAACATCAACACCATCATCATCATCATCATCATCAAATCAACATAATCAACGTCTAATCATCAATATAATCAACCTATCATCATCATCCTCAACACAATACCTAGAAAAAGAACATTAATAACAATAATGAGCTGAAGCTTAGTACATAGTAACATACGCACACATGGAGTGGCATATAAGCCTAGTTAAATGCAATGCAACAAACAACAAGTTATTATCTTTCATTTAAATTAAATCAAACATCACGAGAGCACTCATACTCTGGAACAAGCCATTGGGAATCTAGGGGTCCTGAGTAACAATACGATGCTCAGGGAGTTGACATAGGCAGCCTGAATATCTATATCTCCTAGATGATATAACCGATAAAGAAAAGTAGCAACATTTATGGTTCATAGCTGTTACACACACTCTACCCATCTCAGTTTATAATAAAAAAAGGCTCAACTAGTCTCATAAATGTAAGCCCTAATATATTACTTATCACTGATCAAGATAGATGTTATACCAATACTGTTTGCCCCATCGACTACCTGTTGAGCCACCTACAAATGTCATTGCATCATGATGGGGGTGGCCTAAGTGCCCAAACTACTGTGTCTGCACAAACAAGGTTGCTACTCAACGGATCGAATTCAATGGCACACGCACAAAACATCACTTATCACTTAGGCCTTCTTTAAGTTCTCAATCCATTTTAGATGCTTATCTTAGCATACAACATGCAAGTAGAGGTGTTTATGATTCGGTTTGGTTCGGTTTAGGGGTCGAATTGAATCAAACGACATTTGAAACGGTTTCGTTCAAACCCTTAATGAACCAAACCGCTTTAGATGCGGTTCGGTTTGGTTAGGTTCGATTCGAACCACTTTTAAAAGCATTTAGCTCTAATAAATAATATTAATAGTCATGTTTTAGAGAAAAGAAAAGATATTTAGATTAAGAAATGTTATGAAAGAATTAAGTTACTTATCATTATATCAGGTCATGTAATTAGTAATTTCATGTATACACATCATCTCGTTTTAAAAATATTTTCCAATGCAAATTTAAAGTAACATATATTTTTAATAAATCTATAGCACTAACTAAAGAAAATTATTCTTTTATATTAATTCCATGTTTATTTATAATATTCTTCCCTTATAACATATTTAAATCTCCTTTGTACCAATTAAATATTGTGCATGTTCTAAACTCAATCATATTGCAATATTTTAATTTGATACATGTCTACTAGATTTATGAAGAATTTAAAATTAAATAAAATAGAAAAATATAATGGAAAACTTTTGAGATGAGCAAAGGATTGCTTGTTTAATATTATTAAATATATAATATATTTAATGGTGTATTATGTAAAATATATATATACAAAACATTTGTATTTATAAATAATATTAATGTGGTTAAAAATGTAATTTACATTTCATAAACTAGAGCATAATCACAATTTCTCCTATGCATCTAAATACAAAAATATTATTATAGTTTAAAATTGTTATTCAATTTCAAGTCTATTATAACATACTACATGCATATGAATATTAGAGTGAAATGTCACATGTGACCGTAATATGCAATATTTAAGAGTTATAAATAAGTAAGATGGCTCTTTTTTATTTCTTTCTAATGTGAAGTGGTTCAGTTCAGGTTCAAATGGTTTAGTTCCGTTCGACTCCTTGAACCGAACCGTAACCATTTATACTCTTCCTAAATCGAATCGCAAGCCAAACCAAAATATAAAAGAACCGCATTTTGCGGTTCAGTTCAATTCAATGAATAGCCCTACATGCAAGCCACTGTATACCTTCGATATGAAATCCAAACAAAGACTCAGAGGGTGTTTCAAAATCCATCTCAAAAGATAAAACAAGTATCCATATCTATAGATTGAAGAATTAAACTCATACAAGAATATTTTTTTTACATCAACTTTTATTGAACCCTATTTGATAAGACACTAATTAGGAACTCTGCTATGGCTGCGATGATTACCCTACCAAAATAGAGACAGTTTTCTTTTGTCTATCAAAATATTTTTTTTTTGTCTTTATTTTTAGTCTCTTATTACAAAAGCATCATCCAAGCATTCATATTCAAAAACATGCATTTCCTAAGAAAACGCACATTTGCAACGACATATTCCCTATGTTAAACATAGATTATCTTAACATATTAACATAATCCAATTATTAGCTATTAAACCCATTTTAACTTAATCTTAATCAAGTTGATTAAAATTAATCAATCCAATCGATTTTAGTTCATTCAAGTCCATTTAATCAAGTTGAACCTTGTCATGCCCCAACGGGTGCTCTAAACGTGACAGTCCGCCACACTCAATATTAAAGCTTAAGTATGACTACCTTAGCCATTCCAAAAAGCTTTTATATTAAGTGTGAGGCGTACTTTCACAACTTTAGAGGACCATATATGGAATTATGAAGTTTAAGAAGATATAAATAACACATTAAGAAAAGAGGATTCATAATAAACATTCACTTATAACAATAGTCCTTACAAATTTAGGGATACTTCCCGTGATTTCTAATCTATTACAAGAATATTTGTACTTTGTCTCTAATGCTAAACTTCGACTTAGAATTCTCTTATCTAAAAGAAATTACCTACCCGCAAGGTCCTCCTGGCCTTAACCATAAGTAGGGAAACTGCAAAAGATATCTATTGGGGTATAAGCTAATAGGCTTAGTGAGAATTATTTCCATAAATAACTTCTTGTAATCAAAGTTTCAAACAGGTTAATTAAGCAAACAAATGGGATACAACATACACGTGGGCAAACAAGACATATAGTTTTCCGAGAACTATATGTTGAATGGATTTACGCCCTCCATTCGGGGTTTGGTGATACATAACCTCAAATCAAGTAGTTTTAGTTAAAAAGTTTTAAGTTTGTGAGTACTTATTGCCGAGCACTCATTGCCAAGCATTCCAAATCTACTTGAAATAACCTTGCTTTCGGATCTTTCGCCAAGCGTTTTCCTTAAGCCGCCAAGCAATCGCTTTCGGATCTTCCGCCAAGTGTTGCTTTCGACATGAGCTTACTATCCTTCTCACCCAAGGATAATAACACAAAATGCAATGTGACTCACTTTATGGTATGCATGAATCCATTTATTTGTAATACCATAACATTATTATTATCAAGTTTAAGGTGATCAAGGCATTTCACACAAAGCAAGTGTTATACTACTAACAAGCAATTTAAATCAATTCCGGCTTTGATATTCTTAGGATTATTTCAAAGAATTATTTCCATACATAACCATTTGTCTTTTCTTTGCTTCTAGTGCAACTAATTTACAAGCACAACAAATATAGCATTTAAAGGAAATAAACTCACGATGCCATGTCGACTATTCCTCTAAGCGGATGAGTCGTTCACACACTCCACTTAATCGTAATAATCTTCGGGCTAAAGGAATCCTTCTTCGGGGTCACCTAGCCAAAGAAAATACTCACAATGAGTATTTCTTGATGATTTTCTTGAATTTTGACAAAACAAAGTCAAAGGAACATTAAAGTTCGTATAAAGGAATGTTCCAACTTAAAATGGCTATAACTTGGTCATTTTAACTTGGAATCGTGCATATAATATACCGATTTCTACCTA
The DNA here is from genome assembly GCA_024138025.1 of Combretum micranthum. NCBI lineage: Eukaryota > Viridiplantae > Streptophyta > Magnoliopsida > Myrtales > Combretaceae > Combretum > Combretum micranthum. The sequence goes on along the minus strand of JAMXBD010001177.1, from coordinate 98,285 downwards.
CTCAAAAAGATCTACCTATTTCCAAAATTATTTTCAATAAACAAAGCCATATAGGCCCCGAAACAGTGGTGACAAAATTCACCATGGATTTTCCAAAGTAAAAACAACTTGGGTTCATTCATTCAAAACTTGCTTGATAAATACTTAGTTATCTATATAGTTGAAAAATTCTCTTTTATAACTATATAACTCATATTTAAGCATGCTCAAGTATTTTGTTGTCCGATTATATTTCTTGAGTAAAACAATGTTGGTTTTGAAGTTTTTAGAAAAGTATAGTTTACAAAAAAAAAAAAAATCGATTTTGTAATTTCTTGAATATCTTGTTTTCCTTTTGTTTTCCCAAAATACTTCATGTTGGTTTTATTATGTTCCCCAAGCAACTTTTTGAAACTACCATTTTCTATTTTCTATATTAGTACCACTTTTCCTATTTATTTTCCCTATACAATTTTCTTTGCCTATTTGTTTGTAAAGGTTTTTATTTGAAATTTCCTTAGCTTTTCATCTTGTCTATCTTTTTCATAAAAATCATTATTGTGTCAACAATTATTTTCTTTTGAAAAACAAAGTGGAATAATAAAGGTTTTAGGTAGCTTTTTCAAAGTAAAAGTAGTTTCTAAAATTATAGTAAGTTCTTTTTGTAACTTTGAAAGGGAAAGAGTTTAGTTTTGTTAACTCATAGATTTTATACTTTACATAAACTTATTTCTAAGTGACAAAATCTTCTTTTGTTTAATTATTTTTAGAAATTGAAATTTTTGGACAACAATCTAAATGAACATGATTTATGAGAATAATAGTAAGCAAAAATAACATAAAACATAAATAATAAAGTCAAGTATTGGAGTCTTAGCTTTTTCAAGGCTCCTAGGACTAAGAAGTAGACTAGTCCCAAAATAAAATAAAATGAAGAAAGAAAAACTTGTTTTGACTTGATGAGGACAAGTTTAAGACTAGAGACTAGTCTTAAAATAACAAAGAATAAATAAATAAATTGCAATGGAATAAATAAATAAATTGCTTTGCATGAAATAAATAAATTGCAAGTGAGCTTATATGCTCTAAAGAATATGTACATATATATATAGATAATAATACTTAGATATATTGACAATAATATGAACAAAAATAATAACATAAACATAAATAGATTTTCATGAACAAAAATAATACATGAAGATAATGTAGCTTCCATAACTTGCAGTCTTTAGAAACTCACACTATAGTCATGTAAAGTTACATGACATGAAGAAGAAGAAAATAAAAGAAGGTAGTTACCTAAAGAAGGTTTTTGTAGTAGTATGTGGTTATGGGTTTTTATTGTAGGTAGAAGTTGTTTTGGGATTATTTTGAGAGAGTTTTGGGATGATATTTTGAGAGAGTTTTGAGAGGAGAAATTGAGAGAGTTTTGGTAAGAAATTTGTGGGTAGTAAATGTGCGAAAGAAGTGAAAGAGGAGGGGGTATTTATAGGAAAATATGGAGAGAATTTTGTGTGATTAAAATAAAAGAAAAATAAAACAAATTGAGGGTTGTATGGGGAGAGGGGGCACCGACCACATGCATGGGAAGGGGGGAAGTGATTTACTTTTTTTGACTTTTTGTTAAATAAAAGATGTAATATATAAGGTAGATGTGAAATAAAGTTATTGGAAAGGTAAAAAGTAAGGATTATAGGTTATAGAGTGTAAGAATAGGTGTAAGAAAAAGTAAAGATAAAAAAATAGTATAGAATAGTAATGAATAGTATAATATAAGATAGATATGACTAATAAAGTATTGGTAGTAAGAAAATAAGCGTATAAATGCGATATATGTTATTTTTACATACCAAAAAATTACGAAACTGATATTTTTGGAAAATTTATATTTTTACGAGTCTAAAAGTGTATTCGGAATATTTTTCCTATTCCGAGCTCCTGGACACGCTTTTCGAGAACTGTGTCCGATCGGGTTCAAAGGACACCCGAAATCTGCAAAACTGATGTTTTTATATAACCTATAGTTATTATGAACTATTCTAGCTAATTATTCTAACTTCGTTTTTCAGGGCCAAAGAAAACGGCAATGTAGGATTAAATCGGTTATGGTAAACTAGGGTTTTGGTTGACCTTTAGGGTTCCGTTGACTTTAGGTTTAGGGTTTTATGCTAAACCGATTCCAAAAATTTGAGGGTTTATAAACCTAGGTTTATTAGCTAAGTTCATTTCATACTTGACTGCACACATTTAACTAATAGACACAGGTTTTTTAACTTTGTTTGGAATATGTAGCTACTAGAATCAATCAAAATTTAGGTAATGATACTTTTAGAATTTGCAAAAAATTAAAACATCAAAGATAAAGCTCTCTTTTCAATATTTCCGTAGCATTTTGAATCACCTTAATCTGAGTTTAGATGAAAAAGTTATGATTAAAATACGAAAGAATGCCACTGGAGGGGAAATCAAATGAGGCTATATGAAGGGCCGTTTCAACCCAAGGATTTTATCCAAAAATGATTTGAAAGTGAAATGCCTCTCCAAAAGGGCCATTTCAAGGGCCGTTTGCTCTATATACCTCCTTTAATGAGGCCATTTCGACATAAGGACTTTGAAAATAAAAACTCAAATGATGAAATACCCCTCCAACTTGGTTGTTTGACAAGATGTATGGATCCTTGGGACTTCCTCTATTTTCTTTCTTCTTTTTAACACTTTTTACACATCCTAATTCAACTTAAACACCATAAAAACCACATATAACTCATCATACACTCTCAACAACATCAAAAACATAAAAAGCCCACATCACTTACATCAAACCCTTCTTCCATTCATGCATAAACCACATATCCATCATTCAATCATTTTATCATAAACCCATCATATATTTAACATTGACTTAACAGATACATGCATAAATAACAACTAAAGCAAAGGAAAAAGAAAAACTTATCTTTTTATGCAACTCAAACAACTTAATCTCCTCTACTACTAATACTACTTTTAAGTTATTGAAGCGTCTCCTAGCATGATTTCCACTTCCTATCCTCTTTTTTAACTTTCATTTTTCTTTTAACCTTCTTGAAATTTAGATTTGAAGATGAAATGTGAGTAAGAGAAGGGAAAAGAAGAGAAAGAGGAGAAGAAAGAAATGAATGAAACAAAGAAAAGAAAAGAAAAGGAAAGCAAAGTAGGAAAAAGGAAAAGGAAAGGTTAAAGTTGTAATTAAAGATATCTTAGAATAAGGGTATTAGGTTTAGAACTTTCATATCAATATCTTTAGTTCTAGAAGTATTCATAAAATATTTTCAGAACCAATAGGTTAGAAATTAAGAACTTAAAATAAGAATTTAATTTAGATCAATTTTATATTTAATTTAAGTTTAAATTTAAGAACCGATATTTTTATACAAGCAGATGAACTCAAATTTTATAAGGATTAAGGAATTAAAATTTAGGCTAAAGTTTAAGTGTTTAGGAATTCACTAAAAATTTTAATAATATGTTTAGGGGCTTAGGAATTCAAAATCTAAAATGTTAACTTAATTAGTTACTAATCTAATTACGTCAACTTGTCTAATTATATCCTATAATTCATTTGATTCGTTTAATCTATCTAAACTCCATTTCTAACTTATATAAAGGTTTGAGGTATTTCACCAACTTAGGAAACAACACGTATGTCACTGCATACCTGCTACTGTGTTGGTGTTCAATAATAGACCACAAGATAGACAATGGATTAATAGAATATCTATTTAAGGAATATCAATTTGTATAAAAATTAAATATGCAAACCAATGATTCAAGCCATGTTGATTATCTAATTAATGCAAGGACTTACATACAATACAAGGCCTTAAGCTATATTTGAATTGAGTCCATTTATGCTAATTAGGCTTAAACAATTTGGACTAAGTCCATTAGATTAGGAGTTTAAATTTCTTATTTAGATGGATTGGACCTTTAGGGATCCTAGAATAGGCCTAACAAGAAATTATCTAAGTATCACACATTTTAGGATAATGGGCTTTAAGATTTAGTAATTGAGTCCATTATGGAGTTTAAATTGTAAGTTAGGTGGAATTAGGCTTTATTTTGAAATTAGGTCCAATTCAAGTAATATTGGTTAATGGACCTAAGAATTGAGTTCCAATTCAATGGAATTGAAGTTAAACCCTTACCCTAATTAAGCTATTGGGCCTTCTTTTTTTTTTAGGCCCATCAAGGGAATTTATGAGCCCAATTGGATAATTCAACACCTATAATTGATAATGAACTTAAATATTTTAGAATTAAGCCCAATTTAAATGAATAAAGGATGTTGGGCCCATATTTTTTATTTTAAGCCTATAAAATGTAAAGTTAGATATAAGATATATTTTGAGGGCTTAGACCCTAATTAGCTAAGAAAAACTTGATACGATTTAGATTAGGCTCATTTAGTGTAAACAGGCTTAGTTGGCTATAAATTATGTTATTGGGCTTAAGCTTGTGTTTCTATGCCAATTTTAAATAATTAAACCTATTTGTGGTTATTTAGTCAAATCGAACCCCATTGTAATATCTAAGCCTAAAATTAATAACGTTAAATAAGGGTATGCACAATAGCATTTGGTTCAATTTGCACCTCAAACCAAATCGCACCATATTTTACAGTTTGATTTTTTTTTTAAATTCTAACCTAACCATAGGTTCTTTTCATAATTTTTTTCGAACCGAAAAAAATAACGGTTTGGTACAGTTCGATTTGTGATTTGAACCGTTTTTATTCATAAAATGAAAAATATATTCTATCTATCAATAAACTTCCATTACATATTTCTTATTACTAATGCAAATATAAATAACGATATTTAAATTAATAATTTACCAAATAAACATGTCAAATTTATAGGAAGGAAGAGATTCCATCCATTGTAAAATTATAATTGTGACTAGTCTCATTTTTTAAAAAATATCTTGAATTATAATGATATACTAAACTTTATCCCAATATAAGACCTAAAATTTAATTCGTTGTATGCTTTTAACTAACATATTACCAATAATATAAATCAATAAGTAAAATATAAGTAGATTAATTAGTAAAACAAATGAAAAAAATATATAGGAGTTAGAATACTAAAGGCTAAAATCTAAAATCTATCTTATTTATAAAGAACACAACAATTAAAACATATTATAAAAAAATCTAATTTTATTATAATGAATGATATATATCTAAGTCATAAATCATAAAAAATTAATTATTTTTAAGATTTGTGATTTAAATATCTATCATTAATAAAATAATTAAGATTAAATATAATATGTTTAAATTTTCTAATATATAAAATGGTTTAGTTCGGTTCATGGTTCCGAATCGAACCGCGAATCGAACCATTTTGAAAAAACCGAAATTTCGATTCTATTCGGTTTGGTCCGGTGTGATTCACGGTTTAATCGGTTTTTTTGCATAGTCCTAACGTTTTACCCTATTTTAGTCAAATTGAACCCTATTTTTATTATTTAGGTCAAGTCCAACCTATTTTTATTGTTTTGGCCCCATTAAGGTATTTTCGCACATTTAGTCCTAAAATAGCTCTTAATTCAATTTTTAATCCCTTTGAGCACACAATATTTATAAAAACCCTTTTTAATTCAAGTTGATGTCGTAAATGGTACTTAAACTTTAACAATATATGCAATTAGGTACTTATACTTTGAAATTGATCAATTTAATGCTTGAATTCTGAAATTTATCAATTTATGACATGTAAAAATTTTCATGCAGGCCAATAGTACCCCGTCAAGTTTTTTTAGGTACTAAATTGATCAATTTTAAAGTTCATGTACTAAATTAATCATTTTCAAAGTTTAGGTACCTAATTGTATATTTTACCAAAGTTCAGGTACCACTTGTGACATTAACCCTTTTAATTCTAACAACATATTTGGTTCAAAGGAATGGAATCAATATTATCCAGCTTCATTATCATGAAATATCTATTCCCTTATTTGGTTTGCGAAAAAATTTATCAAAACAATATCTATTTCGTGTAATTTTGAATAGATAAGGAATCCCCATTCTTTTCTTTTACTAGAGGAATGGCTATTTCTAACTAAAAAACATGTTTTGTTCTGAAAATATCCCTAACTATAAAATAAGAAATTACTAACCATTTTCAGCCTTATTCCATTCCTTTGAACCAAAGCTACTATAAATATCTATTTATGTTCAATTTAACTAATGAACTCATTTTTATATTTTGGAAGCCCTAATATGCATTGTATAACCTATTACTCAATTTAGGCCATAACTTATATTTATCAATTTTTAATTCAACCAATGATCTAATTGATTTAGGATATTATTAAATAAATTAATTATAGCTAAGAAAACATAATTCAAGTTGGCTTGGTGATTGAATCAATGAATTAGGCCGAATCATTAATTTTTCAGTTTAAAACAGGGCAGGAACACGACACTATTTGCACACAGGACTGATTCAGGTCCGGTTGAGTTCATTGGCTATCCAATTCACTTGACAAAAATAAAGTGGACACCCTAATCTATTGTTCTATAAGGTTGTGGGTCAAAAGCGGTTAAAACATGGATTGGTTCAACCACTTGAAAATCACGAGTCTACCGTGCTACAAAAATTGCTAGACGAGTTTAAATTAATTTTTAAAAATAGTAAATGACCTTCAAAGATTATGAAACTTTATATTTTACAACTAGATAGATAACTCATTATTATTTATGTTATACTTGCATTAGGGATAATTCACAACTAGTTAAGAACCCGCACAATATACGACTAGTAAGCGAAATTGCAATTATAAGATTAATTTACTTAAAAGAATTTGACATAATAGATTTGTTTTGTATTCATACTTGTGCATAATATTATATTGACAGTTTACAAAATTAAGATGTGCTTCCAATTCTTTAACTAATATTATACATTTATCTTGTAATGGAACAAATAAAAGTTTCAACATTGTTAAAATTATATATTAATATAAAAATAATATAAATATATATATGAACAAATGTATGTGACTACCAAAATAAATCACTTATAAGATCATATTAATATTTAAATTTCTTGATGAAAATTTATAATGTTAAATCTCAATAGAGCGAAAAGTCATATGGATAAAACAATATACCAATAACAAAAAAAAAAAAAAAAAAAATTCTTATTCATTGACATAAAAAAGAAAAAAAAATTAAATTCCTTGAAAATAATGTTAACATATGACATGATTATTATATGCATAATGTATGGGAATTAAATCAACATAGTGTCTATAGGAAACGACCATTTGAAAATTAAAAAAACCATTACATATATATATGTAGGGAACTACAAAAGCTATACCAAAATCAATCACTTGGAAGATCATATGTAACGCCAAAATTTTTTGACTGAAAATTTATAATGTTAAATCTTAATAGATTGGAAAGTTATGTGGATAAAATATTATATTGATAACATAAAAATAAATTCTTGTTCACTGACATAAAAAACAGAAAAAAAAACTTTCTAAATTTCTTCAAACCAATGTTAAATTCAAAATTACCAACACTATAACGCCCTAACCTATTGACATTACAACCCGCCACATGTCATCTCTTGAATAGAACATGCAAAGGCTCTAAATCCACAACTATTCAATAAGTACTTGTAAACACACATATGGTATCACAATGGATACAAAACTTGTATAATCTGGAAACATATACTCCATAAAACTCCTGATTCATACATACATCCAAGTTAGCAGAACTGTAGCCAACACACCAATATAAAACTAAACACACTACTTACATAAAAATCCTCCAATATATACCTTAAACCTTCATACAACAACCACACTAACACAAATCTCTACAAACCCCTCGATCAACACCGACAACAACCCCATAATCTCCAATTATCCTGTCAACTACATATATACATAAACAAATATATATAAAACACGGTAAAAGGAACAAACCCTAATATATCATAATCTCCTAAAACTCTAACATGATAAGGAAACTCTAAAAATTTGCACCGTCTTCTCCGATCACAACCCACAACAAGTCCAACATAATATCACCAAAACCCTAATGTATCATGACAATAAAGCATATAAGGATCATTTAACCATACATTGTTTAAATCCATCAATGAAAAGACAAAACTTACTGATTTGGATCACTAAAACCCGACTTGCAATCACAAACTTGGATCCCAGCAAAAGCTAGGGTTTTTCTCCCACAAATCCTTCAAGAACATCAACAAAACCCTAAGAATCATGCTTAGATCTGTATCCTAAGCATCATAAGACCTAAAGCATGAAAAGCAAACCCCAAACACTCTGGAGGAAAGAAGAAAGAAGGAGGAAATAAATTTATCGAAAATTATCAAACCGTTCGTATATTTATAGAATTTTGTTCCTACGCCAGCAAACTGATACATATGCCGACAGCGTTCGTTTTAAATTTGCCTGTGTACACTCAACACAAGCAAAACACGCATACACATTGGCGACGTTCGTCGAGGAAAAGCAAATCAATTTTTTACTCCAACACACCTACGCTAGCAAAACCGATACCTATACCGGCAACGTTCGTCTCTAGTGTTAATGAAAACACTACTAATCACTTCTAAATCATCCTCCATGACGGCAACGTTCCCCTTCCAGTTGGTAGCATTGAATTTGTAGAAATTTGTAGACTTTCAAAACTTAAACAAATTTGTTCTAAATTCGAGTTAAACGAAATAACTTGTTTTGTGACTTTGATATAAGCTTATATACATCTTAGGAATCATTTATCCTTCATTAAATCTTATCTTCTATGTGTTACAAACACATTACATGATTATTGTATGCACGATGAATAGAAATTAATCAACATAACTTCTAATGGAAAAGACACACCACTTGAAAATAAGAAATATGCACTAAATCTAAATATAGGGAACTATAAAAACTATACTGTAGATAATGTGACAAAAAGAAACAATTAAATAAATGAAATATTCAAGAAAGGTAGAAGAATCAAATTACTCATTAATTGTATTATAAGAAAGTGAAAAAGAAAAATAAAAGATGTAAGAAGATGGTTCATCCATAAAAGTAAATCTCGTAGAGAGTGGAGTAGATTAAGCGTTATTTCAAGAAAGAAAGCTTACATCTAAAGAGGAAAAAAAATTTCTAAAAAGAAAAACAATAGTGGTTTAATGTCTAAAACTAAAATGATAATTGCTTTTGGAAAGAGTAAGAGTATTAAATTAAAAAGAAATGGCCATGTAATATACAAAAGAGTGGTTGCCTGCAGATTTTTTGTTTAAACATGATAAGATCCTTCAACCACTAAAAAAGAAATTATAAAATCATTCTTAATATTGTTGCAGGTGGTAATATGTCATTAGAGTATAGTGCTGGAGCACCGTAGACCTGCACATAGAACATGTTAATAGTGCACTAGGTCGTTGTTTGGTGTGGTTACTCCCATATTTAAGTTATCAATGGGTTTGAGACAAGTAAGCAATCTTAGACAATGTGAAATTAGATTATGCTAGATCTCTTTTATACTTTTGGTATGAGGGTCTTTTTGTAGGAGATGACCATACTAGGATAGGGGTCCATAGAATATTTGTTGCCTATGTGGTATATCCTTAAATCTAATAGCAACTTAGACCCAAGGTGGTCAATATGATCATCCATAGAGGGCAGACTGTCACGCCCTAAAGATACCTTAGTAACAGCATACAATCCATACATGTATACTATTACCAATTATACCTTCCGAGGTGACATATTTTTAGACAAATAAGATCTTTTAGTTGTGTTGATAAGAAATGACAAATACATGTAAGCCATAAATTAGCAAAATAACTAACATCATAAGTCTTCAATCATATAGTGCTACATACCATATTCTTACTCCATAAGTCTCCAAATGCATAACTGATATTTAAAATATTAACTAATTTATAACTAGGAAATAAAAATAAACAACTTATCTTAAAACATCCCAAATTCTTCCAGCTTCTCATTCTTATCGGAGTCATGCTCTTTGAAGAAACAAGCCAAGGTCATAGTATCAACCTAAAAAGTCTTTAGGAGTATGAGCGAAACCACGAACTAAATGAATAACTAGATATATTATACATCAAGCAAGTTTATTAACAATCATATGTAATACAACAATCAAACAAATGCTTAAAATATAAATCTAGAAGATCTCGAATCCAAATAGCTAAGAGATTTATGTCCTCTCATCAAGGTTGAAGGACAATTACTTAATGACCCACCTGCCTATGAGAAACTAGTAGACAAAAAAATCAACGATTTCTCGTTTTGGATTATCACTTTAAATTAAAGATACTTAACTGACTATTTCCTACATCAATCCATAGAAACTCCCTAATCTTGTGTTCTTGTGAAGCCGACAAAACAATGATAATCTTGTGTATAATTATAAATCTTTTGTATAGAAAAACTAGGCATTAATAGAGAACCAAAATACTAATATGCAACAAGCTGTCACACTTTTGAAATATGTAATAATGTAGTTCGTGTAATGCATGCTTGTTTTAATTATATAGCCAATATTTCTTAATCAGACTTAAGGTGATCATACATTACACACAAACATATACCATGCCTTTCTCAAGTCAAAAGATAATTTGTATTATCACTTTTATTATCTTATTTTGTCATAAAAAACAAATAACTCGTATTACATACTCAACAGGCTTCCATATCAATGATATTATTATTTTTGCATTACATATGCCACTAGTTATAAACACAAACAATGTAATAGGTATGAGTTACTCATTTGCTCATGTTGATCAATCATAATAGTCTTTAGGAAAATCTACAAACTGATCAGTATCTGTAAACCCCCAAATTTTTCGTAATTCTTAGAGAATGGTTTTGGAATACCAAATTGAAACCCTAAAAGCTGACCTAAGTTGAAGCCAAACCCTAAACAATATCAATCATGGGATTTCATAAGAGATTCTTCAAAAATGAAAATAGAAGATTCAATAATCATTCGACTCAAACCCAACATAAGACAATGCATCTATCCGATCCCTAATGTAAACCCCTCAATTTTTATGGTAAAGTTGGATTAAACCCTAATTCTAGTCAAACTGGAGTTTCAAAAGTCAACAAAGATCAAGGTAATCTAGCAGTTTCAACTCTGGCAATCCTGCGCTCTCAAACCTTAGACAACGAAATTGAGTTAATGGCTTGTAATAGTTCGTAATAATATAGGGAAGTATAAAAATATCATATTCGCCTATTTCTAGTGTCTCTCGGATTCGAATGGGATCAGTTTTCAAAAACCGTACCTAGAAACACCATATGGTAAAAATATTCTATTTATACCATTAGACTTGTAATAATATAGGAAATCCAAAAATATCAGTTTCAAAATTTTTCAATAATTAAAGATATCAAATATAACTCGTTTATGCATATTTTTATTACTACTGGTATTTTATTTGTCTAGTTTACTATTCATAGTACTATTTCTACTATTCATTACTATTTCACTATCTCTGCTTTTTCTTACAACATATTTCTTACTACCTCTATACCTATTTCTTACACTTCTTCATTTTCAACACAACTTTATTCACATCATACTTTACACATCACTTTTTCTCATTACAAAAATACAAAATTTAATCAAAACACTCTCTCTCTCCCCTATAATGCCGCTAGCTCTCCCTTTCTCTTTTCTCAATTTATTTTATTACATCAAATTTTCACTCCAAAATTCTATAAATACCCCATTTCCCTCCACTTTTTTCACATCTTCATTTTACATAACAAAACTCTCCTAAAATTTTTCCACAACTTCTCTCTCCACAAGTTCTCGCTATAAAAACTCTCTTTCATTCAATCTCTCCCATAATTCTTCACTTCATATAAATCACTTACCATTCCTCACTACTCACATAATACCACTTTCATCTACCATCTTCCTTCCATTCACAAACACTTTTAGGTAAAATCCTAGCATTATTCATTTACCCATGTCATGTAACTTAGTATGACCATAGTGTTATTTCTCAAAAACTTATGAGAGTTGTAGAAGCAACAACATGTTCATGTTTTGTTCTTGCACATGCCAAGAATACTAATTATATTTTATTATTTATTGTTATTATGTTGTTATTATGCTCCTAATCTAACTTTATATATATATATATATTAATATCCATATGTATATCTATATATTTCTTAGAGCCTAAATGTTCACTAACTCTCTAACTTGCTTTTATTATTTCTTTTATTATTGCTTTCACTTTTCTTTCTTTTTCTTTGGGACTAGTATATTCTTAGTCCCGGGATGCCTTGATGAAGTTAAGGCTCTCAATATTTGATCGGGTTGCTTTAATGAAGCTAAGGTTCCTTATGCTTGACCATATTATTATGTCTATTTGTTTATGTATATTTCTTACTATTATGTATTAATCTTACTTTTTGATTTCTACATAATTATATTCATGCATGATTAGAATGTTATTGTCTTAATAAAAATAAAAATAGTTCTTTTGTTAATAAAGAAAAGTAAACTAAATTTCTTATCACTTAAACAAATGATTTTTCAATAAGAGATCCAAGTATTGTTTTTAATAAATTTTTTTCAAAAGCTTAGACAAGCTAATCATAAATTTTCATTTATTAGTAATGAAGATTTCTACACATAATAAAGGAAACTCGTTTCTTTTATAAATAGGAACTAAATACCCCATAAAAATAAATTTTTAGCATTAAACTTGAAATTTTAACCTAACCATATCTTCTATAAAGTTTAATTAGATTCATCATAGACTTTAAAAATCACTTATAAGGAAAGCTTCCACAAGACTTAGATTTAATATTGTTATTCTCTTTTCAAAGTTAAAATGAAATTTTTGCAAAGTTCTAATATCGAAAATTCTTTATTAGGAAAAATTTTCTTAGGAACTTAACTAAAAGGATTATGCCATCACTTGATAGACATTAGGAATAAAACAAGTTTTTCAAATTAAGGTAAAATCAACTCACTATTTTAGAAACCAACTTAGCAAAATAAAATTTGCTAAGAAAGTAAAGTTTTAAAAGTAAACTTATTTTCTAAAAAAGAAAAATAATATAAAAATAAGAGGAAAACATACATTTAACACAACTCCAAATATTAGACCACACCAACAACTTAAGGAATATTTTGAAAAGCTTATTTTTCAATCACTAGAAATAAAATTAGTAGATAACTTAAAGAACTAAATTTTTGGAAATTAAACTACTTTTGAAAAGTTAGGAAATGAAATTATAATAGGAAAACACTCACTCATAACAACCCAAGTATATTTTAGTTTTCCTTCTAGCAATTTAAAAAGGAGAAATTTTCAAAGTTTAATCTTTTAAAACTCTTAAAGACCAATTTGTTTTGTGAAAAATCAATATTGAGACAATATTACAAAAGTCATGCATACAATATGAGTATAAATATATGTTCAAAGGATTTTTCTACTATATAAATATCCATATATTTTGATTAAGGACTTTTGGGTAAAGAGAAGTTTGGAAAATCATTTTTTTTTTTACTATGAAATTCGTAACTATTTTATACCATAGTAATTTGCAACTCAAATGACTTTTTATGACAAAATAACCTTAGAAATGGATAGATATTTTCGATTAGGTAGAAAACGGTATATAATATGCGAAATTCCGAGTAAAAATGAGCTAGGTATGGCCGTTTTAAGTTGGAATTTCCTCCTATCCGAATTTTAACGCAAATACTAGAATAAAATTGGAAAGTTCAAGTAGAGATTCCATGAAATACTCATTTCAGGTATTTCTTTCGTTTAGGTAACAAAGTTTGGGAGGATCCATATTCGGAGGACTATTACGAGTAAAGAAGTGTAGCAAGGATGGCCGAGTGAGTTTATTTCCTACTTTTATACGTACTTGTTTGTGCTTGTAGCTAGAGGCACTATAAGTAGGAAAAAATGAAAATGAATTATGCATGATAACATTGGTTGAAGGAATACTAAGCCTAGCAGGATATGAATTGTAGTTAAACCAAATTGTGTTTTATTATTATCATGCTGGAGTGTTTGCAATTCTGTGATCGCCGTAAATTATCTTAATTACATATTTTGAGTTATATATTAATTAATTCATGCACATCACATAGTTAGTTTTCAATTCATTAGCTACTGTACTCGATGGGACAAGAGTATAGTAGTGGGGTTTGCATGAGTTGCAAGTCTATAAGATGGGCGAATAGGAGCCAGAAAGAACTATTTAAGGATGGACGAATAGGAACAAGAAATAAACTACATAAGTTGGATTTCAAAGATGGGTTTTAAAGAGCCAGAAACACCTAACCATCGAATGGAGGGATAAATCCATTCAAAACATATGATTTCCGGTAGATCATATGTATTGCTTGTTCATTTGCTTGATGCATTCATATGCTTGTTTAACAAATTGTTTGAATTTATTATTGCGAGTACGTTAATCCAGGAATATTCTCACTAAGCTAGTTATGCTTATACTCTGATAGATTTTTGTTGAAACAGGACCAATATCTCTTATGCCCGAGGACTTCATATACCCGAGTGGGATTATGTTTTTGGAAGCTTTCTGGAAATCCTTTTAAAGATCTTAGAATAGATTTCCTTTAATACCTTTTGGTTCTAATAGTGTTTCTTTATGCAAGAGACCAAGATGATATTATTTTGTTTGGAGATTTATCGGGGAAATGCTCCTAACATGATGTAAGGACTACATTCTTATAATGTTGAAGTTAGATATCTATCTAGATTTCTTATATGCTATATTTACTATCTTGAACTACACATCCCACTAGTGTCCTCTATTATTGTGATAGACGCCTTATATATGGTGTTGAAGCTTTCGCATGACTTTGGGAAGTCATTCTTAAGTTTTAATACCGTATGTGGTGGATTGCCACGTCTAGAGTACCCTTTGGGGTGTAACAGTATCACCTATTAGATGAATGAATATTCAATAATCAGATATATATATATCCATATAAATAAATCATATTGGTTATCTAAGTGTTATAAACTAGTTTTAGTATTTTTCTAGGTTTATATTATCTTTTCTAAGTTATTATTTATCAAAAAATAATAACTTTAAAATGTTTTATTTTTATCGAGTAATTTTAGAGTTTGTATTCAATAATTCAGTATGTTACTATTATCATCATTGTTATTTTTATATCGTTCTTTTATTTTAATCACCTTATGATAACTAATATTTATTTTTTATCATTTATTTTCATCGTGTTTCTCTTGATCTCATTTCATATCATTATCTATTATTTATAGAAATCACATTAGTCTTATTTATGACTTATTTACATTTTCCATTCTTATATGCTTACTTAAATAAAATAATTATCGTACAATTATTATAACGTAATCTTTTTATCTAATATAACAAAAGTATTTCTTAATTGTAATAGTTATTAAAGTTTGATACTTAATAATTGTTTAAACATATTACTCTTTAAAAAATTATATTTATTTATTAAATTTATCTTTTGTTTTATTCTTCTTCTTCTTCTTTTTAAATATATATATATTATACTATTATGGACGAAACATCGTTCGTTTAGGGAAAATTTTTCCATGTACGTTGGCACCAATGCCGTTAGCATTGAACCATAGGCTGCCAGCTTTCGTGCAATTTTTACGTATCTTCGTTCTAAGGAATGCTAACATGAAGGCCACCAACTTTTCTACATACGCCGCCAGCTTTGATAATGTACGCCGCCAGGGTTCATGTAATTTTACGAGTAACTAAATATTACATAGTGTTGTTCCACTATAAGCTGGCTCGAAGGCCGCCATCTTATCCATTTATACCGTTGGCCTTGCCATGTATGCTACCGGTATAGTCACTGTTCATCATCTTCTTAGTTTTTCTGTTTCGTTTTTCAAAACTTTTCTCATCCTATATTATTATATTTGTATGTTTAATTATTTTTTAGTGTTTTTTCATGATCCTAAGTTACTTTTTGTGATCTATCAGCTCATATAACATCTCATAATCCTCACAATAGGTGATTTCTTTGCTCCTACATATATCATGCTACATAAGTGGAGTTTTAAGGTTAGAAATTACCTTGTATGAGCTGAGATTGTGTTGCTAACCACCTTCCTAGATCTAATTCGAACCTAAAGTTAATGAAAACATTATTTAAGCTAATATTTAATATTTAAACTAACTTAAAACGAATTTTACTTACGTTGCTTGTTTACTCCTTAAGCTTGTGTTTGTATCTTGATGAAGCTTATTTTTATGGAATTGTATTTATGTGTTTCTATGTTGCTATTTTGGCATGTTTGTGTTGTTGTCTTTTGGGCTACTTTTGGTGTGTTATAAATGCTTTGTTTTGCAGTTAATTAAGGGTTATTTTTATAAGAAGAAGGAAGGCAGTAGCTTCATCAATTTTCGACCAAGAAGAAGGAAATTTGCTTCACCAAAAACTCAACTTGTTGCATGATTTTGCTGCATTAAATGCAATGCTAGTTGGGCAAATTTGATTAGATTTCATCAACTCTTTTCTTGGCTTTAATTGCTCCAACTTGACTCTTTTGTTAAATCATCTTAGTTTTAGGGTAGTTTATTTAGTTATTAGGTATAAATATGCTAAATATTTAGGAGTTTTTGTCTCCAAAAAATTATTAAAGTTTCTACAATTTCTCTAGATTATCTTTGAGTTCAAATTGTGAGTTAAAGTGTATGCAATTAATTATTTTTAATTGTTTATCTCACTTGATTAGGGTTTTCTAAGCTTAATAGGTTAATTTTGGTTTCAGTCTCTAAAAGCTTCAAATTTCTCTAACTAGAGCAATAGGGTAATCCAAACCTTTATTTGAAGTCTAGATTGTTAGTTATGAATCTATTTTGGTTCCCATTATGTATTTATAACTCTAATTGTTCATCTTTAAATTATCATTTTCTAATTATATAGTTTATTGATTATTTACTTTTTAATGATAACTGAATTTTCGCAAAAAGAACAATTAAGAAATTAAAGTTTGATTTTACCAAAGTTTTTTGTTGACTTTTTTCTTACTTGAAGCAAGTGAAATGAGATATGTAAAAAGTCGATGAAATGTTTGTTCAGGTACCAAAGTTGTCAAAATCAAACTTTAGGTATGAGAAAAGTCAATGAAAACTTTGTTTAGGTACCAATTGCTTAAAACCAAACTTCAGGTACCTAATTATTCTTTTTATGAAAATTTAGGTACCATTTTTGTCATTATCCCTCTCTTACATACTTTATAGGTGTTTTGCATATTTTGATACTTATTTGATATATATTTTTATTTTAAGGTTAAAGAACTTATCTAAAGTTTAAAGAAATGTTTTGAACAAGTTTCATGTGTTTTTGAAGATAATTTGAAGAAGAAATGAAGCTTAAAGAAACCATAGAGACCAAGAGAGACACCCACCATTGTTATTTGCAACTTTAAAAGGAATTTGAAGAGATCAAAGAGGTGCACTAAGGAAAACAAGCTCGTGCACCTAAGCAGTGCACGAACCTATGTACCTAACCAGTGAATTACATATAAATATTGGAATTCAAGGTGTGACATCGGATAGAAGCAACCCTAAGAGCATGTCATTTTCTTTGGCCTATTTGGCCATGTTCTTATTCCTTTCATGTGAATTTCAGCCTACTCTTCTTAATCATAAGCACGCTACTTTGAGAAACTCTTTTAATGCATAAATACGAGATTATGTAATGGTATAGTTTGGATTTCCATTTGTAGCCTTATAGTTATAGTCAGTTTTGATTACTTGGATTTTAATTAAACTCACTAGCTTCCACTTCCTTCTCAAGTTGATAAAATTCTAATTATAGTATGAATATCCCTTTCAAGTAATCCATCTATAATCATTAAGTAAACAACGTGTTCCTCTCATAAACTATGTTAATCCAATTGAATTTGTGGTTCAAGCATGTGTTTAGATCTTAAAACGCAATTTTAATCCTATCACGAGATCTTAAACTGCAATTTCAATCCTATTACAAGCAAGAGTTCTAAGATTTTAACCAAAATTACATGTGTACATGTTGATTTTAAAATCTTATTTTCTACTTTAGTAGCGTCATTGATCCTTCTCAAGTATCGCAAGCCCTGATTTATAAGAGATTCATTGACAAATTTATCTTATAAAGGTTGAAATAAGAATAATCAAACCTAAAATAAAAAAAAAATATTATAAAAGAAACTCAACTACTTAGAAAATCCCACTAAAACAATCTAGGTTATACTAAAAGACATGGTTCATTCATGATGATAATATGAGCATAATCTATTATAAAGAAATAAAGGAGAGTAAACACCTAAAAAAAGCAAGAATCTCTTTCTAAATCATTAGGGTCTAACTCCATGGTGATAATTTGCAATGAATATTGCCAAAGTTGATATGAATAAAAATGAATGAGTAAATGAGTAAATGAGTGGTGATGTGGATGGATAGAATATTCTATGGGTTGAGGTAGAGTGATGAAAGGAATGAAAAGTGGTTGGTAAAGTGTGATATGACATATCAAAGGATAACGGCTTGCCAAGTGCTTACACTTTCAATTTTAGGCAATTTAATATTTCATCTTTAGATTTTGACAAATTAATGCCTATACTTTCAAATTATGTACAATCTAGTGCCTTTGTTAAATAATATTTGATCATCGTTCATTTTGATGAAAGGATAATGACAAACCAAGTGCCTATATTTTAATTTTTAGCAATTTTTTTTTGCAGTTTCGTGTTGCATATTTAGATTTTAGTAATTTTTAGTCAAGTGCCTACTACTGTCCTATCAAAAAAATAAATGTTCATCAAATATTATTTAACTGAGATACTGAATCACATATACTTTGAAAGTATGGGCACTAATTTTGCCAAAATCTAAAGATGAGATATTGCATTGCCAAAAGTTAAAAATATAAGCACTTAGCTTACCTTTTTCCTGACATATGAAATATTTGATATAGAATGGTACGATTGATGTGGAAAAAGTGTGCATATAAAAGTGTGGTGTAGAAACATGATATGAAAGGGTGAAGGATCATCTAAATGACAATAAAATCTTAGAATATCAATGGGTTTGATGTATGTGTGGTGTGTTGGAAAAAGGGTAAATTACACTTGAATGTCACAACATTTGGGAGCCATTTGAGGTCACAACATTTTAAGTGGTTAAAAAGAGGTCATAACGTTTAGAGAAGTGTATCAACTGAAGTCTCCCTTGACACATGTCACGCGGTGTCAGATTTTATAAATTTTAATTAAATATACGAATTATTTCTCCTATTAACACGTGTCAACTGAGACTTCAATTGACCCACTTCTCTAAACGTTGTGATGTATTTTTAGCCACTCGAAACGTTATGACCTCAAATGAACTTATTGCCAAATGTTATGACATATTAGTGTAATTTACCCATGAGAAAAGGATAGGGATTGTGATGGTGTGGTTAAGCGTATTGTTGTAAAGTAGACCTTAATTACAAAATAAATTAATAATTAAATAAAATTTAGCTTAATTGTAACCTGTATGGGTTAGTTTAACTTAAACAAGCATAACTTTGCTTTGATATTCTTGAGGCGGTCGACTAAGTTGGGATAAAAGATAAGCTCTATTCATGACTTGAAATTGGTCAGCTTGGGTTGCAATCTAGCATGTGCAACTTAGTTGTATACGATATTACTACTCAAATGTTGGATTTTCTTAAAAGTCAGGTCAACAATGAAGCAAAGGAGATAGCTTAGAAGTTGGTTACTTTCAATCCTTGTATTACTCGGTCCTCGATTTGTTAGTTGGATACCTAGACTTTTGAACTAATTCTAGGTCATTAATGTTGTGTTTAGCTCTTCACACAAGAATAGCTTTGACAATTGGACAATAGATCAAATATGCTATAATTTGGTTATTGTACTGCAGCTACCTTATTTCAGACTTCTATATGTGAAATGCTTAATCAATGAAGAACTACTTGGAGTGACAACTTATTTGAAGCTTAACTTGTATATGCACTACTTGACATTTACACTCTAATTGGTTTGTGAACCTCAGAATAAAAATTATTCATCAGGCAGTTGATGATAGTTTTTGTCTAGCCAAAATGCTAGGATCTACTATGTCTTTTGCAAATTTTGGTCAACTCTTTATTGTAGTCTATATGCTTGGCTTCACTAGAAAATTGCGAACACAACAACAGCTCGACGGTTAGTTCTTTTAGTTAAATTTTGGTAATAGAACACTTCAAACAATGTTAGGACACTAGGATTCAATTATTAGGCATTCAAGGCTTAGCCATTCAGAGTTATGGTTTCGTTAGTGTTTGGTTCAACAACTCAACATGACAATTGAGCTTAAGTTACAGTTGACAGTTAGACTACTTTATAATTGAGTTATTCGTGTAGCTTAGACTTGTTGTGGTCCCCTGCTTGGATTGGTCTACATGGTCGAATCATCTCTATTGCTATTGGTGGTGTGTCCTGCGCTTTCAATTGTAGCATCCTCAATTACTTGGTTTCTACACTATGTTAGAATATGTTACTTGGTAACTCCTTTTTACTCTATTCTTTTCATATGAATTTATGATTAATTTGATGCATTCATGGATAAATTCCTATGAAACTAGTACTTTTAATGTTTAAATGTTGTTTTTCAACTCCTAGAATCAAAGGGAGAAGAATTAAAGTGTTTTGAATTAGATTTGGAGCAAAATAACAACAAAATTCAAAGGTAGATTTCTTTGAGCCCTATGAAAGTGCTTGTTGAGGCTTAAACATCAAGGCAAAACAAGACAAATTGGTCTTCGTCCCCTAAATTGAGCCCTTGACGTAACCCTTGACATATGTTCTAAAGCGATCAAGCCCTAGACTTGAAGAATAGCTTTTGTTGCACTACATTATCAAGCCTTAGATTTGACCAGCAAAGGCTGGATGAAGATCAGACCTTTGCTCAGAAGTACAATTTGAGTTGAGCTTAAGTTTTGAGACCTCGACATACTCAAATTACCCCTCGGTCGAAGAATTGACAAAACTTAAGCATTAGCAGAATGTCATAGCTTAGGTTGAACCCTGACTTTCATCCTATATTTGAGCACTCGACTTGCCATGCGACGAGTGACCTTATGAGCTAGCATTTATGATGCGCATGTAGAAATAAAAGATAATTTTTGATAAAGATCTAAGGGGTTGGAAATTCTTTTCACTAGAAATTAGGGTTCTTCGATATTTTTAGGGTTTTATAGATGAAATAAACTAAGAAAACATAAAAGATATGAATGAGATTGTGATTCGATATGACTCACGAATCACAAAATCAAGCTGATTTGTAATAAGGATCGTAATTCGATAGGTTTCACGAATTACAAAACTGATCACTGTGTCAAAACAATCTATGATTTTTATCAACGAGAATGAATAAAGAAAATTGAAACTCTCAATATTCATCAAACATTGCAATAAGTTGCAATACAAGAGAAAACTCTTTCTCGAATATGTGTCTAATCTGATATATGATTAAAACTTCTTTCGAAAAAAAGGCAAAGGCCCATATATGCTAAAACAAAGAAAAACAAAAAGACAAAAAAATAAAATAGGTCTGACACTCAAAGAAGGCCGGTGACCTTGAAGGTGGCTTTAAAATTTTCAATTTTGGACATGCTGAAGGCTGGTTGAAAGTTGGCGGCTTAAGTGCCGGCATCGGTAGTGTATATTTGAAGGCCAGTGACCTATGTTGCCGATGTATAGGTTCGTGCACTTTGACATCTTCTACTCTTTTGTGTTGACATCACTTGATTCACATCATTCCCTACTTCTTTAGGAAGATTCATCCTCGAATCTATTGTATCTCCTAAAACTTTTGAGGTGACTTCTTTCTTTTCTTGGAAAACCTATAAGGAAATAGAAACAAACTCCTTTAACCCTTAGCCTGTACATGCTCAAATCTTTCTCACTTAGCTTTAGCTGATGTCATTGGAAGCAGTAAGAAAACCTATCCATCTTTTTGGATCTTGTAGGTATTCTGATGCCCATCATAAACAGCTTGCCTATCATACTGCCACGCCATACCCAACATCACCTATGCACAATTCATAGGAGTTAAATCACTAGTTATAGTATTAGTATATTCTCCTATAGCAATAGCAACCTCTGCTTGTTGATGAATATGTACAACATCTGGAGTTCAACCATCGAAGGCTGTATGGCTTTGGATGTGGAATCATCTGTAATTGCATTCGCTTCACGACATCTTATGAAATCACATTAGCATAACTACCTCCATCAATAACCAATTTATAAACCTTCTCCTAAACCACACATCGAACTTGAAATAAATTCTCCCAGTGACATGATTCTTCTTAAGCCTGCAAATTAGAAGAAATAGTAGAACAACATACTTTTCTTCCTCAGCTTCTGCCATAGGAATTTCAATAGTCTTCTCTTCTACCATTTTCCCATTGTCATCATCTACCTTTACCTCATTAACAATAACAATCTTTTCTTCTTCTTTCTTAAGAGGACTTTTATTATTAATCTCAATAGCCTTTTCAATCTTCTCAACCTTCTTGTCATTAAAAGCTGCCACTTTTTGTTCAACCTAACAACCTTTACTTCTGGCTTCTCTAAATTCTTAATTACCTTGTCACAACTAAACTTCTCTATCCATTCATCTATATTTTTTTATCATTTGTTTTAACTTTTGTTTTATAGCTCGTATCTCATATTTTCTATGAGGTTCTTCACAAGAAACTCTTCTATCATTGCTATCAATATGCCTTGATTTATCATAACATCTTGAAGCACCATTATAAAAATTTGATGCATGATAACGGTAAAGATCTTCTGCATAATGATTTTTCGAACAATAATATCTCTACATATTTTCATTAGAATAACAAGAATCCTAAATTCTTAATTTACCACAGCCACAATTCACTAACAACAACTAAGCACAAATCTATTGCAGCCAAAACCCAACCCCCAAATAAAAACATAAATCAGGATGATATGATGACTTACCGAATTGAAACACACCAAACCAAAAGCTCTGATACCAAATGATAAGGATCTAAGGGGTTAAAAAATTCTTTCCATTAGAAATTAAGGTTCTTCGATCTGTTTAGTGTTTTATATATAAAATAAACTGAGAAAACATAAAATATATGAATGAGATTGTAATTCAATATGACTCATGAATCACAAAATCAAGCTATTTGTAATAAAGATCATAATTCGATTGGTTCCACGAATTACCAAACTGATCACTATGTCAAAAGAATCTAGGATTCTATCAACGATAATGAATTATGAAAATTGAAACTCTAAATATTCATCAAAAATTGCAAGAAGTTGCAATACAAAAGAAAACTCTCTCTCTTCAAGGAAATATTCACTCAAAATTTTTGTCAAATCTCCAGTCTGATCAAAACTTATGTCAAAACAAAGGCAAAGGTCCATATATGCTAAAATAAAGGAAAACAAAAAGACACAAAATAAAATGGGGTTGATGCTCAAAGAAGGATGGCATCCTTTATTCCTAAGTTGATGACCTATATCACAAAGGATGGCAGCCTTAAAGATGGTTTTAAAAATTTCAATTTGGGACATGCTGAAGGCTGGCTGAAAGCTGGCGACCTAAGTGCCAACACCGGCAACATATATTGAAGGCCGACGGCCTATGTTGCATTCAATTTCTTGCACTTTGATAGCTTCTACTCTTTTGTGTTGATGCCACTTGATTCACATCAGTTTCAATTATAAAGAATTTGTCACATTAGCGAATAAAATCGTCATGATTTATGTGTTCAAAACTCTAAATAAAGGTGCATAGGCATGCGATCGGCATGCTATAACGAAGTGTAAATTTCCTCACATAGTATAGAGAGAGAGTTCTGAGGCAAAAGAATTATTTCTTCTTGTTTTAGAAATCTCAAGTTTTCTAGGTAAAATCATTTTAACCTATTATTTATAATTCTTGCAAGGTTCTGAACTTCAATTGTAATATTCTTTGTTAATTCCATTTTATTTCTTTAGAATCTGCGTTTAATGTTTGCGTCTATGGAGAAACAATCTCCCATAGCTTAGGGTTTATGAATCCAAATCATGATTCATGTGATTTCAAATGTGCTTTCAAGTAATCATTGACTAGGTTTTTGTAATTAGTAGCTTGAACTTATTTTCGTGAGTCTAAATATGTGGTGCACCTTTTAGATTCACATTTGATTTCAACTGGATAGATTGAGAGATCATTCTTTTGAATAGATTTGTGGCTACTAATAGAGCTTCTCATAATCGCCTTGAGAGTTGTCGCTTGTTTTGAAATTCATTAGGTTGGTTTTTAAAACAAAGGATTCTTAATATTTATACGGGTCTAAACTACTAATAACTTGTTGTAGACACCTAATTTTTGCTCAATATAAGGCTCAAATTTATGACAAAAATTAGTATTATGTCAAGCTCACAAGAAAGGTAAAAAATAGAAAAAAAAAAAGCAAAAATAGCACAAAAAATCAAAAACACAGCAAAAATAAGATAAGATATAAAAGTAGTAAGAAAAAATAAAAAAAAATGAGAGAAAAATGAGAGTAGTAAAGAAAAGTAAAATTAAAAAAAATATAATATTCGAGCTTGAATTTTCAAAAATTATTTTTAAAATAGAATTTTCAAGAGCCTTAAATATTAATTTTGCTGGACCCAATCGGGCATAGGCCAACGGCCTAACAGTTAAGACCACTGACCCATATGACTAGACCAGCCACAGGACCTGGGTTTGTTTGATTCCATGAAGAGGCAAATAAGGATGAGGATTCAATGTCGGCATGGATAGACTGGATTTGTATTAAATGTGTGTGAAAATCAAGCCTCGAACAACCCCAATTTTTCAGTTGAAAATTGGGAAAATTTTCGAAAATCTGGAAAAATTGAAGAATCATCAATGGCGGCTGATCAAATTCAATGTATTTGAATGATCAATTGATCCTATACAGAGATAGGATCGAATATTCGAGGATTTGATCATCAATTTCATCAGTTACGAATGAATCAAATTCCAATTTTCGAATAAATTTTTGCGAAAAATTGGGAAGTCATTAAATGCAATTCGTAACTGATCATCAATTTCGTCAGTTACGAATGAATCAAATTCTAATTTTTGAATTAAATTTGTTGCGAAAAATTGGGAAGTCATTAAATGCAATTCGTAACTGATCATCAATTTAGTCAGTTACGAACAAATCAAATTCCAATTTTCGAATTAAATTTTTTGCGAAAAATTGGGAAGTCATTAAATGCAATTCGTAACTGATCATCAATTTCGTCAGTTACGAATGAATCAAATTCCAATTTTCGAATTAAATTTTTTGCGAAAAATTGGGAAGTCATTAAATGCAATTCGTAACTGATCATCAATTTCGTCAGTTACGAATGAATCAAATTCTAATTTTTGAATTAAATTTGTTGCGAAAAATTGGGAAGTCATTAAATGCAATTCGTAACTGATCATCAATTTAGTCAGTTACGAACAAATCAAATTCCAATTTTCGAATTAAATTTTTGCGCAAAATTGGGAAGTCATTAAATGCAATTCGTAACTGATCATCAATTTCGTCAGTTACGAATGAATCAAATTCCAATTTTCGAATTAAATTTTTTGCAAAATATTGGAAGTCATTAAATGCAATTCGTAACTGATCATCAATTTCATCAGTTACGAACGAATCAAATTCCAATTTTCGAGTTAAATTTTTTGCGAAAATTTTGGAAGTCATTAAATGCAATTCGTAACTGAAATCAGACCATGAATCTATAAATAGGAATGATCCATGAACAAAAGGAAAACAACAATTGCAAGGATTATTCAGAGATTCAAAGCATTCGAAAATTTTCGAAGTAAGGGTTTAGAGAGAAGAAAAACACAAAAACGAAGAGAGAAAAAAAAAAGAAGAAGCAGAGAAAAAAAAAAACATAACATAGAGAAAAAATTCCATACAAATATCTCAGCAAAAATCACTCAAAAAAGTTGGGATCCAACGGTCCAGGGGGAAGAAAGCAAATCGATTGTTGGTTTCAGTCTACTCGTGCAGTCAGCGGTCAACAGTCAACGGTCAACGGCCAACGGTCCACATCCAGATCAGCGCTCCATATCTGATCCGAACGATCCAACGGTCCAGGTTCCTAGGGGAAGAAAGCAAATTGATTATTGGTTGGAGTCAACGGTCTACAGTCAACGGTCAACGGTCCACATCGAGATTAGCACTCCATATCTGATTCGAACGATCCAATGGTCCAAGTGAGTTTAGATTAAATTTTTCAATCTAAAATATTTTCATATGGCCTTAAATTTGCTATGAAAATAATCAAATTTTCATAAATTTGCTATGAGAATAATCCAAGTTTTCATCAAATTATTTTCATAAATTTTCTATGAGAATAATCCAAGTTTTCATCAAATTATTTTCATAAATTTGCTATGAAAATAATCCAAGTTTTCATCAAATTCTTTTCATAAATTTGCTATGAAGATAATCCCAGTTTTCATCAAATTATTTTCATAAATTTGCTATGAAAATAATCAAGTTTTCACCAAATTGTTTTCATAAATTTGCTATGAAAATAATCAAGTTTTCATCAAATTGTTTTCATAAATTTGCTATGAAAATAATCAAGTTTAATCAAATTGTTTTCATAAATTGGCTATGAAAATAATCCAAGTTTTCATCAAATTATTTTCATAAATTCGCTATGAAAATAATCAAAGTTTTCATCAAATTATTTTCATAAATTAGCTATGAAAATAGTCATCCAAAAGTTTTCAATCAAAATATTTTCATATAGCATTAAATTAGCTATGAAAATATTCAATCAAGTTTAATTAAAATTGATTTTTCATGTAGCATTAAATTAGCCATGAATTATCATAAAATGATTTCAAAGAAAAACGATTTTGGAATTAGAAAAATATGTTTTCATAAAATAAAAAATCAATTAATTAGATCATAGGATCATCAAAAATGATTTTCATAAAAATTTAAAATTTAATGAACTTAAAGTGAGAATAGTTCAAAAATATAAAATTGATCAACAAATTAAGTTCTTTTTAAAAAGAACTATGTTTTGTCTGATCTCGATTAGCGAGTACGTAGGCACCTACGGGCGACAATAAAAAATGAGAAAATATTTTTGTTTATCATTTTGATTATTTCTATGAAATTTTTTGAGCATGAAAAGGATAAATTATAAATTTGAAATTCCAAAAGTGGTAACCAATTTGGTTTTAAAAGGTTAGCCCCCGAATCCATGATATCTGGTTTTTTTTTTTTAAAAGTTTGGTTTTTTAAATCAAATTTTCGCAGACTAGTAGCTAAGTTAGGATCAACCGACCCATTAATCCTAGCTTTTTTATTTTTTCCCGATTTATATCGGGGCGACTCTAAAAAAGTTTTCAAAAATCAAAATTTCTTTTAACCCCTAGTCGAGGATTCATGTTAAATGGGTTCGGGTTTAATGTGAATCGGGTTAGAAGAAATGAACCAGATAGTGGGAAAATCCAGGCTCGACACTTGTGAATAAAGTCCAGTGGTTTGGTTTAGATTTAAAGCTACTGCCCTTGAGAGAGGCTTTAGCTTACCCTAATGAATCCGATAGTGTAAATACACCAACATACAACTCTCTCTCTAAGTTTGCCAAGAAATGACATGATAAGGAATTGATGAAGCAAACCTTAGGCTTCTATCTTGCATTTTGACCAACCCATCTTGAATTTTGTCTTGAAAACATCTATAAAATTTCACTAACCTTAAGATAACTTTTGTTTTTATCATGGCTTTCTAAATTTTCTTTGGCTAGATAATAGATGAGAAGTGAGTAGGATAGATGCTAACAATCTCTTAGAATACGACCTAATATTTTCTATGCTACTTTAGTAGGTGCGCTTGCCTGATGTTAGTAGTTGCTTCCGAAGTTGAATGGAACCAATGAGTTTTATAAATTTTAGAAAACTTCTACTTTACGGTCTTAAAAAAAAAGGTTTCAATCGAATTGACCATTAGATCACACAAAACAAGTTTTTTTGATGTCGTTGCCAAGGATTGGTGTTGGATTCATTAACATGAAGCTCAACAGGGCACTATTTGAAAACATTTCATTTATTAGAATAGTTGCTAATTTTTGTGAATAGTTGTAAGTAGTTTTCGTTTTTGCTTCTATTCTATTTTTACTTTCTTTAAATATTCCTTTGTTTATAGTTTTTTTTTTCCTTTTATTTTCGTAAATACTTGTTTCTTTTTGTTCTTGTAAATATTGCTAACCCTCTTTTCTTTTCTTTTCTTTTGTATTTATGTACATAATGCATATATTTTTGTTTTGCTTTTATTTTGTTTCTGTATATAGAATCATATCCGTTTGTAAATATTCATGTTAGTTCTGTTTTTTGTTTTTCTATATAGTTTATTTATTTTTCTATATATTCTTTAATTCTTCAGTTCGTCAATTCTTTAATTCTTAATTCGTTTATTCTTTTATTGTTTCTGTATATTATGTTACTTTAGTGTTGTATTATAGTGTTGTTTTTTTTTTTTTATCTGTTATAATAAAGCTCTATTGTAGACTAATTCTTTGAAAAATGAAAAAAAAGGTGATGATGAATCTCACACATTATTTCCTTTTACTCCAAAGCCCTAACAAATAGGAAGAATATCCAAACAAGTGGCTAGGGAGGAACAAAGATTTTTCTTAGAAAAGATGGCTGCTAGAATAGACCCTGAGAATGGTAGAGGGGAAATTTAGGAAGAAGTGGACCCTGCTAGGATAAATCAACCTAGAACCATGCTTTAGTTTTGTAGACCCACTCTAGAAGGGGCCAGCACTAGCATAGCAAGGCCCAGGTTGCAACAAATAATTTTGAGATTAAACCAAACGTCACATAGATGGTATAGTAGTATGTGCAATTCGATGGACTACATGATGAAGATCTTAATACCCATTGTAGTAATTCCTAGAAATTTGCAATACCTTTAAGTTTAATGGCGCATCAGATGATGCCATTAAGTTGGGATTGTTTCCCTTTTCCCCAAAAGGAAATACAAAGAAATGGTTATATAGTATGTCTAGGAATTCCATAATCTCATGGCAACAAATGGCTAAGCAATTTATGAGAAAATACTTTCCCCCATCTAGGAAAGCTAAACTTAGGGGTGATATAGCCTCCTTCCATTAGTTAGACTCTAAGACCTTATATGAATCCTTTACGAGATGGAAGAAATTGCTTGGAAATTACCCCATCATAGACTGCCTGAATGGACCTAGGTCAGATTCTTTTATAATGGACTCAATTATGGAACTATGCAACTAATAGATGCAGTAGTAGGAGGAAGTTTGAATAATAAATCACCTAAAGAGTGCTTGAACTTATTTGAAGATACGACCAATAATCACTATCAATGGTCCCCTATTAGGGAAAGAAAGAGAAGTCTAAAGGATTTCTGAGCTTGATAAGGTGACGAATCTAACTTCCAAAATAGAAGCCCTCAGTAGGAAGGTAGACAACATGACCATTGGTAGTGGTTAAGTGAACATGATTGATTGTAGTTCTGGACAAATTGTAGAGGGAATGATCTTTGCGAATGTGGAAGACGTGAACAATTTTAATGGCCAAAAGAATGACCCATATAGTAACACCTATAACCTTAGTTGGAGAAACTATCTCAATTGTAGGTGGACGAATAACAATTTTCAACAGCCTAGTTTGAACCACTTGAATTATCAAAACAGTAGAGTCAGGGTCAAGTGGTCTTTAGGTTAACAAAAGCTCTCTAGAAGAATTGATCTCTCAATTCATCGAAGCTTCTAAGAATAGGCAGTAGACTATTGATACAACTTTGAAAAACCACTCAGCTTCCATCCACAACCTAGAGACCCAGTAAGGCTGCCCTCAGAGAGACCCCAAGGATCTTTACCTTCCAATACTGAAGCTAACCCACTAGAATAACCCAAGCCTTTAAAAGAAAGACTCCTAGGATGATTATCTCGCCTTTCTTTTACAAAAGTTTTTAGAAAGAATGTTTGATTTTTGTCTTAAAGACCTTTGTTTGAAGTTTATGAATGTGTTTTTCATAGTAATTCTTTGTTTGCATGAATGAATGATAGGGATATGAATAAGTTTGTGGAGTAATCCACAGATTTAAGTAGTTTAAAGTGTTTATATGTGATCTATCTAATGAATTTGGCCTTATGCCAAGAACACAACATGAAAGATGAATGAATTTTGATCACAGTGTTGATCAAGCCATGAGTCGAGCCCTTGACTATAGGCTACGATGTCTTTAATTCTTGATTCTTTTGTAGGTTTTAAATAAAGGCCTAAGTTTACACCCTGACACGATTATTCTTTATTCTTTTAATAGCGACGACTTGTGTTTAAGTCTTAATTCTTTAATTCTTTTATTAATAAATTACACCATGAGCTAATTGTCAAGCCTAAACCTTGAGCCGCAATGCTTTTTAATATAAAAAGATAGAAATTGTTCATTCCCTCTTTTTCATTACTACATTCAGAAGTTTCTAACAAACCCAATAGATACTCTTTAAAACCCTCGACATTCTTGCACTTTTGAAACCTACTAAAAAATCAATCCTTTTCATTAAACCAATCATTAAACTACTAAGGTAAGCTCATCTCTATGCTTTTCTTTTATTTTTACTCTTTTATTTAGCGTAAATGTCAAATTAATCTATGTATTCTAGGATTTCAGTTTGTACAAAATTCTTGATATCTATTGTATTTAATAGAAAGTAACTTACTTGATGATAAAAATAGGTTGATACAACTGTTTTATGCAATTTTATGAGCTAAAATTATAGGCAATTTGTCACAAAACTTTGTTTGACTTTTGAGCTTCATTGAAGTCTTGTACAAACTTAGTTTGTTTCGGATTACTTGAAAATGATAATTTTGACATTAAAGGCAGTAAAATGAAATTAAAAAAACAACATTGTAGATGAAATTAGCCTAAAATTCTTTTGAAAAGCTTTTATCAAAGTTGGCCTGAGTCAATAAAACAGATTTATTTACGTTTGGGTAAAAGTCTATTGATTTTGAGGTTTGAATATTGTTTTTATGCTGTTTTTTTTTTTCTATTTTGTAGAAAATTGGCACCAAAAGAACATAACCACGTCACCAAAAATAATCCAAAAGGGCTAGAGTTGAATCTAGGCCCCATGTTCAAGTAAGTACTATTCTACCCACTTTAGTAGGTTTAATTAATGAAGATAGGAAGAAATACATCTTGTATTTGATAAGAAGAAAATAGTTGAGAATGCTATCTTGAGTTGGGAAGTGTTGAGAGATTATAGTATGGAGGAGGTTTTCAGAAGGTACTTTGAAAACCAGGCATGGTAGAAAGTATTAGAGAGGAGGCATTTGGAGAAGTAGTACCATGGCCTTCATGGCCAGTTTTAGGATTGAGTAGAGTGTACCCAATATGGATGACTCAGTGCTTTTCTATACATTTGGGGAATATAGGGAAGTCACTATGAGGCAGTTTACTGTTGCTAAGGAGTTATAAGAGAATGTAAAGATTTTGAATGATAATGAATTCAAGAAGCTGCTAGTTGAAGTTGTAAACCCCTCAATTTCTAGAGTAAAGTTGGAATAAACCCTAACCCTAGTCAAACCAGAACTTCAAAAGTCAATTATGATCAAGATAATCTAGTAGTTTTGACTCCAGCAATCCCATACTCGAAAATTGAGAATAATAGAAATAGGTTAATGGTGGATCATAGTTCAAAATATTATAAGATAACTTAAAAAGATCAGTTTTGTCAAAATTTGATTCGTTTTGAACCTAAACAGGATCAGTTTTCGAAAAACGTGCCCTATGCCTGGGATGGTAAAAATATTTTGATAACACCAAAAGACTCGTAATTGTACAAGGATTTCAAAAATATTAATTTCATAATTTTTCGATAACTAAAAATATCAGATATAACACATTTAATCGTATTTTCTTTACTACCATTATTTTAATTATCTAGTCTACTATTTATAATACTATTCCTACTATTTATTACTATTTCACTATCTCTACCTTTTCTTACAACCCATTCTATACTCTATCATACATATCTCTTATATTTTACCTTTCCCATACAACTCTATCACATCACACTTTACATATTATAACTTTTCAATAACAAAAATACAAAACAAAACAAAACTCTTCCTCTCTCTCCTCCACTCTCATTGTGCCACCCCCCCCCCCCCCCCCCCCCCCCCCCCCCCCCCCCCCCCCCACACACACACACACACTTGTCTCCAATATTTTTTATATTTCAATTTATTTTATTACTCCAAAATTCTATAAATACCACCTTTCCCTTCACTTCTTTCACACTTATCATTTTTCCTATCAAAACTCTACCAAATTCTCCCCTCAAATCCTCTCTCTAAATTTCTCTTCTAAACTCTCTTTCTCTCCATAAAACTACCAACATATACTATAACTATCTTTCTTCTTCTTCAGCAAATACATAAACCTTAGGTAAAATTTCTAATATTTATCCTTCATGTCATGTGACTTAACATAGCCATAATGTATGTTTCTAAACTTGTAAGGTTACATAAGCAATAATATGTTTTTTTTTTTTGTTCTTATTCATTCCTAAACTCCAATTATATTATTGTTATTATGTTGTTATTTTTATGTTGTTATATTATTATTGCTCTAATCTAACTCTATATATATTATTATGTATATCTATATTTCTTATAGCCTAAATTACTCACTAACTTCTCACTAACATTCTCTTATTATTATTGTTCTTATTATTATCATTTTCCTTTTCTTTCTTTTTTTTTTTTTTTTTTTGGACTACTCTATTCTTAGTCCTGGGAAGCCTTGATGAAGTCAAGGCTCCTAATACATGACTAGGATACCTTGATGAAGCTAAGGTTCCCAATACTTGACCTTATTATTTTTCTTATTATTACTTCTTATATCTTTCCTATATTCTTATGTGATATTCTAGTCTTTTCATAACTACATAATCATATGCATTAATCATCATAATGATCTTGTCTCAACAAAAAGAAAGAAAATTTCTTTAATAAAGGAAAATGGAACCAAACTCTTTTATTATATAACTTTATCAATAAATAAAAATTTTGTCATAAAAAACATAGGAAAATTATTTTAATAGCTTCTTCTTTTCAAACTCATCATAAATTTTCTTAGATGACAATAAGAACGATTTTATCAAAGAAATTAACAAAGGAAATAAATACTCTCTTTTTATGATAAGTAACATGAAGTTTATTCAAACTTAGTGTTAAGATTCTTTGATATGCAAATTTTTCATAAAAGCTTAATTATAAGATTTTTACTAACTCCATAATAAAAACCAAGAACTAGACTAGTTTTCAAAATTAAGATAAAAATCAACTCACTGGTATTATAAATCCACTTAGAGAAATAAAAGTTTACCAAACAACCTAAGAAAGTATTTTCTAAATGATAAACTCATTTTCAAACGAAAAGATGAATATAAAAATGATAAACTCAAAAACAATAGACATTATCAACAACTGAAGAAAAATTTTAGGAACTTCATTTTATCACTAGAGGTAAAATTTGTAGCTATCTTAAAAGAACGAGTTAAGAAAAATTAAATTATCGTAGGAAAATTAGAATATAAAAATTTATAAGAAAATACTCATTTATACTAACTTAAGAATTTATAGTGTTCTTTCAAACCACTTAAAGAAGAAATTGTTAAAATTCAAGTTTTCAACACCATAAGATAAGTTCTTTTATTAAAAATAATTGTTAAGACAACACCATTAAAATTATGCATACAATATGAGTCTATATATATTTATTTAAAGGAATTTTCAATCATATAAATATTTATATTTTTGCTAAAGGATTTTTGGATAAAGAGATCATATTTTTAAAAGTTGGGAATTTCGTCACTGTTCTGTCTCCTTCTGTTTTAGGACCAAAATGACCTATTTCGATAAAAATAATCTTAGAAATAGATAGGTCTTTTCAAGTAGGTAGATAGCGACATGTAATATGCAAAATTCTAAGTTAAAATAGGCAAGTTATAGCCATTTTAAGTTGGAATGTCCTTCTATTAGAATTTTAACACAAATACTAGAATAGAATTAGAAAGTTTAAGTAAAACTTCCACGAAATACTCATTTCAGGTATTTCTTTCGTTTAGGTAATGAAGCTTAGGAAGATCCATATTCAGAGGACTATTACGAGTAAAGAATTTTGGTAAGGATGACCGAGTGAGTTTATCTCCTACTTTTACATACTTGTTTATGCCTGTACGTAGAGGCACTAGAAGTAGGAAAAAGAAGAAAAAGAAATATACATGATAATATTGGTTGAAAGTATACTAAGCATATTGAGACATGATTTTTTGTTAATCAAATTGTGTTTTATTATCATGATGGAGTGTCTGCAAATTCTATGATGGCCATTACATTACCTTAATCACATATTAAGAGTTATATTAATTGATTCATACATATCACTTAGTGAGTCACGTTGCATTAGCTACTATGCTCGATAGAACATGGTATAGTAGTGGGGTTCGCGAGAACTTGCAAGTCTACAACGATGGGCCAATAGGAGCCCAAAAGATCTATTTCAGGTTGGGCAAATGGGAGCTCCAAAGAACTATTCTAGAATGGAGCAAGTAGAGCCTGAAATAAACTACATAATCGATTTCAAAGATGGGTTTTAAAGAGCCCGAAACACCTAACCTTGAATGGAGGGGTAAATCCATTCAAACATATGATTTGCAATAGATCATATGTGTTGTCTGCTTATGGTTTAATGCATTTCATATGCATGTCTAATAACTTGTTTGATTTTTTTTGATATGAGTATACTAATCCAGGAATATTCTCACTACGCGAGTTGAGCTTTAGATTTTTGTTGACACATGACCAATATCTCTTTTGCCCAAGGACTCCATATTTCCTTTACATTTTTTTTATTCTACTATTGTTTCTTTTTGTGAAAGAATAAGATTATATGTTGATATTTGGAGATTTATCAAGAGAATGCTCCTAAGATGATGTAAAGACCATATTTTTTAAAATTTGAAGTTAAGTGTTATTTAGATTCTTGTAGTATATATTTACTATCTTGAATTACACATGCTACCGGTGTCTCCTATTATTAAGATAGACACCTTAAATATGGTGTTGAAGCTTTCACATGACTTTAGGAAGTTATTCTTAAGCTTTAATACCCTATGTGGCGAACTGCCACGTCTAGGGTATCCTTTGGGCGCATGACAAAAGTAGTAGAGGAAGAATGGAGGAAGTTTGCAATAGAAGAAATTGTAGGCAATTTCAAACCTTTTAAGATCATTGGTTCGAATTTAAGAGCTAGAAGACTAGGATGCTACACTATCTGCTCATCATGAGCATTTTTTTGAAGTAAAAAGGAACATCTACAATTACTAATGTAGATATGCACCCCTTGGTTAGTATGATGAGAGGAAGAAAATTTAATGTGGGCCTATTAGTGGCATGGAGAATCAAGTATCAACCTTGCCTGCAATGTAAAGGAATATCTCTTAGTGGATTAATCATAAGAGTCCTGAAGAACATGCAGATGTAGCCGGAGCAAGAACCCAATGATGTAGTATACAAATTCAAGGAATTGCATAAGAGATTCTTTAAGGGTTAGAAGTTGATTGAATTATAAGCTTAGTCTGCTACTACATCTGTAGCAAGAGGAATGAATAAACAATTCTAGAGCCCTGCTACCATGCATTAAGAGCCACTAGTAGCACCTGCTTCGGAGCAAGAACCAGATCACTCTGAGGCGCTACCACATCATGAAGCTTTTACACCAGAAGCTACATTTCAACCATCAGCAGCCGGCTTCAACAAGCTTGAAGCGGAAGTGATAAATATGAAGAAACAGCTGGCTGCTTTTGTGAAGAATACCATGGAGGACATTGAGGATTTGAAGCAGACTATGAAGCAGATCTTGGATACTCAAGGTCTTCTTCCTCAACCCAGGATATCCCAATCCCCAACACCTCAACCAGTCCTAGCTGAGTTAGATCATCTAGACGATGATGTCAGGGTACCATCACCCTTCACTTACATTCCATCACCCCCTTATCCCATACACACACCATCCCTAAACACATCAACAATTCATACACACTCCCCACCTTATGCAAAATTATCATCTCATACATACACAAAACACAATCTCCACCTCAAACTCAAACACAACCCCAAGCACAACCCTTTCAACCAATGGTTGAGTCGCTTACTCACAATATCTATGAGGGTAATGAAGCCAATTTTCAAACACATGACCTACCCATACCCCAACCATAACCTATAAAAGTTACCACTAATGAGACAAGTAGTAGTTGATGAATGAAGGAAAGAGAAGCACATCAATAGTAAGGAAATGTCATAGTCTCTGGTGGCATTAACCTTAATAATTTGCCTTTAGAAGAAGAGTTAGCTACATCAGTTGACCAATTGCCAGTAGATGAGGAGTTTTATGAATTAAAAGTTAACATTATTGTAGCAATTGAAAAAGAAATGGCAGAAGAGGCAATGGAAGAATAGCTATGAGGCAATCTCCAATGATATTGTCAACTTAGAGATAGAAGCAATGCATATGGATTTACCTTTATCTTCGCCTCCTCAGCAGTAGCAACAACAACTAGAAGGACTAAGTTGTGTCCCCTTCACCTCATCCTGTTAAAAGAGGATGAAGTAGGACAAAAAGATGTGTGAAGAAGAAGCCTTTGGATAGGAGCAGACTTAGAGTTCAAGAAGAGGGGTGTGATTAAGAAGCAACCACAATGATTGACGTGGCTATAGTGGACAATGATGAACCACTTTAGGTTATATTTCCAGAAGACATAGCCATGGTTCCCCAAGTTCCTAAGTAACCCCATTAGGTTAATGAAGAGAGGAAGAAAATAGAGGAAAGAGCAGCATCATTAGTAGCAATTTTAGAAGCAATGCTGCAATAGAAGAAGGCACAAGAGCAAGTAATGAAAAAGGCAAAAATGCCTACACCAGAAGAAGCTCTTACTATCCCTATTGCTCCTAGTGAAGAACAAGGCAATGCTGCAGTCCCTTGTAGCATTGACCTTAATGCTAAGTCTATAGTAGAAGAAGACCAACTTCATGCAGCTCAAGATGTTGATGAGATTACTACAAGACAAGCTATTGAAGCTGAGAAACTCAAGCATATAGTAGATGAGCTGTCACATCAAGAAGCTCGTTACGAAGCAAAAGAGGTAGCTTGGAAGTGGATGAGTGAGAAGCATAGAAGGAGAGACAAAGAATGTCTGATGCTGTAGTGGCACATGAATTGGCTAAATAAGCCAAAGCATTAGAAGAAGTGGAAGATGATGAATCTAGCCTCTCCAATAGGAATAGTGAAAAGGAAGAAAAGGATGATGAAGATGACGGCTTGACAATAAGTGCTTGGTTAGAAAGGACCAGAATAGGCACTAAGGGCTACTCTAGAAGACTAGCCCCCACCACATATGCTCAAGAAATACCTCCTGTAAAAGAGGCACCTCTTACACCACAAAATAATGAAGTATCTCCTATTCCTCAATTATAGCAAGATCCTCCCCATAGTGAAGCTAAGAAAGAAAAATATCAATAAAAGTTAGGTAAGGGTAACTGAAAAGGAGCTCCTATCAATTATAGGAGAAAAGAAAGAGAAGTTGAAAAGAAAAATAGAAACAATACTTGAGAAGGAGCCCGCCCTTGATGAAATTGAAAGAAGAATTGAAGAACTAAAAAGAAAACAGGAGGATGATGAGAAGAAGTGAAATGGGGATGCCTTTTATGTGGATAGCTTCTTAGAGGATAGTGATTAGGAACAAGCAACTTAGAAATCCAATATTGTTCCTTCAGAGAAAGAGGAAGCTGAAGCTAAAGGGGGAAAGAATGGGTAGAGGAGAGTTGCTAACCCACAGCCAAATTGAGATGAGCTGATAAGAGCTTGTTTAGCAAACAACCCAGGCATAACATAACAATAGATGAAAGACTCCCTCTGTGCCTTGGACATACAGCTTTAGCTCGATGAAGGGATTGATCCTAAGGAAGCCGAAAGGGTAGCTCAATTAAGAAAGATCGAGTAGGAGGAAAGGAAGAAATGGGCTAGTACATCAAGGGAAGTGCCCAAAAGGAGGGTTAAGGCAAAATCAAATTAGGCAGTACCTGTGAGCGACATACATATACGTGGACAGACTTAGGATCAAACGCCTATGCCTACCTAAACACAAAAGCCCCCTCAGAGATCAAACCCTACAAGGAGAGGAAGTAGACAAGGAGGACGAAGAGGAGAATGTACTGGAGATAATAGGAATAGTGGTGGTAGAGATGATCAATCAATTAGAGGTATAAGCAAAGGTAGTGGAAGGAACAATGAACCTAACAGAGATAGAAATAGAGGAAGATTTAATGCTCTAAGAGCTAGAAGGGGAAGGGAGAATGAATGTAGTAGAAGCTGGAGATATTGGTTGGAAGACAAACACCGAACCCTTACCTCGATTCATTTTATTTAATTGGTTTTAGATAATTCGTTAAATTTTGTATTCTTTATTCTTTCATTCATTATTCTTTCTTCAGTTATGTATATAACATTCTTTCATTCTTTTTAGAATAATTACAATTCTTATGTAGCTCTTTTATGACAGAATGTGATTATTAGAAAGTTTTTCGTTCATTATTCAACTGTGGCTCCAATTGAGCCATCACTACTACTAATATTTTTCTATGACTTACCTTTGTCACGCCCCATAGGGGTATCCTAATCATAACAATCCGCCACATACCATATAAGACTCTCGAATTACTATCTAAGTCTTTTGGGAGTCTCGTATAGATGTAAGGCATCCCTTTACGATAATAGAATACTCTATTCAATGGAGTTAAGTAGTTTAACCTAGCATTCAATAGTATTAGATAATAAATCAAAACGCATATGCAATAGGTTACAAAATCTAAGGGGCATTCCTCCGCAAAAGAATATTTAAAGGTCCATTACAGTCATCTAGAGTCTTTTGGTTTCCTGTAGAAGTCTAAACAATTTGAATACAGCTTTTATAGGAAACGCCTAGCTCCTGTACCTAAGCTGCAGCCTGTCTCGGTCTAAGCCAAATAAACTCGTGCTGCAACAAATAGAAACTATAGGAGCGTAAGCTAAACTAGCTTAGTGAGTGAAAACTTCCATGATTACAATTATGAAATATCAATCAGATAAGTAATTAAGCAGATATATGATATGCATCAAACACATGAATTGATCAAACATATGACCAGCCAGGAATCATATGTGGATGGACTTGTGCTCTCCATCCCGGGTTAGCAGATTAACGAATTCTATGGTACGACGCCGTTTAGGCTCACAGTCAACCAACTTATAATTCGTTTTATGGATCACGATTAACCAACATTTACATCGTTTAGGCTCACGGAAAACCAACAAATGCTAATGCTCCATCCTCATCGTGTTATGAATGAGTTCAATTTCATCTTTAATTCCGAATAATCAATTATACCATGTTTTTTAGGTGACCAATCAATATTCACAGACAGTCAATCCTAGCTCATCTATACAAGCAATGATTAATCATTCAGCTTCGATATTCTTTAAATTCCACTTCACATAACAACAATAAACATATATAATTCCCATTCAACCCAACATGCATATTCATTTTATCTTTGCTAAGTAACTAGTGTAACTATCATTACAATCACAAAAATAATTGAAATCGGAAGTGATACCCACTCGGCTATGGTTCGCCGGTCTTTTAGTAATAGTAATCGGGTGGTAAGGATTCATTGATTTCGGGATCACCTAT
This sequence comes from Combretum micranthum, assembly GCA_024138025.1. NCBI lineage: Eukaryota > Viridiplantae > Streptophyta > Magnoliopsida > Myrtales > Combretaceae > Combretum > Combretum micranthum. The sequence goes on along the minus strand of JAMXBD010001177.1, from coordinate 58,356 downwards.
CAAGGAAGAATACCCTAATAAGTACTTCATCAGTTAACTAATCCAAGTTATAAATTAAAACTAATCAAAATCGTAATTCTCGCTATTTGCCAAAGTTCCGACTTAAAACGGCCATAACTTGGTCATTTTAACTCGAAATTTCGTAAATTTTATATCGATTTCTATCTACTTTGAAAGATCTATCTAATTCTAGTATTATTTCTGAGTTTTAAAAACATTTAGATCATGGAACAGAGGGATTAGATCTGATCAGTAACTACATCCACTTCCAAAAAAGAGTTTTGTACTTGTTTGAAATGTATATTTGATAATCAAGTATATATGAAATATGAATGATTTTATAGCATGAATGACATGTGATGTGTTCAATGTATGCATGATCTTGATGATTTTTGCTAAAAGAAAATTTTAGAACTCCTTAATTTTGCAAGACTTCAACAATAACTACTTCTTGAAAATCTAGTTTTCTAACTTTGACATCACACTAGTGTTTTGGATTTCATTCTTAGGAATTTCTAGTTATCATAATTAAAATTGAGTCTTCATAACATATACTACCTAAGACCTTCATTTCTACATAAAAATTTGCATTTTACACTTTGCAAGTATGTTTTCAAATAGGATTTACTCAAAAATCCGAATTTTTAGAAATCCACTTTTTGAATGATTCCTTTGGGAAAAACTTGTGTAATGCATTAAAATTTAAGACTTTACTATACCTACTACCTAAGGACTTCATTTAATACATAAAACTTTCAATTTGAGCTTAAATAATAGGTGTTTCCTTGGGCATCATTCAAAGTTACGAATTTTACAAGTTGACTACTAACTCAAAATTTTCCATCTTGATTCTACTTCTTGTTTTTCATCAAAACTCATTTCAACTTATAAAAATCACTACTTAATGATATCTATTACCTATACCCTTCATTTTTTATATAAAACATGAGTTTTAAAGTTGATACAAGGATTTTTAAAATAGAGCTTTGAAGTCATACGAATTTTCCTTTGAACATTTCTAACAAAAACTTTTCCTTTTTAAGTTCTTTGTCTTATCTACATAAAGATCCACTAGCTACCACATCTATATACACAAGACTAAATTTTTTTATGAGCATTAATGCATGAAAACATAAAATATCTATATGAACATGAATGTCAAGTATAATATGAGTGTCTAAGTGCTAGATCTACTACTTATAATGCATGAAAAGGAGTTTAAGAATATGAACCTATAGTTTTATGCAAGATCTCTACTCTTACATGCATGGACATAATAATATCTCTACCAAAATCTCATCAAACACAAGATCTACTCTTGTGATGGCTTGGTATTCATGTATTAGCATTTTCTTATCCCTAGCAAATGCTCATGGGGATTTAAGGTGAAAATACACATGAATAATCTTGCCATCACAAGATTAAGTAGTAAGAAAGCTTGACAATCATCACCTAAAGATGGATTTGGTAAAGAAATGAAGAAGAAATGAAGCATGTGTGTGTGTGAGGGGTAAAGAGTGTCACGGCAATGAGGGGAAAAAGAAGAGAGAGTTTTGTGATTTTTGAACAAATGAAAATGAAATGAAGGAGAGAAAAATTAAAGATTATTTATATTAAGTGAAATTAGGGATTGTTTGTTATAAAAAGGATAAAATAAATCAATATTGGAGATAAATTTGGGGGGGGGGAGTAGTATGCACCGGCCATCTTGAGTGAGAGAGAGGGAGAGATTTGAATTTGTTTGAAATTGTAATATATGTAATAAAATGTATTAAATGTGATAATTTATTTAAGAGACAAAAATTTCTTGGAAAAGAAAATATAATGAGTAATTGTAAGGATGTAAGACTAGGATATGGGTTGTGTGTGTTGTAGGTTGTACTTGTGAATAGTGATAAATAGTAGACAAGACATTTACTTTACCGGTAGTAAAGAAAATACAGGAAAAAGACTATAACTATAATTTTTATAACCCGAAAAATTATAAAACTTATATTTTTGAAATCCTTATAAAATTTTGGTTCTAAGGAGTATTTAGGAATATTTTTATGATTTTCTAGTTTCGAGGCTCACTTTTCCGTAATGGAGCTCGGGAAGACCCGGAATAGAAAATTTTTCGAAAAAAAAAATTTCTATAGTTTAAAATATACTTCAAAACAATATTTCACATTAAATTATTTTATAAATGTTCTTTTGATATGAAATTGAAGGAAAGCCGGATCTAAGATTTCTAGGTTTTTCTCACTAAGCTTGAACTAATCCGGTCTAGGGTTTTGTTTTCCGAAGTTTTCTTGACTGCTAGGAAAACCGGGGTTTACAGCCTTAGTCTTCAACACAAAATCAAGAAGACAATTAAGTAGTGGCTATATGAACAACTGTAAGCCCCGAAAAATTTCAATAAATAATTTTAAGATAAACTTCGAAAATAAACCCTAAAAATCACTCCAAATTAAAACCGAATTTCAACTAGTCTTAAATTATGAACGAATTCGAAAAATTTCCGAATCTTGGGGAAAATAAGAATTCTCAAAAACAAATAAGAACTCAACATATAAATTCTAAGACACACTACTACAAATTCCATACGTGACTCCGATTTATAAAATCGGGTAATATAGATCCCAAAAACGAATTATTAAAAAATAAATGATACTTTCGAAAATAAACCCAATTCAAAATTCCGAAAATTAAAAGATATTAAATACTTACAAAAATAAAATTTAAAATAAATTTCTCAAATTAAATATTTGTATAAACATAAATATCAGTTTCCAAATTGGCAAAGGTCTAAACCGGAAAATCACCCGGAAACCCTAACCAGAATACAATAGTGTAAGTCCGGCAATCTAGCGCCCCTAACCCTAGAGGCCGAGATGTAGTTTAGATATGTAGAATAGCTCATAGTAATATGAGTTTGTTTAAAAATATCAGATTGGTAAATTTTTGACCTATTTCGAACCCGTTCGGATACAGACTTCGAAAAGCGTGTCCCGGGGCTCGAGATATCAAAAATATACCAATAGTACCGTTAGACTCGTAATTTCATAAGATTTCTAAATATATCAGTTATATAATTTTTCGGGTTATAAAAGTTACAGTTATAACCTTTTTATCGTATTTCCATTATTACCGGTAATTGATTAGTCTTTTGCACTATTCATTTTTATTTCATTACAAAATTTTATTATTTTTATAAAGCCTTATATTTTTAGATAAATATTTTATATGTTATAGAAAATTTTGTTTTTCTAAAATTTAATTCATTTCGGGTCTTTACGGGATCAGATTCTGTTTAAGATCCGATACTAAAAATAAAATAAATTAATTTAATAATTGGAAAATATTTCAAAAATATTGTTATTTTCATAAAATAATTTTTTAGAATTTTTCGGGTTATAAAAATATCATTTATAGCCCATATTCGCGTATTTTGATCATACCGGTAACATATTTGTTAAAATACTAAAATAATTCAAATAATTATTTAATTTTAATTATGAAAAATCTGCTACAATTATTTGGAATTATTTTTCTAATTTTATTTTATTTTTTTTATTTTATTAAGAAAGTACTCTTACAACCCATCTTTTCAAGTACACCTTACACATATCACTTCCTTTTCACTTCAATCTTTCTACACATAATCCCACACTTCATGGCAGATTTTTCCTTCTTTATGGCTGCCATTGTCCTTCATTTATTCCTATTTTGACTAAATTAAATAAATTCTACTCCTTCTTTAAGAAGCTACACATACACATTTATTACACAAATTAAATTCAAGTCAAAATTCAACAAAACACACTCTCTCTCTCTCTCCCAATTCACGTGAATCCCCTCCCCAAAATCTGCCCTTGTTTTATTTTTTTCTCTCTTTCATTCATTTAATACACTCATTTCTCTCTCCCTTTCATTTACTCATTCCTTCCTTTTTCATTCTTTAGTCTTTCTCTCTCTTTTTTTCCTCTCTTTCTTCTTCATTTCCTCTTGTTCCTCCATGGAAAACAAGCTGCCCCCTTCTTCTTTCATGGCTTCCACACTTCATTTTTAAAGATTTCTAAGCCAATCTTCTTCCTAAAGCTCCATAGGTGATATAGGTAAAGTGTAATGAAGGTTTCATGCATCAAATGACCTTCCATAAGCTTAAAAGCTTAGGATGATGATGCCAAAAATGAAATCTTTCTCTTCTCCACTTTTATTATCTTGTATTGCAATTATTTTCTTGTTTAAAGTTGATATATTTTGTAGATCTAAATTGTTGTAGCTTTGATTTTTGTTTATGCCATAGATCTTGTCATTTAAGTTGTTATTTTTGTTATTTCTTATGATTCATGCATAGATCTATCATCCACATAGTGATTCATGCATTTGAAACTAGTTTAGAAAACTAGATCTAGAGTTTTGGAGTTCATGAATGCATTAGACTTTTGTTTTATGTTCATAAGCAACTTGTAATAGCATGAGGATAGTAGGAATGTGTTAAGAAACTCAAGATCTATTTTATTTTCAACAAAAACCATTTTTGGAAATTCGGATGAAAATGGAACCATATTTAGAAAAGTGGTTTTTCAACTTCAAAATGTGTATTTTTCATTTAAAATGAAGGGCTTAGGGTATAGATACCATAAATGAAAGATTTTGATAAGTAAAGTTTAGATCCATGATGTTTATAGCTTATTACCATGCATTTGTTTATGTTTATGTTCATATTAAGTATAGATCTTAGTTATGAACTCAAACAAAATTATGAAATTCGTATTTTGGCAAGACCAATATTTAAAAACCACTTTCCAAGTGTCAAAATGTAATTTTTACTTAAGAAAATGAAGGCTTAATATATGTATATCATCAAGACTTCTTTTTACAAGAATCTAATGTGATTTTCAAAAGTTATTTTCAAAACAAAAATCCTATTTTCGGATTTTGGCCAAGGCCTATTTTAAAAACATGTTTACCAACTCAAAAATGAAGTTTTTATTTAAGAAATGAAAGGCTCATAAGATATGATATGTAAGGAATGGATTTTCATGAGCTTAGATAGATTTTATCAAAAGATATAACCAAAAATAAATTTTGTAAATTCGGATCCCAACTAAGACCAATTTTTAGAACCCATGTATCAACTCTAAAACTCATGCTTTATGTGAAAAATGAAGTATATAGGTAATAGATATCATTAAGCAATGATTTTTACAAGTTAAAATGAGCTTAGGCATGAGTAATGTGTAAAACAAGTAATGGAATTAAAATGGAAAAATTTGAGTTAGTAATCAAATTGTCAAATTCGTAATTTAAGATGATGCATATGTAATCACTTAGTATTTGAGCTCAAATTGCAATTTTTATGTGTTAAATGAAGTCCTTAGACAATAGATGTAGTAAAGTCTTAAATTTTAATGCATTAAACAAGTTTTTCCCAAGTGAATCATTCAAAAAGTGGATTTTCTAAAATTCGGATTTTTGAGTAAATCATATTGGAAAATATATTTGCAAAGTGTAAAATGCAAATTTTTGTGTGAGAATGAAGTCCTTAGTGGTTATGTATGATTGAGCCCTAATTTTCTAAATATCAAATGATTTTTACTCAAAGGAATCACTCAAAAGCCAATTTTTACCAAATTCGGATTTTGGAATCAACCCCACTTGAAAACATGCTTACAAAGTGTAAAATGGAAATTTTTATGTAGAAATGAAGGTCATAAGTAATATATATAATGAAGACTCAATTTTGACAAAAATAATTATATTTTCTTAAGTAACAAATCCAAAACAAATGGAAATGATAAAAGTTAGAAAACTAGATTTTTCATAAGTAAGTGGTTATTATGGTCTTGCAAAATAAAAAGTTATAAAATTTCTTTTTAGCAAAAATCATCAAGATCATACATACATTAAGCTCATCTCATGTCATTCATGTTAGAAAATCACTCATATTGCATATATAGTTAAGTTATATAGTAGGAACATTTCAAACATTTACAAAACTATTTTTCGGAAATTGAAATTGTTGCTGACCTAATCTGATCCGACCTTTTCGAAGCTTCAATGTTTTCAAAACTAAAATATAATATTAGAATTAGGTAGATCTCTCGAAGTAGATAGAAATCGATATATAATTTGCGAGATTCCGAGTTAAAATGACCAAGTTATGGCCGTTTTAAGTTGGAATTCCCGCTTAGGACGCGAATTACGAATTTGAAGGTTCGTATAAAATCGTTTGGATTAGTTTGAGTTGAAATACTTATTAGAGTATTTCTTCCTTGTTAGGTGATCCCGAATTCGACGATTCCCTACCACCGGATTATTATTACTAGAAGACCGGTGATCCAATGGCCGAGTGAGTTTTCTCCTTGTTTTGTTACCTTGATTGTGATTGTAGTTAGTTGCATTAGAATTATAGGAACAAGATAAAAATCGATATGAATGGGGATGGGATATATGATGAGACTGTGATGAATGTGTGCCAAAGAATACTAAAGCATATCGAAATCCCGATTTGATTGGATAACTGCACCGTTCATATTATTTCTGTTATATGTATGATATTGAATGGTCACTCCAAAGAATGTATAAATGTTTTTGACCTAAGCAAAAATTAAACTTGGTCATGCATCGCATTGGACATATTGCATTTGGTAGCATGCTACTCCTACGCAGGTCGATCGGTATGGTCCGTGGATGATTCGTTTGGATAACGAGCCCGGTGCCAGAGCTCATTCAGGGGTACTAAGGCGCATGTGGATGCATTCTTGGATGAGCCTAGCCGAGTCGAGTGCTAAGAGCCGAGGGCTTGGGGACTAGATGCGGTCGTGTAGACTCAATACCATTCCTAACCCAAGATACGGAGGGCGTAAATCCGTTCTGTGTGTGGGTTCCGGATACCCATGCATAATTGCTTGCTCACGTGTTTGTTCATGCATAGCATATGACTGATTATAACTTGTTTGTTATGGTACGGAATTAAGGGAATTCTCACTAAGCTAGTGTAGCTTATACCCCAATAGTTGTTTAAATGAACAGGTTATCTCAAGAATGCAAGGTGGGAACCGAATTGGCTGAAGTCGGGAATGACTTTGGGATTTCGGCAAGGAATACGAATGGTTGAAGTTATCTGCTAGTGTTATGATTTGTCTTGTAATAGTTTGTGTAGGGAAGTCTGTGGATGAATGTAATTGGAGTTGAATGATTTGTATTTTGAAGTGTAGTGAATTGTATCTGAAGTATAGTAAATTTGTATTTCCTTTACATTGTTACTCAAGCTATATCAACGTAAAATGTATTACTCTGATGAGTCTCCTCCATGTGTTAGACGCCTTGTACATAGTATGGAAGCCTTCGCGTGACTGAGGTGGTCATTCTTAGGCTTTAATATTATGTACGGCGGACTGCCATGTTTAGGGTACCCTTCGGGGCGTGACAACTACTTTTTTCCTCTTTAGAACAAGTTTTGAAGGCTTATCTGTAAGCTCCTAATTTTTAGGTAATATCGTGTTCAAACCCTAAATCAGGAAGTCAACTGAAGACATTAAGTCAACCAATTTCCCTGGAAATCCTAGTAGTTTAGATTCGGTAATCCCGTGTTCCTAAACCAAGAAGTTGAAATAGGAGTGAAGAGTGTAGTTTGGTTCGTAATAATATTAGGGTGCTTAAAAAGATCAGATTAGCAAATTTTTGACCTATTTCGAACCCGATTGGATACAGACTTTGAAAAGCATGTCCTGGGGCTCGATATATTAAATATATGATATTAATATCGTTAGACTCGTAATTTCATAAGATTTCCAAATATATCAGTTATATAATTTTTCGAATTATAAAAGTTACAGTTATAGCCTTTTATCGTATTTTCATTACTAGCGGTACTTTAAATGTCTAATCTACTTTTTGATTTCTTTCACACTATTCACAAGTACAACTACCCATAATCTATTTCTTATATCCTTACAATATTCCTACAATTTCATCATTTTTCCTTACAATTTAATTTTCCAATACAACTTTTATTACTTAAATTACTTATTTAATTTTGAAACTTACACAACACACATATCCCTCTCTCTCTTCCTTGAACCGGTGCCCCCTCTCCCTCTATTCCCTCTCCAACTTTGTATTATTTTTTCTTTTGTTTAATTAAAGCAAATCCTAATCTCATTCCCTATATAAACCCCTTTATACCTTCATCATTTCATTTTCTTCTTTCTTCATTTTCTCTTTAGAAAATTTTTTGTAAAACACTCTCTCCTCTCTCCTCCTCCTCAATTGTCGTGAGCCTCCTTCCCTCAATACACACACACACTTTTGTTTTTCTTTCAAGTTTCTTACTCCACACATCCAGTAGGTAATAGATCTATACCTTATTACCTTAAACACAAAAATGGCAAGATCATTCGTGTGAGATTCCACTCAAAAATCCCCATGAGCTTTAAGCTAAGGATGTGGAAACACTTGAACATGAGATCCTTGCCATCACAATGTTATAGATCTTGTCATTTGAGTTATTTTGCTATTACCATGTTTTATTATCAAGTTATGTTGTTATTATTAATGATTTGTGCATATATTTATCATCTAATCATATTCACATAATCATCATAATGTTAATGCATTTATGACTAGTATAGTAAACTAGATCTAGTTGTTTTAAGTTCATAAATGCATTAGGCTTTTGTTTTATGTTCATAAATAACTTATAATAGCATGATGATAGTAGGAAAATATTAGAAAGCTCAAGATCTACTTTAGTTTCAACAACAATGATTTTTGAAAATTCGGATAAAAAAGGAACCCCATTTAGAAAAAGTTATTTTTCAACTTCAAAATGTGTATTTTACATTAAAAATGAAGGACTTAGGGAATAGATATCATAAATGAGTGATCTCGATGAGAAAAGCTTAGATCTACTAAGGAATATTTTCAAAATAAGGAACAGTTTACAAAAGTTATGTTTCAATCCCAATAACAAGTTTTAAATTCGTAATAAGGGAAGCTTGAAGTGTAAACACCTATTTTTCAACTCCAAAACAAGATTTTTATTAAAGAAATGGAAGCTTTAAGAAGTAGATTTGATTAGGAAATGGTTTTTGAAAGATTAAATGAGTTTTACACAGAAAATAATCTCAAATGAAACTTTCAAAATTCGGATTTGAAAATGGCCACTATTTAAACACCTATTTCCAAATGCCAAAATGATAATTTTTATGGAAAAATGGAAATCCTAGGGGATACATAAAATAAAGACCAAATTTTGACAAGAATAAGAGAGATTCATCAAAGTATAATCCTAAAACAAGGTATGGTTTCAAGAATAGATTAAACAATGTTTTCATTCTTTAAAATTTTGTAAAATTCGTAATTAGGTAAACCACCTATTTAAACATCTATTTTCTAACCCCAAAATGAAGGTTTTTATTGAAATAATGAAGGTGTTGGATATATAGGTCATCAAGGTTGAGTTTTGATAAAAGCAAGTGTGATTTTACAAGAATAAAAACTATTTTTTTTTTTTAAGTCTAGTAAATTTCAAAAGTTTTGCAAAGCAAAAGTTTTTCAAAAAGAATTATCATGCCCCGAAGGGTATCCTAAACGTGGTAGTCTGCCGTACACAATATTAAAGCCCAGGAATGACCGCCTCAGTCATGCGAAGGCTTCCATACTATGTACAAGACGTCTAATACATAGAGAAGACACATCGGAGTAATACATTTTATATTGGTACAACTTGAGTAACAATGTAAAGGAACTACACTTCACTATACTTCAAATACAAATCATTGTACTTCAATTACATTCATCAAAGATTCTACTACATAAAACTATTACAAGGTAATTCATAAAACCTAGCTGATAACTTCAAACATTCTTATTCCTTGTCGGAATCTTGAAGTCATTCCTGACTCCAACCATCTCGGTTCCCACTTAGCATTCTTGAGATAACCTGTTTAATCAAACATCTATTGGGGTATAAGCTACACTAGCTTAGTGAGTAAGAACTTTCAGGATTACATTTATAACACATCATACAATCAAGTGATTAGTCGACAAGTGATATGCATCAAACATGTGAATTCAACAAACATATGACCTGCCGGAAATCATATGTGGATGGACTTGCGCCCTCCATCCCAGGTTAGCAGATTAATGAATCCTGTGGTACGACGCCGTTTAAGCTTACGGTTAACTGAACAATAAATTCGTTTTATGGATCACGATTAACCAACTCATATTCGTTTAAAGACAACGATAAACCAACTCAATAATTCGTTTAAGGACAACGATAAACCAACAAATGCTAATGCTCCATCCCCATCGTGATATGAATGAGTTCAATTTCATCCTCACTTTCGAATAATCAATTATACGAATTCTTTTAAGTGATCAATTAATAATCGCAGACAATCAATTCTAATTCATCTATACAAGCAATAATTAATCACTCAGCTTCGATATTCTTACATTCCATTTCTCATATCAGCAACAAGCATACATAGTCCCCATTTATCCTCATCATGCATGTCCATTTTTATCTTTACCAAATATCTAGTGCAACTATTATTACAATCATACACAAAAAATGAAATCGGAAGTAATACTCACTCGGTCATTGGATCACCGGTCTCTTAGTACAAGTAATCTAGTGGTAAGGAATCGTCGATTTCGGGATCACCTAAAAAGGAAGAAATACCCTAATAAGTATTTCATCACTTAACTAATTCAAACTATCTTATACAAACTATCAAATTCATAATTCTCGTCCTAAGCGGGAATTCCAACTTAAAACGACCATAACTTGGTCATTTTAACTAGGAATTTCGCAAATTATATATCGATTTCTATCTACTTCGAAAGATCTATCTAATTTTAATATTATATTTAAGTTTTGAAAAATTTGAAGCTTCGAAAAGGTCCGATTAGAACTGATCAGTAGCAATTTCCAATTCCGAAAAATACTTTTGTAAATGCTTGAAATGTTCCTATTTGATAATTCAAGAATACATGAAACATGAATGATTTCCTAACATGAATGGCATGTGATGAGTTTAATGCATGCATGATCTTGATGATTCTTGCTAAAAGAAAATTTTATAACTTTTTATTTTGCAAGACCATAATAACAACTACTTATGAAAAATCTAGTTTTCTAACTTTGATCATTTCCATTTGTTTCGGATTTATTACTTAAGAAAATATAATCATTTTTGTTAAAATTGAGTCTTCATTATATCTATTACTTATGACCTTCATTTCTACATAAAAATTTCCTTTTTACACTTTGTAAACATGTTTTCAAGTAGGGTTGATTCCAAAATCCGAATTTTGTGAAAACTAGTTTTTGAGTGACTCCTTTAAGTAAAAATCATTTGATATTTAGAAAATTAGGGCTCAACCATGCCTAGCTACTAAAGACTTCATTTCTTTGATAAAACTTCAAATTTGAGTTTGAAAAATATGGGTTTTCATGCCATTACTCCATTACTACGAATTTCTTAAAATGACAACAACTCAAATTTTTCCTACTTCATTTCTACTCCTTGTTCTATATATTTTTCTTAGAAAATCTCATCTTAATTTATCAATATCATTACTTGATGATACCTATGATCTAAACTCCTCATTTTTCATATAAAACACAAGTTTTGGAGTTGATAAATGGGTTTTTAAGGCATGGTTTTGAAATCATTTGAATTTACAAATTTTTGGATAAACTCAATTTTCATACCTTATTTCTACAATGCATCATACATATATGTATTTCCTACAAGCTATTGTCATGATGGTTATGAGATGATTAACCTATATGTATACATATAATACCAAGAATTCTTTTTGAAAACTTTTACTTTGTAAAACTTTGAATTATACTGGACTTAAGAAAATAGTTTTTCTTCTTGTAAAATAATACTTTGTTTTATCAAAACTCAACCTTGATGATGTATATAACCATCAGCTTCATTATTTCAATAAAAACCTTCATTTTGGGGTTAGAAAGTAGATGTTTAAATAGGTGGTTTACCTAAGTACGAATTTTACAAAATTTTGAAGAATGAAAACATTGTTTATCCTATTCTTGGCAACCATTTGTTATCCTAGGATTATATTTTGGTAAACTTCTCTTATCTTGTCAAAACTTGGTCTTTATTACATATACTCCCTAGGACTTCCATTTTCCTAAAAAAATTATCATTTTGGCATTTAGAAATGAGTGTTTAAATAGTGGCTATTTTCAAATCCGAATTTTGAGAAATTCATTTGAGCTTGTTTTCTTTGTAAAACTCATTTAGTCTTTCAAAAACCATTTCCTAATCAAACCTATTCCTTAAGGCTTCCATTTCTTCAATAAAAGTCTTGTTTTGAAGTTGAAAAATAGGTTTTCAAAATTGGTTTTGGTTGGGATCCGAATTAAAAAAATTTATTTTTGGATATATCTTTTGATAAAATCTATTTAAACTTATGAAAATCCATTCCTTACATATCCTATCTTAAGAGCCTTCCATATCTTGAATAAAAACTTTATTTTTGAGTTGGAAAACATATTTTTAAAATATGCCTTAGCCAAAATCCAAAATGAGATTTTTATGTTGAAAATAACTTTTGAAAATCACTTTTGATTCTTGTAAAAAAAAGTCTTGATGATGTACATGCATTAAGCCTTCATTATCTTAAGTAAAAATTTCATTTTGACACTTGGAAAGGGTTTTTAAATAGGGGTCTTGCCAAAATACGAATTTCACTATTTTTGTTTAAGTTCAAAACCAAGATCTACACTTAATATGAACATAAATCTAAGAGAAACCCATGGTAGTAAACTATAAACTCATAGATCTAAACTTTACTCATCAAAATCATTCATTTATATTGTCTATGCCCTAAGCCCTTCATTTAAAATGAAAAATACACATTTTGAAGTTGAAAAACAACTTTTCCAAATATAGTTCCATTTTCATCCGAATTTTCAAAAATGATTTTTGTTGAAAATAAAATAGATCTTGAGTTTTCTAAAACATTCCTACTATCATCATGCTACTACAAGTTGTTTATGAGTATAAAACAAAAGTCTAATGCATTTTATGAACTAAAAACACTAGATCTAGTTTACTACACTAGTTATAAATGCATGAACACATGTGAATGAGGAATATATGCATAAATCATAAGCAATAACAAAAATAATAACTCAAATAACAAGATCTATGGCATAAACGAAAATCAAAGCTATAAAAAGTTAGATCTACAAAATATAACTACTTTAAATAAGAAAATAATAGTGATACAAAATAATAATAATGCAGAAGAGGAGTGTTTCGTTTTTGGCATCATAATACTCAGCTTTTAAGCTTATGGAAGGACATTTGATGCATGAAACTCTCACTATACCTTACCTATATCATCTATGGAAGCTTTGAGAAGAAAGTTTACTTAAAAATCTTCAAGAATGAAGTGTGGAAGCAAATTTTAGAAGTGGAGGCAGCTTGTGTTCTTGAAGAAACAAGAACAAAATGAAGAAGAAAAGAGAGGAAAAAGAGAGAGAAAAATATAAGGAATGGAAAAAGGTAAAAGGTGTAAATGAAAGAGAGAGAGAGAAAATGAGTGTATTAAATGAACCAAAAAGAAAAAAAAAAATAAAACAAGGTAGAAAATTTGGGGGGAAGTTCACATGAAAGAGAGAAGAGAGAGAGAGAGAGGAAAATGTTGAAATTTGACTTGAAATTAAATTGTGTAATTAATGTGTATGTGTTGCTTCTTTAAGAAGGAGTGGAATATAATTATTTTAGTCAAATTGGGATTAAATCAAAGGACAGGGGCAGCAAAGGAGGTCAAGATTTCTATCAAGAAGTGTGGGATAAAGTGTTGAAAGATTGAAGTGAAAAGGAAGTGATATGTGTAAGGTGTACTTGAAGTATGGGTTGGAAAAAGTGTTTTTTATTAAGAAAAATAAAAATAAAATTAGGAAAAATATTTTTAAATAAGTAGCAGAATTTTCATAAATAAAATTAAATAATTATTTGAATTATTTTAGTATTTTAACAAATATGTTACCAATATGATCAAAATACGCGAATATGGGCTATAATTGATATTTTTATAACCCAAAAAATTCTAAAAAATTATTTTATGAAAATAAAAATATTTTTCAAATATTTTTCAATTATTAAATTAATTTATTTTATTTTTAGTATCGGGTCTTAAACAGATCTGATCCCGTATAAGCTTGAAACGAACTAAATTTTAGAAAAACAAATTTTCTATAATATATAAAATATTTATCTAAAAATATAAGGCTTTATAAGAATAATAAAATTGCATAATGAAATAAAAGTGAATAGTGCAAAAGACTAGTTAATTACCGGTAGTAATGAAAATACGATAAAAAGGTTATAACTATAACTTTTATAACCCGAAAAATTATATAACTGATATATTGGAAATCTTATGAAATTACTTCTAACGGTACTAATGGTATATTTTTTATATCTCGATCCCTGGGACACGCTTTTCAAAGTCTGTATCCGAACGGGTTCGAAATGGGTCAAAAATTTACCAATATGATATTTTTAAGCAAACTTATATTACTAAGAGCTATTCTACACATTTAACTATACCTCGGCCTCTAGGGTTAAGAGCGCTAGATTACCGGACTTAAACTATTGTATTTTACTCAGGGTTTCCGGGCGATTTTCCGGTTTAGGTCTTTGCCAATTTGGAAACTGATATTTTATGTTTGTATAACATATTTAGTTTGAGAAAAATTATTTTAAATTTTATTTTTGTAAGTATTTAATATCTCTTAACGTTTTCGGAATTCTTAAATTGGGTTTCATTTCCGAAAGTTAATCGTTAATTACTTTTTAATAATTTGTTTGTGAGCTTTATATTACCCAATTTTATAAATCGGAGTTACGTATGGAATTTTTCGTATGCAGTGGTTTTGGAATTGAAATATGTTGAGTTCTTATTTTCTTTTTAAGAATTCTCATTTTCTCAAAATTAAGAAATTTTCGGATTCGTTCGTGATTTAAGACTAGTTGAAGTTTGGTTTTAATTTGGAGTGATTTTTAGGGTTTATTTTTGAAGTTTATCTTAGAATCATTTACTAAAATTTTCCAGGGCTTACAAGAATTCTTGGTACTATATCATTAAGAATATACATATAGATAATTTATCTCATAACCTTCATGACAATAGCTTATAGGTATTGCACATATACATGATGCACTTGGTAGAAACAAAGTTAGGAAAATAATGTCATATACATCTTGTTAGACATTATCTAAGTACATGAGGAATTAGAATTACCACCACCCATGAATCATGCATGATATTGAGTTATATATGTATATAATAGAGTCTTACAAGATATAATGATAGCTAAGTATCTATCAAAGCTTTAGTATGATGCTTGGTTTGAAATTAGGAGTTGAATTGTGGGATGGGAAATTCGTATAGTATTTTGTACCCTACTGTTCATGGAACAAATGATCTTGTTTGTTGGAAATAACTCTAGAAATAGATAGCTCTCATTGAATAGGTAGAAATCGGTATATAATATGCGAAATTCCGAGTTAAAATGACCAAGTTATGGCCGTTTAATTTGGAATTTCCTCTTAGACGAATTTTGACGAACTTATTAGAATAGAATTTATAAGTTCATTCAAACTTCATAGAAATACTCATTAGAGTTATTTCTTTTGATTAGGAGACTTGAGAGATGGACTAGACCTTCCTGAGGGGACTCTTACGATTAAGTGGATTTTCGCACCATGGCAAAATGAGTTCACTATCTTTAAATTATATGCTTGTGATTGTGCTTGTAATGTTAGTGGCATTAGAATTAGGGCAAGATAAAAATTTGACTGTGTGCATATGAGTTCTACTTGGGTGAATTGATTATAAGAATATCGAAATGAGCTTGTTGTAAATATTTGTACAATTTATCATAGAATTGAAGTGTCTGCAATATCTATGATCACCCATAAATTGTTAAATTGATATGCCATGATCTTATAACCAAATTGGCCATGCATACCATATGGAGTCACATTGCATAGGTTATTATACCTTTGTGGGAAGAAGGCATAATAGCTGGGCAACGAGGGGCTTGTAAACTCGAATGTTGGCGTAGGGGCCGGAATTGAAAATGTGTGTGGGTGGGCACTTGTATTAACCACAATATAAATGAGAAAAATTGAAATCTATGGTCGTATGGGCCTGAAACACCTAACCCCGAATGGAGAGCGCAAATCCATTCAACATAAGACTTTTCGAAGGTCTTATGTATTGTATGCTCACGTGTTTATGCATTTCATATGGTTGATAATATAACTTCTCTGTTATATATATTGCTTGTTGAGTATTTAATTTTGAAAGTGAAACTCACTAAGTTCTTAAGCTTATACCATCATAGTTTCCTGTTGTAGTATGCATATTTATGGCTATCTCCGAGAGGCCACTTTCCTCAGGTTAGCTTTTGGAACTTAAGGAGCTTTTTGAAGAAGTCGGGACCTAGATATAAGCATAGACTTCTAGTTGAATCTTTTTAATCGATATATATGATAGTTGTTGTAAGACACTTTTGACAACTTAGGAACTCTTAATATTTTGACGAGGGTATGCTCCTTAGATCATGTAACAGATTAAATCTGGATATAACTGTTATGATTTACATTCTTATCGCTATGTATGTCTCCTTAAGCTATTTCGATTCAAAATATGGTTCCCTATATGTTGAATGTGAGCCTTGCACCCGGTGTTTAAACTCATGGAGTGACTAAGGTTGTCATACTTGAGTTTAGATATCGAGTGTAGCGAACTGCGCGTTAGGGTACCATTTAGGAAGTGACATTGTCAATCCTTTAGATATGTCATTCAAGACTCCATTTGTTCTCGGTTATTTAGCAAGAGTCATGAGTACTCTTATGCATGTTGGTATTTTTAGTTTGTAGATAATGCTTACTTGTGGACTTTAAATTAATATAACACACACGTGGTTGTTGCATTTGAATAGGTAATGTGACGTGGGTATGTGTATGTTTACTTTATACTGGGCTTTGTAGCTCATTATTTTAACATTTCAAGTACTCTTGATAATTCATATATAGGTTAAGATAGATTGGGTTTTAGGGATGAGAATCTTGAGTGATGTTGAGTAAATGGTATCACATAATATGTGGACATTTGAATTTCAAAAAGAATCTTGTGGGAATTTATTTTTCTAACGGTTGGTTCTAATTTAACTACCTTTAAACTACTATACTTTGAGGTGAGTCCAAGTTGTTGTTGTTGTTGTTGTTTTGTTGTTGTTGTTATTATTATTATTATTATTATTTCATTGAGCTACAACCATGTAATGGGCCTTAATAGTCCATGGTTTATGAATTAATATTTTTATGAAATTATTATATTGAATGGACTAATTTTACTTGTTTTAATTTAATCTCGAATAATGGAAAATAGACGACACTCTATCGAAATCTTTATAAATTCTAATAATGATTTCTCAATTGAAACTTAAATGAAAGCCTACCTAACTAATAGATACCTTACATACATCACTTAAGGTGTTATGTGTAGCAAAACTGGTATGCGTGTACACTCAAGAAGTGACAACAACAGTGATACAAATTATCTTCATATCAATCTCTATCAGTAACCCCTTCAAAAAGATATATTTATTGATGTACATTTAGCAGCATGTATCAATTATTTGCATATGTAAAAGATTAGAAGAATTTTTTTTTTTTAATTCTAAACCAGACTAAATCTTTATTTAATGGTTTGCAAATTTCTAATTTGAATCAAATTGTTACTCAAGGGATTGGTTTGGAATGAAGAAAAACCAAAATGTAAATTATGGTTTGGTTTGATTAATAGTAAAAACTGAATCAAATCAATTTATGCTTACCCCTACAACTAATGGTTTGGTTTGTGTTTAAAGCTCACCAGCTTGTTAACGAGCCTTATCTTGCTAGATTAATGCCCATGGCAAGCTCAATCTAGGAGCTATTCATACAATTTTAAAATATGATTTATGTTAATTTTATATTATAATTCAATTAGATTTGAAACAATTATTTTACTTCATTTAGCATTTAATCTTAATTAATTTTTTGTCAATATCTATATATTTCAAATACTTTCATTAATAAAGGTCCTTATATATATACCTTGGGAGCAAGGAAAATAAGTTGTTAAGATGTTAATATGAATTCTAAGTTAGTAAATATATTTCATATTAGGTTCTAAAAGTTTATGCTTTGAGATGTCAATTCTAAATACATGAATTCTTGTGACCAAAGTGTAAAGGAATAAGAAATAGCCAAGGTGGCTAAGAGACTTTATTGATAGTTAATATGGTTGAGTAACTTTGTTACTAATAGTAGTTAGCAGTTGTGATTACAATAGATACAACAATGACAAATCTACATTGGATCTATACAAATATAGAGAAGAGAAAAGGAAAAACTAGCTTGGCCCTTGAAATAAGTGTCTTTCATACAAGGAGTTCGGGAATACTTGAAATTTGCCAAGTTACCTATAATTACCATAACAAACACATTTACGACTAGGATCTAGAAGAAATCTAAGAAAGAGATTAAAGTTTGGAGGAATTACCTAGTCGGAGAAAGTGACGAGTGAGGCATAGTAGGAATGTTCTAGAACAGTTAGCGTAAAGTGAAGCCTTGAGTGGCCTCGGTGTGTAGTTACTGGGCTTTGTCCATAATATTTGGTGCTCTCATCATCATCTCAACTTCTTGATTTTCTTGATCTCCTTGCATCAGCACCTAAAACAAGATCATTAGATTAAAATTTTGGAAAAATACAATGACAATGTGTAAACCCCCAAATTTTCGGAATCGGTTTAGCATAAAACCCTAAACCGGAAGTCAAACGGAACCCTAAAGGTCAACAAAACCCTAGTCTACCGTATCAAACTAAATCCGGCATTGCCGTTTTCTTTGGCCCCGAGAAACGAAGTTGGGATAATTAGCTAGAATAGTTCGTAATAACCATAAGTTTTATAAAAGTTTCAGTTTCGCCAAATTCGGATGTCCGTCGAACCCAAACGGACACAGCTCTCGAAAAACGTGTCCTGAAGCCTGGAATAGTAAAAATATTTAATACACCATTAGACACGTAAAAATATAAGTTTTCCAAAAATATCAGTTTCGTAATTTTTCGGTAAGTAAAAATAACAGATATAGCTATTATACGCGTATTTTCTTACTACCGGTACTTTAATTGTCATATCTACTTTAAATTACACTATTCATTACTATTCTACACTATTCTTTTATCTCTACTTTTTCTTACACCTATTCTTACACTCTACATAACCTATAAACTTAACTTTTTACCTTTCCTATAACTTTATATCACATCTATCTTACATATTACATCTTTTATTTAACAAAAAGTCAAAAAAAAAAAAATAAAACACACTCCCTCACTACACTCATGGCCGGCGCTACCCCCCCTCACATGCCCATCAATTTGTTTTAATTTTAGTTTATTTTAATAACACAAAAATCACTCCTCAATTTCCTATAAATACCCCCCTTCCTTTCACTTCTTCACACCACTTCTACACTAAAATTACTCTCTCAAAATCTCTCAAGAATTCTCTCCAAGAAGTTCTTACAAGAAAAGCTCTCTTTAGTCTCTCTTTAAGTAAGCTTTCTTCAAGAAAATCTTCCAAGCTTTCTCATGTTCATCTACTTAGTATGAGCTTAGTGTGTGTTTTCTAAAACCATGAAGGTTGAAAGCAACAATAGGTTCATACTTTGTTTTTGTTCATAACCACAATTCCTTTATGTTCATGTTTCTTTTATCATTTATGTTTCTCTTATGTTCATTTATGTCTCTTTTATGTTCATAACTATCTATTATATCTATATAGCTATATATACTATTTAGAGCATATAAGCTCATAATCTTGCAATTTATTTACCTTTCATGCAATTTATTTACTTCAATGCTTTTATTTATTCCAAGTTGTTTTTAAGACTAGTCTCTAGTCTTAGACTTGTCCTCATCAAGTCAAAACAAGATTTTCTTTCTTTCATTTTATTTTATTATGGGACTAGTTTCTTCTTAGTCCCGGGAGCCTTGAAAAAGCTAAGACTCCAATACTTGACTTTATTATTATGCTTTATGTTATTTGGTTATTATTATTCTCATAATCATGTTCATTTAGATTGTTGTCCATAATTTTATTTAAACAAAAAGAAGAATTTTGTCACTTAGAAATAAGTTTATGTAAAGTATAAAATCTATAAAGCAACACAAAATAAACTCATTCCTTTTCATGTTACAAAAAGAACTCACTATAAATATTTTTACTTTGAAAAGCCACATAGATCCTTATCCCACCTTATTTTTCAAAAGAAAATATTTTGTTGACAAAAATGGTTCTTTTCATAAGAAAGAAAAATAAGATGGATGACTAAGGAAATTTTTAAGTAAAGACCTTTGCAAACAAATGGGCAAAGAAGATTTATGGTTTGAAAATAATAAAGTTATTTCTTTTCAAGTTACAAGAAGAAGTTAATAAGATTATAGAAATTAGTTTTTCTACAAAAAGTCCTTAATTGTTTCACATTGTTTTTATGAAGAAAACAAATTTTCATGCATGGATGATTATTTTTGAAAAAAATGAGACATGAGAAAAGAATGAGAAAATCAAGTAAGGATTTTTGCAAAACAAGTAAACAAAGGAATTTACACAAGAAAAATGAAGAATAGCATATTTCCTAGAAAACTTCAATATAGTATTAATGTAACTTAGAAAGTAGAAAATTTATTTTCAAAGGTCACTTAGAAAAGATAAATAAAACCAACATAAAACGTTTTTAGAAAATAAAGAAAACAAGGTATTCATTTCAAAGAAATTTACAAAAACAATTTCCGAAAAGCTTCAACCCGACATTGTTTTACCTAAGAAAAATAATTGGACAACAAGACACTTGAGCATGCTTAAATATGAGTTATATAGTTATAAAAAGAGAATTTTTCAACTATATAGATAACTAAGTATTTATCAAACAAATTTTGATTTCTTGAACCAAAGTTGTTTTTACTTGGAAATCCGTGGTGAATTTTGTCGCCACTTTTTCAGCCTATATGGCTTGTTTGTTGAAATAATTTTGAAATGGGTAGATCTTTTCGAGTAGGTAGAAATCGGTATATTATATGCGCGATTCCGAGTTAAAATGACCAAGTTATGGCCATTTTAAGTTGGAACATTCCTTCATACGAACTTTAACGTTCTTTGACATTGTTTTGTCAAAATTCAAGAAAATCTTCAAGAAAAACTCATTGTGGGTATTTTCTTTGGTTAGGTGACCCCGGAAGGATTCCTTTACCCCGAGAACTATTACGATTAAGTGGAGTGTGTGAACGACTCATCCGCTTAGAGGAATAGACGACAATGGCATCGTGAGTTTATTTCCATTAAATGCTACACTTGTTGTGCTTGTAAATTAGTTGCACTAGAGTTAGGAAAAGATAAACCGATATGCATGTAAAATAATTCCTTGAAAGAATCTAAGAATATCGAAGCCGAATTGTTCTAAGTGATTGTTTTAGTTTAATATTGATTTGTGTGAAATTCCTTGATCGCCATAAAGTTGAAAATAATTATGTTATGACTTTATAAATTAATGAACTCATGCATACCACGAAGTGAGTCACATTGCATGGTTGGGTTATTATCCTTGGGTGAGAAGGATAGTAAGCTCATGTCGAAAGCAACACTTGGCGGAGATCCGAAAGCGATTGCTTGGCGGCTTAATGGAATATGCTTGGCGGTTGATCCGAAAGCAAGGTCAAATCAAGTAGATTCGGAATACTTGGCGATGAGTGCTCGCAAGTTTAAAAACTTTTTAATGAATGCTTGGCGATGAGTGCTCGCAAGCTTAAATTTTCTTTATTAAAACTACTTGTTTTGAGGATATATCACCAAACCCCGAATGGAGGGCGTAAATCCATTCAACATATAGTTCCCGGAAAGCTATATGATTGTTTGCCCACGTGTTTGATGCATTACATATGTGTGATTAACCAACTTGTTTGAATCTTGTTACAAGAAGTTATTTATGGAAATAGTTCTCACTAAGCCTTTAGCTTATACCCCAATATATATCTTTTGCAGTTCCCGTACTTATGGTTAAGGCCACGTGGACCATGCGGGCAGGTAATCCCTTTTGAACATTAGAAATCTGGATAAAGTATAGCTTGTATTAGCATGTTAATATGTATATAATAGATTAGTAATTTAGGGAGTTGTCCCTAAGTTTGTAAAGTTTTGCCATGGACAAATAATTATTGTGATCTCTTTTCTTAATATGTTTTTATATCTCCTTAAGCTTCATTATTCCATTATGGTCCTCTAAAATTGTGAAAGTAAGCCTTACACTTAATATAAAAGCTTTTGGAAATGACTAAGGTTGTCATACTTAAGCTTTAATATTGAGTGTGGCGGACTGTCACGTTTAGGGTACCCATTGGGGCGTGACAGTTTAAGTTGGTATCAGAGCATGGTTTAAGAACCTAGGAATCATAATTATAGAAATGGACTTAAGAAGAATTGACTTAGATAGAAACAAGAAAAACTTAGATAAAATAGAATGGGTAGAATAAGTCCTTAATATCTTTCTTTTACGTAGATCACCATAGATGAGGCCCGTCTCCAAGCCAAGAACTTTCGAAAAGGACCCTTCGAAACACCAGAAGATACGATGAGACTTAGAGTCCTATGTGAGAGTTTGCCCTAGCAGGACAACCTAAGACCGTCCGAGAAATGTTCCAAATATGGAAGAGAGGAATGATACAAACAGAATGGAGGGAAGTGGTACAGACCATTCACAACTGTCCATAGGAAAGAAACTGACCGAGTTGGAAATGATATACGCCGTGGAACGTATGCGGCCATTGCTGAAGATAGACCTATGTTGAAGGAAGCCACATTCGTTCTTAGGAAAGACGGGGGACGAACTTCACCAGATTTCCAGACATGGAGGAAAATTGGACCTATGTTCGTTTACGCCCACGACAACTTGATGGATCACCTTGAATGGATGAAGGCGGACATCAACGATATCTTCCATTGGCATGGAGTGTACCAGGAAGTACTACGACCACCAACCCAAGTACCCACGGAGCCGCCTACCTTTATGGGAATCCAACTAAGGAGGAACGAGCCCCTACGCCTGCGGGATGACGGATCAATAATAAGGGAAGAGCCTATGGAAGAAGATGAGAGTGAAGATTCGGAGGAAGACCCGGAAGAAGAGAATGAAGCAGGAACAGAAGAAGGAAACCAGACCACTGTTGGAGAGGAAGAACCCCGTAATAGCACTGAGGAAAGGATTATCCGCTACTTAATGGGACGACAGACTCAGGGAAGGCAAGAACCAAACTCGGCCATGAATACAGATAATGCTCCACCCAATGAGAACAATAGCATGGAGACGGATGGAGCCGTTACTTGGAGAACCATTCATGACATAGTACCAGAGATGACTAGAGATGAGCTAACCGACGTACACGAAAGATCCAGAGAGGCAGCCCGGAAGAGGAGGAAATATTTCAGCCAATTCATGAGGGACTGGAACCCAGGATCATCCAGCAGCAACCCGGGAGATGCGCCCGAAGAATGAAGAAAGGAGGAAAGGAAAACGAAGCATATCCCTAGAAGTCCAGCTTAGATTTTGTAATCATAGACTAGATCCATGATCTTAGTCTATCTTTTAATTCTCGGAACAATGCTTGTTATTTTCTATGTTTTTCTTTTGTGATTTGTCTTATTTCCGATTTCATGTATGAACTTTATTTCTATGATGATGCTAAGTTTGATTTCAGAAATTGTTTTGATTTAAATGTTAGCTTTTATGCATATTTAAATTTCCGTTATATCCACCAATTTCCGGCAAAAATTTAATTAAGTTATCAAAACTTTATAAACCTGACTTAGAAAAGTTTAAAACAGCCGAAATAGGAGTAGACGAAGAAGGGAACAAAGCGCCTCTAACCAACCAGACATAGAAGCAGATCAACCTGCTGTCAAGGAGCCGCCGCACCCAAAGGGACTTACACGCCACGTTAGGACACCTAACCCACGTATTAGAAGAAATTAGGCAAAATATGCCAGCACAAGCACCCGTACCAGAGGCAACACCAGCAACAGCATCAGCGACAGCCCCAGTGTCTATACCAACCCCACCACCACAACAAGCTTCAACAGAGGCATCTGTGCATAGGAACATGCATAGCCAAAGTGCACCCCTACCTCCATCTCCACCGCCAAGACCATACAAAAGCATGTTACCTAACTTCATCAAAAGCAACCGCTATCTTTGAAGGAGCTTATGACAAGCCAGAGGAGGCAGAAGATTGGTTATCTCAAATAGAGATGTCCTTTGATGCATATGAAGTTCCGCCCCATTTGCAAATCAAGTATGGAACATTCATGCTTCGTCTAAACGCTAGGATATGGTGGGAGTCAAGGAAAAGAGATCTAATGACTCCAATCACTTGGGAAATGTTTAGACATGAGTTTTTGGAGAATTATTTCCAGGAAGTTTACGAGTAAGATAGTGCAGACTTCTTGCAAATTGCTCAAAAGGAAGAACAATCGAACAATATGAGACCGAGTTCAGTAGATTGTTGCAATATGCACCGACTCCTATAAGTACAGTGAAGAATTGAAAAGACAAGTCTTTATAGGAGGATTGGACGAAGACTAAGGATGAGATTGGAAGAATTTGACATAAGAAATTTTCGAGAATTAGTGGAAAGAGCTCGGATTGTAGAAGGAGCAAGGAAAAGGAGAGAAAGAATAGAAGAAGAAGAAGACCCAAACGTCGAAAGGGAGTTTTACATAGAACCCCATCTCATGCCCCTACCAAAGAAAATCAAGAACGACAATAGAAGGATCATACCAAGAGGTATTAAGTGTTGGAAGTGCAATGGAGCACACTACCCGAAGAAGTGCCCCCAGCTGTTTGGAAAGTGTTTCTTCTGTGGGAACGCAAACCATAAAATGTCAAAATGCCCAAACAGAGGGGTAGATGCTTGCTATGTTTGCAATCAGAAAGGACATTTTGCCAACAACTGTCCACAAGGAAGGAACATTATATCAAGATCATCAGAAGAAGTTGTTCCTATAAGAGTGGAGAAAGAAAATGAAAACTTGACTGCCTTGGAGTACATTAGAGGCTATAACAGCGATGCGAGAACCAGTCAATCTCCAACCTTCTTTTATTGATGTTGTTTCTTTATTTCAAGTAACGGAGATGTGTAAAGTTTTCTTTATGTGGATGAATAGGAGCGATAATCCCCTCTTGTGTACATAAGAAGTTTTAGTAAATAAGGATGTTTTACTCTTGAAATTCAAAGTGCTACATTCTTTCGATACATCTAGACTACCTATGACAAAACAATCGACCTAGTTTAAGAAATGCCGAAGAAAAATGGTCAATCTTTCAACAAAGACGTAAGGACATGAGGTCACCTGTGACTCTAAGGAATAATGGAATTAAGTAATCTTTTGGATAAGATGTATACCTCTCAAGTAAAACCCCAATAAGAAGACACAAGGAGAACATAGAGCTTACAAAACAAAAAGGAGAATATTTAGCAAAGGACCTGCTAACATAAGAAAAGAAAAGACACATTCTTACGAGTTGATAAAGGGAATTAAATAGCTAAAGAGTGAAGAGAAATTGATCCTTTGGAGACATTCATAAGTTCCAATAAGAAGTTTTGAAAAGAATTCTGAATACAGATTTCACTCAGAGAAACATGGAAAATGGACTTATAAAGAAGTTGGAGAAACAATAAACGAGAAAATCGAGACCTTACGAAGTGAAATATGCCATCACGAAATATACACATCCAGCTTATAATGGAGAAAACCCTAAGCCAACGTGTTAACTTTCGGAAAGGAACAAAGTGAAAACCTTTTTAAGGAGCAAACACGTTTCTCTCAGGATTAAGATCACGATATCACCAACAAAGAATCAAATCAAGAAGGCATGACCCTCAAATTCTTCATAACCTCACAAGTTTTAGTAATGCTTTCTGGACTCAAGAATAGTGATATAGCCTGAAGAAGGAAAGAGGTAATCAAAGAATGTAATCTTAAGTATAGGAAATTAATAAAAAGGAGTTGAAAAGCCAAACCTTGAAGTTCACAACAAGGTTTAAAAGAGGAACCACGTCGGCAGGATATTAAGATCAACCGTATAAAAATAATAAAGGAGCTTAGATAAGAAGATACGAAGGATAAAGAAGGGATAGAGGAAGAAAGATGTATTAAAGGAAGCTAAAGGATGATTTAGCATAACTAAGGACAAGGAAGTTAGTAAGAAAGAATCATGAGTATGAGATCAACAACATATCCATAGAGAACTCAGATATACCGAAGTTCAAGGGACATTAGAAGAAATGAAATATGGATAAAGGAATAAAAACACCAAAGGATGAAAAGGTTTATGAAATTCAATGAAAACGGAATTAAACTTCTCAAGATTTTGAATTTCTCACAAACGATAACAAGAAGGCAAGGACGCTTACGGTATAAATTGAGTAACTCACAAAGATGGTTCATTTCATAATCGGTCAATATAACGCTCTCTAAAGGGAAAAGAGATGAAAGCAAAAGAGATCAGTCAGAGATATGACAAATCTGGATGCGAGAATGGGAACGAAGAGGAGCTAATAAAGAAATTTTGGACCCCTGATACTACAAACGATCAGGGAAAACCATTCAAATACCTTGGAGGAACAATCAAGAGCATCTCATGAGATGATAAAGGCACAAGATAGACGAAATAAGCCGAAGTGGAAAAGAAGGACCTTAAAAATCTCAAAATGAGAATCAGGTGAGTTTAAAGAAAGGAAGTAATCATAAGACGAGAAGGAAGTTGATTATTGCATAAACATATTGGAAATGTGCAACAATTCCCCATTTAACAGATGGTTAAGGAAACAAGTTATAGGGATAAAAGTTAATGTTTTTAAGGAGAATTTTCCTTACGAAGATATACCTAATACCGATATTTATCCGCAAGAGTTCAGAGAATAAGGAATGAGGAAATCAATTAAAGAGATCTTTTTGAAGAATGACGTATAACCCAAGTAACCAAGTTTGGTTAAAACCACCAGTAGGAATTTCCAAGTTTTTAGGACAAAACTTTCTTTAAGGGGGGTAGGTTGTAAACCCCCAAATTTTCGGAATCGGTTTAGCATAAAACCCTAAACCGGAAGTCAAACGGAACCCTAAAGGTCAACAAAACCCTAGTCTACCGTATCAAACTAAATCCGGCATTGCCGTTTTCTTTAGCCCCGAGAAACGAAGTTGGGATAATTAGCTAGAATAGTTCTAATAACCATAAGTTTTATAAAAGTTTCAGTTTCGCCAAATTCGGATGTCCGTCGAACCCGAACGAACACAGCTCTCGAAAAACGTGTCCGGAAGCCTGGAATAGTAAAAATATTCCGAATACACCGTTAGACACGTAAAAATATAAGTTTTCCAAAAATATCAGTTTCGTAATTTTTCGGTAAGTAAAAATAACAGATATAGCTATTATACGCGTATTTTCTTACTACCGGTACTTTAATTGTCATATCTACTTTAAATTACACTATTCATTACTATTCTACACTATTCTTTTATCTCTACTTTTTCTTACACCTATTCTTACACTCTACATAACCTATAAACTTAACTTTTTACCTTTCCCTAACTTTAATCACATCTACACATATTACATCTTTTATTTAACAAAAAGTCAAAAAAAAAAAATAAAACACACTCCCTCACTACACATCATGGCCGGCGCTACCCCCCCTCACATGCCCATCAATTTGTTTTAATTTTAGTTTATTTTAATACACAAAAATCACTCCTCAATTTCCTATAAATACCCCCCTTCTCTTTCACTTCTGTCACACCACTTCTACACTAAAATTACTCTCTCAAAATCTCTCAAGAATTCTCTCCAAGAAGTTCTTACAAGAAAAGCTCTCTTTAGTCTCTCTTTAAGTAAGCTTTCTTCAAGAAAATCTTCCAAGCTTTCTCATGTTCATCTTCTTAGTATGAGCTTAGTGTGTGTTTTCTAAAACCATGAAGGTTGAGAAAGCAACAATAGGTTCATACTTTGTTTTTGTTCATAACAATTCCTTTATGTTCATTTCTTTATACTCATTTATGTTTCTCTTATGTTCATTTATGTCTCTTTTATGTTCATAACTATCTATCTATATATATAGCTATATATACTATTTAGCATATAAGCTCATAATCTTGCAATTTATTTACCTTTCATGCAATTTATTTACTTCAATGCTTTTATTTATTCCAAGTTGTTTTTAAGACTAGTCTCTAGTCTTAGACTTGTCCTCATCAAGTCAAAACAAGATTTTCTTTCTTTCATTTTATTATTATGGGACTAGTCTACTTCTTAGTCCCGGGAGCCTTGAAAAAGCTAAGACTCCAATACTTGACTTTATTATTATGCTTTATGTTATTTTGGTTATTATTATTCTCATAATCATGTTCATTTAGATTGTTGTCCATAATTTTATTTAAACAAAAAGAAGAATTTTGTCACTTAGAAATAAGTTTATGTAAAGTATAAAATCTATAAAGCAATAAAATAAACTCATTCCTTTTCATGTTACAAAAAGAACTCACTATAATTTTACTACTTTTTACTTTGAAAAGCCACTTAGATCCTTATCCCACCTTGTTTTTAAAAGAAAATATTTTGTTGACAAAAATGGTTCTTTTCATAAGAAAGAAAAAAGATGGATGACTAAGGAAATTTTTAAGTAAAGACCTTTGCAAACAAATAGGCAAAGAAATTTATGGTTTGAAAATAATAAAGTTATTTCTTTTCAAGTTACAAGAAGAAGTTAATAAGATTATAGAAATTAGTTTTTCTACAAAAAGTCCTTAATTGTTTCACATTGTTTTTATGAAGAAAACAAATTTTCATGCATGGATGATTATTTTTGAAAAATATGAGACATGAGAAAAAGAATGAGAAAATCAAGTAAGATTTTTGCAAAACAAGTAAACAAAGGAATTTACACAAGAAAAATGAAGAATAGCATATTTCCTAGAAAACTTCAATATAGTATTAATGTAACTTAGAAAGTAGAAAATTTTATTTTCAAAGTCACTTAGAAAAAGATAAATAAAACCAACATAAAACGTTTTTAGAAAATAAAGAAAACAATATTCATTTCAAAGAAATTTACAAAAACAATTTCCGAAAAGCTTCAACCCGACATTGTTTTACCTAAGAAAAATAATTGGACAACAAGACACTTGAGCATGCTTAAATATGAGTTATATAGTTATAAAAAGAGAATTTTTCAACTATATAGATAACTAAGTATTTATCAAACAATTTTGATTTCTTGAACCAAAGTTGTTTTTACTTGGAAATCCGTGGTGAATTTTTCACTACTTTTTCAGCCTATATGGCCTTGTTTGTTGAATATAATTTTGGAAATGGGTAGATCTTTTCGAGTAGGTAGAAATCGGTATATTATATGCGCGATTCCGAGTTAAAATGACCAAGTTATGGCCATTTTAAGTTGGAACATTCTTCATACGAACTTTACGTTCTTTGACATTGTTTTGTCAAAATTCAAGAAAATCATCAAGAAAAACTCATTGTGGGTATTTTCTTTGGTAGGTGACCCCGAAGAAGGATTCCTTTACCCCGAGAACTATTACGATTAAGTGGAGTGTGTGAACGACTCATCCGCTTAGAGGAATAGACGACAATGGCATCGTGAGTTTATTTCCATTAAATGCTACACTTGTTGTGCTTGTAAAAGTTGCACTAGAGTTAGGAAAAGATAAACCGATATGCATGTAAAATAATTCCTTGAAAGAATCTAAGAATATCGAAGCCGAATTGTTCTAAGTGATTGTTTTAGTTTAATATTGATTTGTGTGAAATTCCTTGATCGCCATAAAGTTGAAAATAATTATGTTATGACTTTATAAATTAATGAACTCATGCATACCACGAAGTGAGTCACATTGCATGGTTGGTTATTATCCTTGGGTGAGAAGGATAGTAAGCTCATGTCGAAAGCAACACTTGGCGGGGATCCGAAAGGCGATTGCTTGGCGGTTGATCCGAAAGCAAGGTCAAATCAAGTAGATTTGGAATACTTGGCATAAGTGCTCACAAGTTTAAAAACTTTTTAATGAATGCTTGGCGATGAGACTCGCAAGCTTAAAGTTTTCTTTATTAAAACTACTTGTTTTGAGGATAAGTATCACCAAACCCCGAATGGAGTGCGTAAATCCATTCAACATATAGTTCCCGAAAGCTATATGATTGTTTGCCCACGGTTTGATGCATTACATAGTATTGATTAACCAACTTGTTTGAATCTTGTTACAAGAAGTTATTTATGGAAATAGTTCTCACTAAGCCTTTAGCTTACACCCCAATAGATATCTTTTGCAGTTCCCCTACTTATGGTTAAGGCCACGTGGACCATGCGGGCAGGTAATCCCTTTTGAAATTAGAAATCTGGATAAAGTATAGCTTAGTATTAGCATGTTAATATGTATATAATAGATTAGTAATTTAGGGAGTTGTCCCTAAGTTTGTAAAGTTTTGCCATGGACAAATAATTATTGTGATTCTCTCTTTTCTTAATATGTTTTATATCTCCTTAAGCTTCATTATTCCATGTATGGTCCTCTAAAATTGTGAAAGTAAGCCTTACACTTAATATAAAAGCTTTTGGAAATGACTAAGGTTGTCATACTTAAGCTTTAATATTGAGTGTAGCGGACTGTCACGTTTAGGGTACCCATTGGGGCGTGACACAATTGAATCAAAAAATAGATAAGAAGCTTACTACTTTCATGGAGACTGTCAAGCAAACTATTACTTCAAGTTTGCAAGCAATAGGAAATCAGATTCAGGGGTATCTTCACAAGGCTCAAATGGGGGGTAAGTCATCATTTTCCAATGACAGTACTCATGATTCCATTTAAAAAGGAATCAAGCCAGAGATTCTGAAGTTTAATGTAGTGGATGCACTAGTTTGGATATTCAAGATCGAAAGGTTCTTTAACTTTTGTAAGATACTTGTTGTGGAGCAAATTACCAATACCACCTTTGCTTTGGAGGAAAATACAATAGAATGGTAATCAATGGATGAAAAAGAATAATAAAATTTCTACTTGGGTTTCTTTGAAATAAGTTGTGGAAGAAAGATTTTTTCCATCCATATATGAAGATGTGCAAGACCAATTATCAAAACTATTGCATACTTCAACTGTGGATGGGTATTAATCGTAATTTGAAACCCTTTCTAATAGGGCAGTGGGATTATTAGGCAACTTCTTGTTACACAATCTCTTTCCAAGTCTTAAATCTCATTTGAAACATGAATTGCAAAAATTCTTTGATCTCTAGATATGGTTCAGGCCATATCCTTAGCCAAATTATATGAGGGTAAATACGTTGACCATTTTCTTTCAAAACACCCTCTTCACATTCATATAACCAACCTCAAACCTCGGTTTTCATAACCACATACATAGACCCAATCTTCTTTTTCTCGGCCTTCATCATCTTATAACACATTCCACCAAGAACCTAAACCCAATATCCCTATCAAGAAACTATCTCCTGCTAAAATGGTTACATGAAGAGAAAAAGGATTATGCTACAAGTTTGAGGAAAAATTTCACAAAAACCACAAATCTAAAGGAAATTTCTTACTTTTGGTAGTAGATGATGGAGAGGATGAAAATGTAGATATTCAGTGTGGTGAAAATGATGATGCATTACCTTTGTGGCATGTCAGCATGTAGCAATTGTGAGTTTCCATACAATGTTAGGTATGCAAATTCCTAAGACATTATTTTTTGTTGGGATGATTGGTAATCACAATATATCACTTTTAGTAGATAGTGGCCACACTTATAACTTTATGTAGCCCAAATTAGTAAAGCATTTGAATTTGATTGTGCTATCGACTTTCTTATCCTCAATAAGGATTAGGGATATCAATAAAATGGTATGTGAAGGAAAATGTGTGGATGTGCCAGTTGTGATACAGAATTTTAAATTCTCGATTACATTTTATGTCTTCTTGGTCTAAGGAGCAAATATGGTGCTTGGAGTATAGTGTTTACAAGATCTTGGTCCCATTATTATTAATTATAATGCCTTAACTATGGGATTTTCTTATAATGGGAAAAAGGTGCCTCTATTAGGAGATACTTCATTAGTCTTTCCAATTGCCCATCATCAATTTAGATGAATGATGAGGACAAAAGCAATAGCATATTGCTATAAATTGGTGGCTAAAGTTACTTCACATTCATTGCGTTTCACCAACAATACTTCTTTGAGGGAAGTATTGGGCAAATACTCTAAAGTTTTTGAGACACCTGTATCATTGCCACTATAGAGAAATGTATAACATAGGACTCATTTGGTGAATAATACATCAATAGTGAATGTCAAGCCAAACATATATCCTCATTTTAAGAAAAATGAGATAGAGAAACGAGTATGAGACAAGCTTCAACAAGGCATTATTCGAGATAGCACTAGCCCTTTCTCATCACCAATTTTGTTGGTGAAGAAAAAAGACAACACTTGGAGGTTCTGTATAGACTCTAGAGCTCTCAACGATGTGATTATTAAAGATGAGTTTCCAATACCTACTATAGATGAATTATTAGATTAATTGTATGGAAATACCATTTTTTTTCGAAATTAGACTTAAGATTTCGTAACCCCTAGGAAATTTTTGTAAATTTAGAAATAATAGTTAGGCACAATAGCATAAGAATATAATGGTTTAATATATATATATATAGCTTGAATAGTAAATGATAGCTGTAAACCCTTAAATTTTTTGAATCGGTTTAGCCTAAAACCCTAAACCAAAAGTCAACTGGAGCTCTAAAGGTCAACAAAACCCTAGTTAGACATAATAGCTCAAAGTCCGGCAATCCCGAATAAGCAACTCGGTGAGAATAAGTAGGAGTTTAGAATATAGAATAGTGCGTAATTATCTAAAGAAACGTAAAAAGATCAGATTAGTGAAACCGCAACTCGTTTCGAACCCGATCAGACATGGTTCTTGAAAAACATGTCCTGGACCTCGAAATAGTAAAAATATTCTGAATACACCGTTAGACTAAAAATATAAGGTTTCAAAAAAATATCAATTTTTTAATTTTTCGGTAAGTAAAAATAATAGATATCGCATTTACTACCCACAAATTCTATACAAAAACTCTCTCAAATTCTCCTCTTAAAACTCTCTCCAAATATCTTCCCAAAACTCTCTCAAAATAATTCCAAAACAACTTCTACCTACAACGAAAACCCATAACCACATAACACTACCAAAGTCTTCTTTAGGTAACCATCTCCTATTATTTTCTTCTTCTCATATCATGTAACTTTACATGACCATAGTGTGAGTTTCCAAAGACTAAATGTTATGAAAGTTATATTATGTTCATGTATTGTTCTTGTTCATGAAAATCTATTTATGTTTATGTTATTATTTTGTTCATATTTTGTTCATATCATATGCAGCTCAACGGTGAGAGGTGCTGCCTTTGGGGCAGGCAAAAGCATTAGGTTTGGGTTCGAATCCTAGAGTCTGCAGACTGGGTTCAACTCTACCTAAGGGTAACAATACCTATAGTGTCCGTGGTACCCTGCGGGCATGCGTTGGCTGGGGTCACCATATGCAATGTGGTATCGGCCATTACCACTAGGAGGCCAATGGTGGTTTGCCTGCCCTGGCATCGCATCGCCGTCGCCTGCGGGGGCGGGGTGTGACATAAACAGATCAACTGGTAAGAGGTGCTGCCTTTGGGGCAGGCAAAAGCCTTAGGTTTGGGGTTCGAATCCTAGAGTCTGCAGACTGTTCAACTCTGCCTAAGGGTAACAATACTTATAGTACCCGTGGTAACCTACGGGGCATGCGTTGGTTGGGGTCACCATGATGCAATGGTAGTGTCGCCATTACCCTATCGCCTTTTATTCCACACACCCCGCCCCCGCAGGCGACGACGATGCAATGCCAGGGCAGGCAAACCCACCAGGCCCCCTAGTGTAATGACCGACACCACCATTGCATCATGATGACCCCAACCAACGCATGCCCTGCAGGGTACCACGGACACTATAGGTATTGTTACCCTCAAGATAGTTGAACCCAGTCTGCAGCCTTTAGGATGCAGCTCAATTGGTAAGAATGCTGCCTTTGGGGCAGGCAAAAGCCTTAGGTCATGGGTTCGAATCCTATAGGCTGTAGACTGGGTTCAACTCATCTTGAGGATAACAATACCTATAGTGTCCATGGTACCCTGCGGGGCATGCGTTGGTTGGGGTCACCATGATGCAATGGTGGTGTCGTCCATTACCACTAGAGTGCCAGTGGTGGGTTTGCCTGCCCTGGCATCACATCGCCGTCGCCTGCGGGGGCGGGGTGTGAAAAGTCTACTTCTTAGTCCC
This sequence comes from Combretum micranthum, assembly GCA_024138025.1. Classification (NCBI taxonomy): domain Eukaryota; kingdom Viridiplantae; phylum Streptophyta; class Magnoliopsida; order Myrtales; family Combretaceae; genus Combretum; species Combretum micranthum. Next base: position 23,824 of record JAMXBD010001177.1, on the reverse strand, counting down.
GAGAGCCTTGAAAAAGCTAAGACTCTCAATACTTGACTTTATTATTTATGTTATTTTGCTTGTATTTATTTCTCATAATTCATGTTTCAATTAAATTGTTGACCAAAGTTTCAAGTTCTAAAAATAATTGACAAAATGGAGATTTTATCACTTAGAAATAAGTTTATGTGAAGTATAAAATCTATGTTTAACAAAAATAAAATCATTTCCTTTCAAGTTACAAAAGAACTCACTAAAATTTTAGAAACTACTTTTGTCATGAAAAGCTTCTTAAAACCTTTAATATTCCACTTGTTTTTAAAAGAAATAATTGATGGTACAAAAAGATTTTATGAAAAAGATAGCATAATGAAAGGATGAGGAATTTTCAAATAAAGATCTTTACAAACAAGTAGACGAAAGAAATTTGTAAGGGAAAATAAATAGGAAAATAGTATTAATATAAAAAACTTAGAAAGAAGAAATTTATTTTCAAAAGTTACTTGGAAATATATATAAAGCCAACATAAAACATCTTTGGAAAACAAAGGAAACAAAATTCATTTCAAGAGATTTACAAAAATGAATTCTTGTAAACTATATTTTCTAAAACTCCAAAACCGACATGATTTTACTTGAGCCAATGATTTGGACAACAACACTTGAGCATAATAAATATGAGCTAAGTAACCACAAAAAGAAAAATTTTCAACTATATAGATAACTAGGTATTTATCAAATAAATTTTGATGATTGAACCAAAGTTGTTTTTGAGTTGGAAAATTCGTGGTGAATTTTATGCCACTGTTTTTGGGGCCAAAATGGTTTAATTTGATAAAAATAGTTTTAGAAATGAATATCTTTTCAAGTAGGTAAAAATTGGTATATTATATGCGTGATTCCGAGTTAAAATGACCAAGTTATGGCCATTTTAAGTTGGAACTTTCTTTATACAAACTTTAACTTGTTTTTTGACATTGTTTTTGTCAAAATTCAAGAAAATCATCAAGAAATACTCATTATGGTATTTTCTTTGGCTAGGTGACTTCAAGGAAGGATACATATCCCCGAAGATTATTTTGATTGAATGGAGTGTGTGGACGACTCATCCTAGAGAAGAATAGTCAACATGGCATCGTGAGATTTATTTCCTTTAAACTATACTGTTGTGCTTGTAATTTAGTTGCATTAGAGCTAGGAAAAGACAAATGGATAAGTATGTAAAATAATTCTTTGAAAGAATCTTAAGAATAGCGAGGCAAGAATTGATTTAATGATTGTTTTAGTATAACACTTGCTTTGTATGAAATTCTTTGATCGCCTAAATTTGATAATAATAATATTATGATATCATAAATAAATGGATTCATGCATACCACGAAGTGAGTCACATTGCATTTGGGTTATATACCTTGGGTGAGAAGGATAATAGGCTCATGTCGAAAGCAACACTGGCGAGCGAAGCTTGCGGCGGCGTTATGGAAAAGGAAATGTTTGGCGGAAGATTCGAAAGCAAGGCTCAATTCAAGTAGTTTCATATGCTTGGCGATATTGATCGAAAGCATAAAACTTTTTACTAAAACTACTTATTTTGAGTTATGTATCACCAAACCCCGAATGGAGGGCGCAAATCCATTCAACATATAGTTCCCTGGAAAACTATATGTCTTATTTGCCCATATGTATGTTGCATTCTATTTGTTTGATTAAAAACTTGTTTGAAATTTGTTACAAGAAGTTATTATGGAAATAATATCTCACTAAGCCTGTTAGCTTATACCCCATAGATATCTTTTGCAGTTTCCTATTTATGGTTAAGGCCACGAGGACCCTGCAGTCAGGTAATTTTTTATGGATTAGGAAAATTCTAGATGAAGTTTAGTGTTGAATAAGGTGTAAAATATTCTTATAATAGATTAGTGAAAAAGGGAAATGTCCCTAAGTTTGTGAAATCATTGTTATAAGTAAATGAATATTATGAATCCTCTTTTCTTAATATGTTATTGTATCTTCTTAAGTTTCATAATTCCATGTATGGTCCTCTAAATTTGTGAAAGCATGCCTTACACTTAATATCAAAACTTTTGGGAGTGGCTAAGGTTGCCACACTAAAGCTTTAATATTGGGTGTGGCGGACTGTCACGTTTAGGGTACCCTTTGAGGCATGACAATAGCATAGAGATAAAACACTAGGAATGAAATGTACTTGATAAGACCAAGTAATAGCTCAATATCTAAAGAAATGGTTAAAAATAATATTTTGGTACTATAAGCACTAATAATAGATAATTATAGGGTTAGAAATCGATAAACCTTACTTTAGGCCCTAAAACCCTAATTACATAGACTAAAACTCTAGTATTATCCAATCGCATAAGATTAAACCCTATATAGTTTAAAATTATAAAAGAATCACTAAAATGAATTTAGAAACTTAATTCATGCTTAAAAAATTCATTTTACGATAATTAATAACTTTTTCCTTTTAATTATAAATACCCTTAGAAAACCCTAATTGTGTAAGTAAGAAACTAAAATTTTTTAATCGCGTAAACATAAAACATTGAATATTAATTCAAAATGATAAATAAAATTTTATATAACACATGAGGGCCAAGTTTCTATTTTATATTATCATAATTCACAAATAACTAACAATTTTGTCCTTTTCTTTATTAATAATGCTGTAATCATTACATTTGTCTTACATACATTATGGATTCTTTAAAGATCTCAAAAATATCTTCTCCCCAAGCATTGGATGCTGAAATTAACATGGAGACAAGCCAATCATTGCTTCAATTTTCTAAAAATAAAAAATCCCAAGGAAATCTAGGCATTTGTGGATGACTTGACATTTGACCTTTCCATTTTTGAAAGGACAACCTTCCAAATTTACTGAAGGGAAACTAACTCATGTAACTTCTAATTTCTTCCCAACCAATCTAGTTACTAAACATCATCATTGCAAGGCATTAAAACACCATCAAATCAAATTAAATCATGTCATTTCACATCTAAATTTCTTTTATATTGCTGAACACACCCACATACCTCCAAATTTGTGACCCTCTCTCGCTCATCTTCAACTTATGACAAAAAACAAAATGAAATCAAACGCTTTCTACTCCTCTAATCTATCATATACACCTCTCTAAAAGAAAACATACACAATACCTATAATTAATGCTTATAGGACACCATCTACTCAAGCTATCAATTTCAAAGCTAAGGAAATCCTTTTAACTTCCTTTATTAACTTAGATTACTCAAGATATTAGGCTTGATCACCTTCATGTTTTCCTAGAGGTGGCGACACTTAAGGTGAAAGAAGGAACCAACATCTTATTCCCTTTAAACGAAGTTAAATAACCCTTAGCTCCTTGATCATAATAGATATTTGGAAAGAAAACAAGTAAAAACTAACCTTATGAACTTGAAGGTTTCAGCTAGGCATGCTAAAGATGCTTTCAACATAATTTTCACTTTAAAACTCTTAATAAATATAGTAAATGGCTAACTAGTAGGATTTAGTAAGATTAATTGGCAAAAAAAGGATACTATGATTATGTGTGTGTACGTATGTGTTCTACGATCATAAGAAAAGGAACATATCATCCAATATCAAGTTTAATCCTATAAATATCTTGATGTTTAGGTATAATATAAGCTTTTTGAAAGTAAAAAGAGATATAATTAAAAGACTAAAGTATGAAACTATAGTAAATAGGGCTATATGTTTGGCCATAACGAAAATATAGAGAGAAAATATTCTAAGATGATATATAAACCACGCTTAGTCAAATGAGATAGTAAAGTAGTTAATCATGTAGTTAATTTTAGAAATGTGACTTGATATGTGTATAAGTGGTTCACCCTAAGGATAGTATAAGGGAAAACTTGTTTAAGTTGATAATCAAGATAATGAGATGATTTAACTTAAGGGTAAATGACAAAAATGGTATATGGATTTTCACAAAATATTCAATCAGGTACTTGAAGTTTCATTTTGAACAAATTGGTATTTGAACAAAGATTTTGCGCACTTTTTTCATACTTGATGTTTGGTTTTAACAATTTTGGTATATGAATAAAGTTTTCATGGACTTTTTTCATATTTGAAAAAAGTTCAATCAAGTATAAAAAAAATCTAAGAAAACATTGTTTAGGTACTAAAATTGTAAAAAACAAACTTTAGGTAGGAAAATGTCTGCAAAAACATGCTTCAGGTACCAGATTGTTCAAAACTAAACTTTAGGTACTTGGTTAAACTTTTTGTGAAAGTTTAGGTATGATTTTTTATATCATCCATTTAACTTAATGATATGTTCACATGTGCATGTGTGTCTCAGCTGTCACACCCCAAAGGGTACTTAATGCGATAGCTCACCACACTCAATATTAAGATTTAAGTATGACAACCATAGTCATCCCAAAAGCCTCGATATCTTGTGTAAGGTATACTTTCATGATTTTAGTGGACCAAACTTTAGATCATGCCATATAAGCAGTTATGCATAATAGCAATTAAGAAAATAAATCATAACAATATAACCAAGGTTTCATAAAAACTTATAAAGAGTCTTATAACATTAAGGGGCATTCCCTTATTAAAGATAGCTAAGTCTAATAAAGTCTATCTTGAGATAATTTACACTTTTGAAACTTCTTTTGGAATTCCATATCTACTTCTATCTTGCACTTCTATCCAAAAGAGCTTAGCTCGAAAGCATTACCTAGGTAAAATAACCTCTTTGTTCTAACCAAAGGTACGGAACTACAAAAAATATCTAAGAGGGTATAAGCTACATGCTTAATGAGATTTATTTCCACAATTAAACACTCGACAACCAATATACAAAAAAAGTTTATTTAGGCAACCATAGGATATACATAAGCATGTGAGCAAACAACACATATGATTTTCTAGGAATCATAGGTTTGAATGGATTTACTCCTCCATTCAGGGTTAGGCGTTCCAGACCTTATAGGCCGCTAGCATAATCATAATTTCATGGCAGTTTTTAATTATGCCACTACCTAGCTTCCAAAATATAATCCAACTTATTTGTAGTTTTATTTTCAAGCCACTACTTAGCATCCATATATGTTTAAGCCAGATGTTTTCTCACCGCCATTTGATTCAGATGACCCTTCGCCATTTTATAGAATTTACAAACTCTATGAATCTCCTTACTAAGCCTTTGTCCCACCCAAGGTATAGGAATAAATGTAATGAACTCATCTAATGATATGCATGAATCAATTTAATTAAATACTCATGGCATAATTAAATATTTTACAGGTGACCATAGAATTTGCAGACAATTATTCTTATACTAGATCAAATATTCATTATAAACAATTTTTGTCTCAATATACTTAATCATAATTTCATCCATATATGTAAAGCACATGCACTTATCTATTTTATCTTTTTCTATTTCTAATGCCACTAATTTGCAAGCAAAAGCATAAGTGCATAAATGTAGGAAACAAACTCACTCGGTCATTTGCATGGATACTTCTAGTCAAAGTAATCCTCTAGGTAAGGTAGTTCAGACTCTACATCACCTACACAAAAGAAATATCCAAAATGAGTATTTCTTGAAATTCTACTTAAACTTGTAATTCTATTTCAATAAGTTCGTCAAAATTCATATAGAGAGAAATTTCAACTTAAAATGGCCATAACTTGCTCATTTTAACTCGGAATTTCACATATTATATACCATTTTCTACCTACTTGAAAAGATCTATCTATTTCTAAGGTTATTTTTGTCATAAAAAGTATTTTGAGTAAAAAAAAAAAAAAAGGGTCAGTACAGAATTACCACGAAAATCCCAACCCTTGAAATACAATTTTTCAAACTTTTCTTTACCTAAAAATCCTTTAGTAAAAAAATATAGATATTTATATGATTGAAAAATCCTTTGAATATATATATATATATATATAGACTCATATTGTATGCAAACTTTAATGGTGTTGTCTCAACGATTATTTTTCGTAAAGCAATTTATCTCATGGTGTTGAAAACTTGAATTTTAACAATTTCTTTTCCAAATGTTTTGAAAGAACATTATAAACTCTAGGGTTATTATAAATGATTATATTCCTATGTTGTTTTCCAATTTCTTTTCTAAAATAAGTTAACTTTTCTTAACTTTGATTTTCTACAAAATTTTACTTCTAGTGATAAAATGGAGCTTCAAAAATTTTTATTAAGTTGTTGATAACTTATAATAATTTTAGTTGTATATGTATTTTTCCTTTGGAAATAGTTTTGATAAATACGTCTTTTTCCTCTTATATTTTCATTTCTTTACTTCTTTGAAAATAAATTTTATTTCTAAAACTTAGTCTTTTAAGTCTTTTACCAATTTTACTTGGAATGAAATCATGTCCCAATATTTTCTTATGTTGTTGATAATATCTATTGTTTTTGGAACCAATCATGTTTATGTTATGTTTATTTCATTGAAAATGGGTTATCATTTAGAAACTTGACAAGCTCTATTTTTCTAAGTGAGTTTATAATTTAGTGAGTTAATTTTATCTTAACTTATAAAACTTGGTGTGGTTATTGCTTTTTATTATGGAGTTGGTACAAATCCTACAAGTAAGCTTTTTGAGAAAAGTTTGATTATCAAAGAATTATTAATACTAAGTTTCAATAAATTTTATGTGACTTATCATAATAAAAGAAAGTATTTATTTTGTTAGTTATCTTCTTTACGAAAATCATCGTTATTATCATTTAAGAAAAATCTTGATGAGTTTGAAAAGAAGTTGAAAAAAGAAAAATTTTCCTATGTGTGATAACAAAATCTTAATTTAATGACAAGGATATGTATTAAGAAATTTGGTTTCATTTTCCTTTATTAGAGAAAATTCTACTTTAGATTTTGTTGAGACAATATCATTATGATGATGCATGTATATGAGCATTTAGTATGAAATAGACGTAATATAAGAGGATATAAGAAGAAAAATAATAAGCAAGATAATAATATCAAGTATTGGGAACCTTGACTTCATCAAGATAACCTAAGACGAAGAATAGACTAGTCCCAAAAGAAAAAGGAAAAGAAAGAAAAGAAAAGCAATAATAAAGCATTAAGAATAAGAAAAGCAAGTTAGTAAGAGTTAGTAAGTATTTAGGCTCTAAGAAATATACAAATATACATATAGATAGCAACATAATATATATATATATATATGGTTAAGTTAGAAGCATAATAACAATAATAACAACAAATATTATCATAATAACAAGACAATAAAAATGAATATTGGTAGAAGTTTACCTAAGAGTGTTTTTAAGTTGAAGGAAGATGGTAGATGAGTGTGGTATTATGTGGGTAGTAATATGTAGTGAATGGTTTATGTAGAGAAGGATTTTGAGAGAGTTTAGTTGTAGAAAGTTTTGGTAGAGAGGATTTGTGGAGAGTGAATTTATGGATTGAATTTGAGAGAGTTTTGTTATGTAAAATGAAGTTGTGAAAGAAGTGGAGGAAATTGCGGTATTCATAGTTAAAGATGGAGGGAGTTTGTATGAAATAAAATAAACTGAAAAAGAAAAATAATTAGAGATAGAGAGAAGTGGCACTGGATTGCATTGTAGGAGGGGAGAGAAATATTTATTTTGTATTTTGTAAAGAAAAGTAAGTAATGTGTAAGATATGATATGATTAGAGATGTATTGGAAAAGTAAAAAGTAAGAAAATAGGTACATAGATAGTAAAATAAGTAATAAGAAAAAGTACAGATAGATGAATGGTAATGAATAGTAAGATAGGACAATATATAGTAAACAAGACTAATAAGTTACCGATAGTAAAGAAAATACACGTATAAATGCGATATATGTAATTTTTAGTTATAAAAAAATTATGAAACTAATATTTTTGGATTTTTTATATTATTACGAGTCTAACAATATTAATGGAATATTTTTACCGTTCAGTGTATCGGGGTACGGTTTTCGAAAACTGATCCTGTTCGAATCCAAAAGACAAAAGAAATTAGCGAATATGATATTTTTAAGTTTCCTTATATTATTATGAGCTATTATAGATCATTAACTCAATTCCATTGTCTAGGGTTTAAGAGCATGAGATTACCAAAATCTAAATTATAGGATTTAGGCATAGGTTTTTGTCACGCCCCGAGAGGTACCCTAAACGTGGTAGTCCGCCGTACACAATACTAAAGCCTAGGAATGACTACCTCAGTCATGCGAAGACTTCCATATCATGTACAAGGCGTTCATCATAACCAAGAGAACACATCGGAGTAGCAAAATTTACATTGATAATGAATAAGTAACAAGGTAAAGAGAATACTTATCATAAAATATAAACATGGTAAATTACAATTCTTAGGGGTATATCCCTCTATTGTCTTCATATCAAAATAAATATACATCTTAGAATTTTCAAAACACTAACATAGCATTTATTACATATAATGAACCTTACAAGATAACTTTATCTTATGTTCCCATTACCTTCATAAAGGTTTAACGTCCTTCCATGACTTCCTTAATGTCATGATCCTCAATTTAAGCCATGGGTATACTTGTTTCAAAAAAATCTATAGGGGTATAAGCTTACAATTAGCTTAGTGAGGTATTTCTTTTCATTCGCGTCATGGTTTCAAACAAGTTTATTTAAATTTTCGCATATATGCTATGCATTCAATGCAACAATCACGTGATTACATAAATATATATAGTTATCTGGAACCCATATATATAACAGATTTACCCCTCCGTGTCAAAGGTTAGGAAATTGGTGATGAAGATCCTCGATCGTCTATTGCTAATCCCTAGGTCCCCGCCTAAAGCATTTGGTTGTCTCGGCTCGACTCTGAACCTAGAGTCGCATTCTCCGAGCGATTTGGATTCTCTAGAAAGGAGCATGGCCCGTGACCTACCACGATAACAACCAATTCAACTCTATGCGTAGGAGTAGCAGCCTTCTGAAAGAGATGTGACTCGATAGGTGCTATGCGTGAGCGTTTTATTTTTCTTAAGCCAAACCTTATTAAGGTTTATTAGGGGCGATCAATCAATTTGGCAAGCAATAAGTAATCATATAAGTAAGTAAACAAAACACTTAAACATGCAATTTGGAGTTACGATATTCTTAATTCTTATTTCACACATAAGCATAGAATCACATATATATACATGCCTGAATTCCCCATACATATCCATTTTTATCTTTTCTTGTATACTAATGCCACTACTTTACAAGCATAAGCAAGGTAATGAAATTAAGAGGAATAACTCACTCATCCATTTCGCAATCTGCTTAGTTGTAACAATAGTCAAGAAGGGTAATCTTGTATCCTTCGTCACTTAGCAAAAAAAAAAAAAAAAAAACCCGGGATGAGTATTTCATAGAAATTCTACTTAAACTTTATAATTCTATTTCATTATGTTCGTCAAAATCGTATAGAATTAAATTCCAATTTAAAATGGTCGTAACTTGCTCATTTTAACACGGAATTTTGCATATAATATACCGTTTTCTATCTATTCGAAAAGATCTACCCATTTCTAAGGTTATTTTTGTCATATAAGGTCATTTGGTTTTGAAACTGTAGGGTACAGATTTAAAACGAATATTTCTAGATTTTGTAACACAATTTTCCAACTCAACTTCATTCAAAAATCATTTGATAAAAATATAGATATATATATATATATATATATATGATTGACAATTTATTTCATAAAACAATTCATTTTGAAGTGTTAAAACTTAACTTGACAAATTTCCTTTTCAAGTATTTTGAAGAAACTTTATATTTTCCTAGGTTATTATAAATGAGTACATTCTTATTTTATTTTCCTCATTCCTTTTTCAAAACATGTAAATTTTTCTTTAACTTTGTCTTTTATAATTTTACTTCTAGTGATAAAAGATCAAAGTTATCAAAAGTCTATTAAGTTGTTAAAAACCTATTTATAAATTTATATTTAGAATGGTTTTAGAAAATGAGTATTTTCTTCTTATATTTATTATTTAAAATATAAATTCTTATTTTATGAAACTTGGTATTTCATTTCCTCTACAAATTTTATTTGAAAAGAATCCTTTTTTTTAATTGATAAAATCCTTTGTTTTTGACCTTATCATACTTATATTCTTTTGAAAATAAGTTCCTTCTTTAGAAACTTGAAAATCATTATTTTCCTAAGTAGGTTTATAACTTTATGAGTTGATTTTACCTTAATTTTGAAAACTAATTTGTTTCTTGGTTTTGTTATGGAGTTGAAAAGAGTTTAATCTTAAGCTTTTTATGAAAATTTTGAATACTAACAAATTATTTTATTAAAACTTAGGTTACCATAATATAAAAAAAAAGTGTTTATTTCTTATTTCCTTGGTAAATTTATCTTTGTTATATGAGAAAACTTGTATTACTTCCATTTCTATGTTGTTGATAATAACTCCATTATTTAATGACAAGTCACTTAATAGAAAATTTAGTTTTAAGTTCCTTTAATAAAGTAAAATTCTACCTTTAAATTTAGTTGAGACAATACCATTATGTAGATGCAAGTATTATGAGCATATAAAATAATAAGGATATGAGAAAATACTAGAAACAAATAATAATAAGCAAGATAATAAAAATATAAAGTATTTGGAACCTTAGCATCATCAAAATATCCCGGTCAAGTATTGGGAGCCTTAGCTTCATCAAGGCATCCTGGGACTAAGAATAAACTAGTCCCAAAAATAACAAAGAAAAGAAAAGAAAGAAAAGGTTGTTTTGACCTGATTTGGACAAGTCTAAGACTAGTCTTAAAATATCATGAATAAATAAATTGCAAAGCATGAAATTAAATAAATAACAAGTGAGCTTATATGCTCTAAAGATTATATATAAATACATAAATATATTTAGTTAGATATGAATAATAAATTAGTATAATAACAACAATAAAATCAACAAATATATGAACATAATAACAACATAATAAATTTTGAATTTCATGTACAAGAACAAAATATGAACATGTTGTTGCTTTTACTACTCATATGAGTTTCAAAACAACACTATAGTTATGTTAAGTTACATGACATAGATAAACTAAACGGTTGGAAGAAATTTTACCTAAATTGTTTAGGTGGTATGAAGATGGTAGTGAATGTATGGTTATGTGGTTATTAAGAAATGGTAGTTGAATTGTGTATAGAGAGAAATTTTTGTGAATATTTGCTGAAAGAAAGTTTTACTAGAGGAAAATTTTGTGGAGAGTGTTTGTGTAATGAATTTGAGAGAGTTTTGATAGTAGAATGAGTTGTGTGAAAAAATGAAGGACGAAGGACAAAGGACGAAGGGGGTATTTATAGAATTTTGAAGTGAAAATTAGATGTAAATAAATAAATTGAAAAAGAAAATAATTGCAGAGTGAAGAGAGAGAGAAGTGGACGGAAAAGAGGGAGGGAGAGAGAGAAAATTGATTAAAATTTAATTTTAGAAGAAAAGTGTGAGAGAAATTTAGTAATATGTGGTGTAGAATTTTTATGGAAAAGAAAATTGTAAGAAATAGGTATTGTTACGCCTTGAAGGGTACCCTAAATGTGGCAGTCCACCACATATAATATTAAGGCTTAAGAATGACTACCTTAGTCATGCGAAAGCCTTAGTATTACATGTAAGGCGTCTAACACGATAATAAGAGACGCTTTTGGGAAGCATAGTTTAAGCAAGTAAAGATGAACATACAAGAATCCAAAAATAAAATATATTATATCATTAATAACCAAAGTCTATTACATGATTTCTTAGGGCATACCCTGCTAATCCTAAAGATCGTGATAGTCTTACAACATCCAAATACTATATTAAAGATTTCAAAGGAATTCTAATCTAAGTCTTCAAGTAGATTTCCTCCAAAAGCTTCAATGGAAAACTTACACAAATATGGGGAGGCCCCGGGCACAAAATAGGTGTTCCTGAGCATACAAATACCTATAGGGGTGTAAGCTTATGGGCTTAGTAAGTAAATCCCAAAATTCATACTCAAAGTAAATTATCAACCAAGTTTATTATTCAAACATATGGAATGCAACAACCACGTGAGCATACAAGACATATGGCTTTCCAGGAATCATATGTTGAATGAATTACACCCTTCATTCGGGGTTGGGTATTCAAGCCAAGTACAGCCACAACTTTTAAAACACTTTTATAGATCTTACCGGCTCCTATATGCCATCAAAAACTTGTAGTTATTACAGGCTCCTACTAGCCACCAATTTACGTAGTTCTTAGTGGCTCCTACTCACCACTTACATGATATACCGGTTATGTCTACCACCACTATTATACACTTGTCCCACCAATTGTATAGTAGTGAATGAAATGTGACTCAACATATGAAGTGCATGCATAATTTATTAATTAAAGTCTAGTAGTTATATTTATCTTCTTTCAAGTGAGCAACCAATTTCAAACACTTCAAGATAGTAATGTACAAACAACTTTATTACAAACAATTCAAGTTTCGATACACTTAATATTCTTTCAACATGTTATCATACATTTTCCATTTGATTTTTTCCCAAATTCTAGTGCAAATAATTTTACAAGCACAATCATAAGTATAAAAAATAACGGGGAATAAACTTACTTAGCCATGATAACACCTTTCTTGAAATGGATGAGTCGTTCGGGATTTCCATTAATCAGTAATCTTCGTGAACAATCCTCCAAGATTATCTAATCAAGAAGAATACCCAAAATGAGTATTTTATGAAGTTTCTCTTCTTGAAGATTATAAAATTTTCTAAAAATAGCGGTAAAATCGTATAAAAGGAAGTTCCAACTTAGAATGGCCATAACTTGCTCATTTTAACTCGGAATTTTGCAAATAATATATTGTTTTCTACCTACTCGAAAAGATCTACCCATTTCTAAACTTATTTTCAAAAAACTAAGTCATTTGGGTTCCGAAAAAGCAGCGACCAGATTCTCCACGAATTTGCAAAAAACTTGAGTTCCTCCTTTTAAATAAAGTTCACATGAAGAGATAGATTTTCCAAATATTTTATAAACTGTTGAAAGGTATATACATATATGTAATGACTCATAACAAATGTATGAAATAAATGAAGTTGTCTCAATTTATGAAAAAGTAAAGTCTTGAATAATTTTGAACTTGAGAATTTTTGAAATATTCATTTTACTTTGAAAAGATTTTGAGTTACTTGAAATGAGTATTTCTTTTTCTACATTTAATTTCTTGTAATTATTCTAAATTTATAAAGAATGATTTTTATTTTTCTGAGCTTAGATTCCAACAACTTTTAAAAGTAATAACAATTTCATAAAAGAATATTTTTGTTTCTTGTGATTATTCCAAAAAAATTTCTAATACTTGATGAAATATAAGCTTTTATAAAACCTTTTGTTTATTTAAGAAAAATCATTTCTAGGCATGTTTATGAGTTTTTAAGAAACTTAATCTCTACATTTATTTCTTAGAAAAGAATCTTTAGTTTAAGAAAACACTTCCTCCTTTATTTCTGTTGAGACAAAAATCATTATGTTCATGTATGAATATGAATCATAAAATTATGGAAATGTAAAAAAACATAATAACTTGAAAGAATAAGCAATTAAAGGAATAAATCAAGTATTGGGACCTTAGCTTCATCAAGGTATCCCGGGACTAAGAAAAGACTAGTCCCTAAAAGAAAAGAAAATGTTTTGACTTGATGAGGACAAGTCTAAGACTAGAAAGACTAGTCTTAAAAATAACTTGAAATTAAATAAATAGTAAGGAAGTAAATAAATTGCATGAAAGGTAAATAAATTGCAAGACAATGAGCTTATATGCTCTAAATATTATATATATCTATATAGATATATTAGATAGTTATGAACATAAAAGAACATAAAGGGGTTGAGATTATGAACAAAAACAAAGTATGATCCTATTGTTGCTTTCTTAACCTTCATGGTTTTAGAAAACACACACTAAGTTCATACTATAGATGAACATAGGAATTTCTTGAAAAAAGTTTACCTAAAAGAGATGAACTAAAGAGAGCTTTTTGGAAGAGAATTCTTGAGAGATTTTGAGAGAGTAACTTTAGAAATGAAGAAGTGTGAAAGAAGTGAAGGTATGAGGGGGTATTTATAGAAAAATGTGGGAGATAATTTGTGTTAATTAAATAAATAAATAAAAAACAATATAGATAGAAAGAGGAGGGGCCAGCCAAATTGCGCATGGGAGAGAGGGAAATTTTTATTTTTTTGTTATTTTGTTAATTAAAGTAAGAAATGAAATATATGAAATTGTATTGGAAATGAAAATGCGTAAGAAATAGGTGTATGTGTTGTAAGAGTAGATTGTAAGAAAAAGTAGAGATAGATTAATAGTGTAGAATAGTAGAAAATAGTGTATGTAAAAGTAGACATGACAATTAAATACCGGTAGTAAGAAAATACACGTATAAATGTGATATCTGATATTTTTAGCTATCGAAAAATTACGAAATTGATATTTTTAAAAATCTTATATTTTTATGAGTCTAACGGTATATTTGGAATATTTTTACTGTACCGAGCCCCGGGACACGTTTTTCAAGAACTGTGTCCGATCTGGTTCAAAGGATACTTGAATTTCGAAATTCTAATATTTTTATATAACCTATAACTATTACGAACTATTATCGCTAATTATTCCAACTTCGTTTTCTAGGGCTAAAAAAAGGGGAATGCCGAATCTAGAATCTAGGGTTTGTACTAGCCTTTTGTTAACCTTTGGGGTTTCGATTGACTTTTAATTCGAAGATCAAACTTAAAATTAACCGAAAATTTTAGGGGTTTACAGGTATGTAGGTGTAAGAATAGGTAGTAGTAAAAGTAGAGATAAAGGAATTGTAATGAATAGTAGAAAAGTACTATGAATAGTAAACTAGACAAATAAAATACCAAGCAATAAAAATACGTGTATAAATGCGATATCTGTAATTTTTAACTACCGAAAAATTCTAGAACTGATATTTTTGGATTCCTTATATTTTTATGAGTATATTGGTATTAACGGAATATTTTTGCCATCCGGTACTGAGGCACGATTTTCAAAAATTGATCCCGTTCGAATCTGAAGGACACTAGAAATTCGTGAATCTGATATTTTTAAGCTTTCCTATATTATTACGAACTATCATCAACAATTATTTCTATTGCATTGTTTAGGGTTTAAGAGCGCAGGATTTTCGAATCTTAAACACTATGGTTTGTTATAAGTTTTGTTAACTTTTAGGGATCCAATTTGACTTTCGATTTTGTTAAGTTATTTATAAGATCATAAAATTTTGGAGCGTTTCCTGTATTATATTTTTAGTTCAACGTCTATGGTTTATCTCATTTTATTTGTGATTATTTAATATTTTTCAGCTCTCGAGATCGTTTAACCAAGTCTAGAGTTAAGGGTTGACTCAATTTGACTTTTGGTGAAAATTGAAAATTTGATTCTAAAATCTACCGAATGATTTAAGATCTTAGTATTTCGTTATCGAGCATTATTTAGATATATTGTCTTGATTTGCATGTTAGGAATCAGATAGATGATTTGATTTTGGTGTACAAATGTTGTTTTAACGGTTAGTTGGATTCTATTTTGTTTTGAGGGTTCTCTTTTTCTCAAAATTAAGAATTCTCGTGTTTGACCTTATTTAGAATTTGGTGTTAACTTGGGTCAATTTTTGGCGTTTCAATTTTGGTGTTAGACGTATAGGATTATTTTCTAAGAATTATGAAAATTTCAGGGGTTTACAATGTAAACCTTGGTTTTTCAAGTAGCCAAGATAACCCTAGAACCGGAAACCAAAACCTTAAACCGGAATAGGTTAGGACTGGAATGAGAACTAGGAACCCTAATTCCGGCTTTTCCTTGGTTTCCAATTAAGAAAATTTTATAAGAAAATTTAATTTTGAATATAGTTCTTGATTATATTTCAAAACAAGAAAAGATTAGATTTTAAGAAAATTTTAATTCCGGGTCATCCCGAGACCCATTATAGAAAAGCGTGCCCCGGAAAATGTACTTGTGAATACTCATTTGAATCAAAATAAAATAAGGATTTCAAAAATATAGATTTCATAATTTTCCGGCTTATGAAAAATGCAGTTATAGCCTTTTTATTCGTATTTTCTTACTACCGGTAATTAAATTGTCTTGACTACTATTCCTCACTATTCACAAGTACAACCTATTACTACCTAATTTGTACATCCTACATTTGCAACACTTACCATCAATAAATCAATCCCATTTCAAAGGCTTTTTTCCCTTAACTTTCAATACAAGTTATGACAAATTGTACATCAAAGATAAATCAATCAAAACAAAAGAAAATCAAACTTTTTCTTCCCCCCCCCCCCCCCCCCCCAACTCCAATTTGCCAATTTTTTTAAGTTGTTTTATTCCATTTTAACCAAATTTCAAATGCTATATAAACTACTTTTTCTCTCTCTCTCTTCATTCTTTCACTTTTCAAGTTTTACAAAGTTAAAAGCTCTCAATTCTCTTCCTCATTCCCCTCCTTTGCCGTGAGCTTGAGCCCACCCCCACCACACACCCACACCCCCCCTCCTCCCCCCTCCCTCCAAACACACACACACACACACAACTTCCTTTTTCTTCTATTTCTTCTATTTTTTACCTTAAGGTAAGAGAACTTGCTTCCTATATCCTTAGATCTTTGTAATGGCTAGGTTATTCTTGGATATTCCAACCAAAGAACCCCATGAGCTCTTGCTAGGGACAAGGAAATGTCAAAACAAGAATACCGAACCATCACAAAGTAGATCTAACATTTAAAGGAGCTTTCATGCTAAAAGCTTTATGTTTATCCATAAAAAATTGTTTTGAACAAAAGATCTTTATAAAAATATAGTTTTTATGTTTTCAAAACTCATTTAAGCACTTGATATAGTAGATATATCATTCACTAGTCATATGCATGTAGGCATTTAAGATCTCATCATTATTTTGAGTTTATGTGCATTAATAGTCTTTAATGCTTTTTTCCTTGTAAATAACCTTCCTAGTATATAGATCTATAGATAGATGAGTTAATAAAGTCAAAAGGAAAACACTTTTCAAGAATGAACTTGTGTAAATTCGGATGGCTTGAGAAACCTAGTTTAAAACCCATCTACCAACTTTTAAACATGTTTTACAAGAAAAATGAAGCCATAGGTGATAGATAATGTTTGGTAATATTTTTCATGAGTCTAGATGAGTTTTTACTAAAGAAAATATTTGAAACAAAGATGAAGTCCAATAGAAGTTTTGAGTTAAAAGTCTTGAAAACCAAATTCGTAATAATGGATAGATGGTTAGAAAACATTATTTTTCTAACTTCAAAAATGGTATTTTCTTAAATAAATGAAGTCCTTAGGGTATAGGTAAAATAAATACTTAAAGATCTAAGTATAAAATGCATTTTTCTTAAAAGAATCAACTTGAAAATGAAGTTTTCTAAATTCGGATTTTTGGAACCACCCTAGTATAAGACCCACTTAAAAAGTTATAAATGAGGATTTTATTAAAGAAATAAAGGCCTTAGGATATAACTAATATAAGAGTCAAAATTTCTTTAAAATAAATAGGATTTTCCTAAGAAAAATCCTTAGAAATAGTAGGTGTGACCAAATGTAGCAAAGTTGATTTTTAGACAATGGCAAAATATAGTGTCATAAGACAAAGTTTATTTGAAATTCTTTAAGTCTAAAAAGTTATAAGAACTTAGGCTCATTAGAGTTCATATCATGACATTCATGATAGGGAAAATCATTACCATGGCATTTAGTCTCATTTTGTACTTAGGAATCTCAAGTGCATTCATGAAAACCGCATTTTCGGAATCAACATAACCACTGTACAGATCGATCCCTCATTTCCCAAGGCTTAGATATATTTCAAAACTTGATTTAAACTTCATATTTAGAAAGCTCTTCAGAAGTAAATAGAAATCAATGTAAAATTTGTGAAATTTCCGACTTAAACGACCAAGTTATGGCCATTTAAATCGGGACTTCGAAATGACGCGAATTTCGATTTCATTAAGTTTTCTTAGAGTTTTAGTATCCTAAGATGGTAGAATACTTATTAGGTATTTCTTATATGAATAGGTGAACCCGTGGACGTGACTCTTTGCCTCCGGATTATTATTACTAGAAGAAAGGCGAACCTATGGCGGAGTGAGTTTTTCTTCCCGATTCATTTATTGTATGTGCTTGTAAAGTAGTGCAATAGAATGTAGGCCAAATGAATGGAATATGAATGATGGGGAATAATGGGAAATATGTTGACGATGATGTGAGAACTCAAATTAAGAATATCGAAACCGGTGTGATAAATTTTGGTTGAGTAGTTAGTTATGATGGAATGTCTGAGAAATTGTTTGATCGCCTAATTAAAATGACTTAACCAACTACTTGGACTAATGCCAAATTTGACATGTGCATATCATAAGGGGAAGGAGCATTAGCATATGTAGGTTAATCGTAATCCATAAACGATATCGAATAATCATAGGTTAATCGTGATCCATAAACGATATCGAATAATCGTAGGTTAATCGTGATCCATAAACGATATCGAATAATCGTAGGTTAATCGTGATCCATAAACGATATCGAATAATCGTAGGTTAACCGTGAACCATAAACAGCATAATGATAGTACCACAGTATTCGTTAATCTGCTAACCTGGGATGGAGGGCGCAAGTCCATCCACATATGATTTCCAGACGGTCATATGTTTGTTGAACTCACGTGTTTGGTGCATTCACTTGGTTGCTTAATCACTTGGTTGAATTGTTGTGACATGAATGTTATTGTGGAAGATTATACTCACTAAGCTAGTTAGCTTACGTCCCTACAGTCCATTCCTTTTGCAGCTACCCCATTTGTGGCTTAAGCAGCGTGACCCTGCTGTACAGGTACAGAAGTTAGGAGTTTCCCCTATAAGTTGGAATTGTTTGTTTAGACTTCCATAGGAAACTTTTAAGACCTGATGACTGATAAGGCCATTGACTATTCTTTTGCGGGGAAATACCCCTTAGTATTTGTAATATTTATTATGTCTCATGAGTTATATTCTACTGCTAATGTATGCCAAATTAAGCTTTTATCTCCATTTGGACTTGTACTCTATTATTGTAAAGGTACGCCTTACATCTATATGAGGCTCTCGAAGTACTAAGGCGGTAATTCGAGAATCTTTTATGGTATGTGGTGGACTGTTATGTTTAGGGTACCCTATGGGGCATGGCATACAGTTTTTATTGACTTAAGGTTTCCGATTGACATCCGGTGCTAGGTTTGAACTTAAGAATTATCATAAAATCTAGAGGTTTACATCAGCCCTAAAGGAAATAGGGATGGTGTTACAAATGGTACTTGATGTCATGCCCCAAAGGGTACCTTAAACATGACAGTCCATCACATATAATATTAAGACTTTAAAATGACTATCTTAGTCACACAGAAGTCTCGATATTATATGTAAGGCATACAACACAGTAATATGAGATGTTATTGGAAAGTGTGGTTTAGGCAAGTAAAAATGAACATATAAAAATCTGGAAATAAAGTTATATCATAATAGTAATTAAGAGTCTATTACATAAATCATAGGTCATTACCCCGCTAAAACTCTAGGGATCACATAAAGGTTAATAGTCTTTACAAATACTTAAACATTTCATCAAAAGATTTTAAAGGAACTCTATTAAAATGTTTTAGCAGATTTCCTCCAAAAGCTTCCCAAAAAGAAGACTTATGCAGATATGGTGCGACCTCAAGTATAAGAACAGATAGTCTTGCGTATACAAATATCTATAAGGATGGACGCTTTATAGGCTTAGTGAGACTAACTCGATTATCATACTTAAAACAAGGCAACAATCAAGTTTATTAAATAAGCAAGTGAAATGCAACAAACAGGTGAGCATACAAGACATATGACTTTTCGGAAATCATATATTGAATGAATTTGCGCCCTTCATTCGGGGTGAGGTACTCCATCCAATCACAACCATCATTTCTTAAAACCATTTTTATAGATCTTACCGGCTACTATTCGCCATAAAAAACATATAGTTCATATCGGCTCCTACTTGCCATCAATTTGTAGATCTTATTGGCTCCTACTCGCCACATACAGATACTACCAATTATGCCAACCACTACTATCATACACTTGTCCCACCAATTATATAATAGCAAATATAATGTGACTCAAGAAATGAAGTGCATGTATCAACTTTTTATTTAAAGTCTAGCCATTTAATTACAATTTCTTGCAAGTGATCATCCAATTTCAAACACTTTAACATGCTAGTAAAACATACAACTCATTAGAAGCAATTCATGGCTCGATATGCTTAAAGTTCTTTCATCAACATTATAAGCACATTCATAAGTATGAAAAACAAAGGAAGTAGACTCACTCAACGATGGTTCGACGATACTCCCTTAATCGTAATAATCCTCGCGGTAGTACACATCTTCCTTCTCGTTTCCTAAACAAAGGAATACCTAAAATGAGTATTCCATGGAATTTCCAGTCAAATTTTCTAATTCTAATCTCTAGATGCGGTAAAATTCGTATAGGTGGAAATTCCAACTTAAAATGGACATAACTTTCTCATTTTGACTCGAAATTTCGCATATTATATACCATTTTCTACCTATTTAAAAAGACCTATCCATTTCTAAGGTTATTTTTTCATAAAAAAGTTGTTTGGGTTCTGAAACAACAATGTACATATTCATCACGAAAATTCAAGTTTTCAAAATATAAGTTTGCAAGCTTTTCTTTATCCAAAAATTCTAATGCCAAAATGTAGATATTAGTATAGTTGGGAAAATCCTTTGAATATATGTATATTGACTCATATCATATGCATGAATTTAGTGAGGTTGTCTCAATAATGATTTTCGTAAAATAGTGTATCTTAAAAGTTAGAAGGCCAAACTTTATAAATTTCCACTTTAACTTGTTGGAAAAATTCCTTGAACCATTATAGTGAGTATTTCCTTCTTTTAAATTTTATTTCTTAACCTTTGGAAATAATTAAATTCCTCCCAAAATAATTTTTTTTAGTCTTTTTAAGATTCTTACAAATTAATTTCTAGGGGTTGAAAATTTAGCTCCTAAGTACTACTTGATAGTGGTTAAGATTCATTAAAGTTTACGTATTCTTAGTTTTTCTTAAAGTTCATTTTACTTTAATAAATGACAATGATTTCTTAAGTTGTTTACTAATTTTATTTCCTAAGAAAATTTTATTTCAAGAAAAGAACTTTTTGATGATTTTACAATAACTTGTCGAATCCTTAATATTTTAGAGTGTTGATGAAACTTTCACAAGGAAGCTTAATGAAACCTTTGCTAATCAAGAATTTGAAATCTTAGTTTTTAAAGAAAACTATTCCATTTTATTGTTTTGAAAAGAGTATGTGTGGTACATCTACTTTATGTATCATTTGTTGAAATCCTAATGTTTTATTGTTACTAAAATTTGTGATGAGCTTATCTAGATTTTGAAAAGATTTGTTAAGATAGATTCCCAAGTTTTTATGGAAAAATCATTTCTTAAGTGACAAAAGTTTATTTTGAAAAGAGTTCTCATCTTCCTTTATTTAAAAAAAATTCCTTTTTTTATTTTTGTTGAGATAATATCAATATGCTCATGCATGAAATTGAATATGTAGTCATGAGAAATAAAACAATATATTATAATAACATAAGGTATATATAAGAATTAATAAGAGCATAATATTAATGTCAAGTATTTGGGACCTTAGCTTCATCAAGATAACCCAATCAAGTATTGGGAACCTTGGCTTCATCAAGGTAACCCGAAACTAAGAATACTAGTCTTAAAAAAAAAAAAGAAAAAGCAATGATGATAATAAGTAAAAGTTGGTAAGAGTTAGTGAGCATTTAGACTCTAGAAAATTAATATATATATATAGTTAATAATATATCTATATATATATATATAAGGTCAAGTTAGAAGCATAATAACAATAATAACAACATGATATCATAATAGCAAAATAACAAATTGGAATTATTGGCATGTGTCAGAATAAAAAATGAACATGTTGTTGCTTCTACAACTCATGTGAGTTTCAAGAAACATACCATGGTCATGCTAAGTTACATGACAAGGGTAAATGAATAATGATAGAAGTTTACCTAAGATTGTTTTTGAGTTGAAGGAACATGGTAGATTAGAGTGGTATTATGTGGGTATTAATGGATGATGGATGGTTTATGTGTAGTGAAGAATTTTGGGAAATATTGAATGGAAGAGAGTTTTAGTAGAGAGAATTTGTAGAGAGAGAAGTCGAGAGAAATTTTGAGAGAGTTTTGTTATGTAAAATGAGTGTGTGAAAGAAATAGAGGGAGAAGGGGTATATATAGAATTTTGAGGAGGGAAATTAGATGTAATAAAATAAATTGAAAAAGAAAAATAAATGAGTTGAAGAGAGAGGGAGGGCACCGACCATGCATGAGAGAGAGGGGGAGAATTGATTTTATTTGTTGCTTTGTAATAAAAAGTAATTAAGATGTGAAGTATGATAGATGTGAAGTTGTATTGGAAATGTAAAAAATAGAAAAATAGGTGTATACGTAGTAAGATAAAGTAGAGATACATAAATAGTAATAAATAGTAGAATAGGATAATGAATAGTAACAAGACTAATAATATACCGGTAGTTAGAAAAATACACGTATAAATGCAATATCTGTTATTTTTAATCACCGAAAAATTATGAAATTGATATTTTTGAAATTCTTGTATTATAATGGTCCTAATGGTTTATCCAAATATTTTTACTATTCGAAGCCTTGGGACATGCTTTTCGAGAGCTGATCCCGATTGGATCTGAATACACTAAAAATTAGCGAATCTGATATTTTTAAGCTTTCTTATATTATTGCAAACTATTATCCATAATTATTTCAATTTTGTTAGTTAAGGTTAAAGAATACGGGATTGTCGGAACTAAACATTAGGGTTTGTTCTAGTCTTTTGTTGACTTTTAGGGTTTCCGATTGACCTTCAATTCCAAGATTTAAGCATAAAAACTTAACAAAATTTCAAAGGTTAACACTTGAACTTTAATAAAATAACAATTAGGTATCTAAACTTGGAAAATAATCAATTTAGTACATTAACTTTGAAATTGACCAATTTGGTATTGAATGAACTTAATAGAGGTACTGTTAACATACATGAAAAGTTCTTTCAGGTACTAAATTAGCTAATTCCAAAGTTTAAGTATTAAATTGATTAATTTCAAACTTTAGGTACCTAATTGTATATCTTATCAAAGTTCATATACCATTTGTGACATTAAGTTGAGGAAATATAACAGGAAAAATTAGTCTATGTTTATAAATGACTATGTTTAGGATTATGATACCCTAAGATGAATGATCACATAGTTAAATTTAAGAAAAAAAAAAAAAAAAACCTTGTTTGTGCATATATATGTCTCAACTAAGTCAAATTAGGGGGAAATCATGATGATTCCAAGCTAAAACCTAGGCTAATCAACATATCCTAATCAATAGGTAAGTTTTAGAATTAACCAAGAAGATAAATACTTGTGAAAAGTACATATATATGTTTCAACCTTCTACTCAAATAGGGTTTTTCATGTTGATTCTTTTATAGCTCATGTACTTAGGGACATAATATAATTAGTTAGTGATATTAATGATTAAAGAAGGGAGAAAACACACATGAGTACATGCACTTGTGAGTCTTGGC